>CAWUFW010013292.1:0-484819 GCA_963921515.1 Calotriton arnoldi
GGGAGAGTATTTTAGGGTTTAGGGCAGTGCAGTGGTGTTTGGGCAGTGTAGGGGGTCGTGCTGGGGGTAGCGTTTCAGGGTTTAGGGCAGTGCAGTGGTGTTCGGGCAGTGTAGGGGGTCGTGCAGGGGGTGGTGTTTCAGGGTTTAGGGCAGTGCAGTGGTGTTCGGGCAGTGTAGGGGGTCGTGCAGGGGTGGTGTTTCAGGGTTTAGGGCAGTGGTGTTCGGGCAGTGTAGGGGGTCATGCTGGGGGTGGTGTTTCAGGGTTTGGGGCAGTGCAGTGGTGATCGAGCAGTAAAGGGGGTCATGCTGGGGGTGGTGTTTCAGGGTTTAGGGCAGTGCAGTGGTGTTCGGGCAGTGTAGGGGGTGGTGCAGGGGGTGGTGTTTCAGGGTTTAGGGCAGTGCAGTGGTGTTCGAGCAGTAAAGGGGGTCATGCTGGGGGTGGTGTTTCAGGGTTTAGAGCAGTGCAGTGGTGTTCGGGCAGTGTAGGGGGCGGTGCAGGGGGTGGTGTTTCAGGGTTTAGGGCAGTGCAGTGGTGTTCGGGCAGTGTAGGGGGTGGTGTTTCAGGGTTTAGGGCAGTGCAGTGGTGTTCGGGCAGTGTAGGGGGTCGTGCTGGGGCTGGTGTTTCAGGGTTTAGGGCAGTGCAGTGGTGTTCGGGCAGTGTAGGGGGTCGTGCAGGGGTGGTGTTTCAGGGTTTAGGGCAGTACAGTGGTGTTCGGGCATTGTAGGGGGTGGTGCTGGGGCTGGTGTTTCAGGGTTTAGGGCAGTGCTGTGGTGTTCGGGCAGTGTGGGGGTTGTGCTGGGGCTGGTGTTTCAGGGTTTAGGGCAGTGCAGTGGTGTTTGGGCAGTGTAGGGGGTCTTGCTGGGGCTGGTGTTTCAGAGTCTAGGGCAATGCAGTGGTGTTCGGGCAGTGTAGGGGGTCGTGCTGGGGCTGGTGTTTCAGGGTTTAGGGCAGTGCAGTGGTGTTCGGGCAGTGTAGGGGGTCGGGCTGGGGCTGGTGTTTCAGGGTTTTGGGCAGAGCAGTGGTGTTCGGCAGTGTAGGGGGTCGTGCTGGGGGTGGTGTTTCAGGGTTTAGGGCAGTGCAGTGGTGTTCGGGCAGTGTAGGGGTCTTGCTGAGAGTGGTGTTTCAGGGTTTAGGGCAGTGCAGTGGTGTTCGGGCAGTGTAGGGGGTCTTGCTGGGGGTGGTGTTTCAGGGTTTAGGGCAGTGGTGTTCGGGCAGTGTTCCGGGTCTTGCTGGGGGTGATGTTTCAGGGTTTAGGGCAGTGCAGTGGTGTTCGGGCAGTGTAGGGGGTCTTGCTGGGGGTAGTGTTTCAGGGTTTAGGGTGGTGCAGTGGTGTTCATGCAGTATAGGGGGTCGTGCTGGGGCTGGTGTTTCAGGGTTTAGGGCAGTGCAGTAGTGTTCGGGCAGTGTAGGGGGTCGTGCAGGGGGGTGTTTCAGGGTTTAGGGCAGTGCAGTGGTGTTCTGGCAGTGTAGGGGGTCATGCTGGGGGGGGGTTTCAGGGTTTAGGGCAGTACAGTGGTGTTCGGGCAGTGTAGGGGGTCGTGCAGGGGTGGTGTTTCAGGGTTTAGGGCAGTGCAGTGGTGTTCGGGCAGTGTAGGGGGTCATGCTGGGGCTGGTGTTTCAGGGTTTAGGGCAGTGCAGTGGTGTTCAGGCAGTGTAGGGGGTCTTGCTGGGGGTGGTGTTTCAGGGTTTAGGGCAGTGGTGTTCGGGCAGTGTAGGGGGTCTTGCTGGGGGTGATGTTTCAGGGTTTAGGGCAGTGCAGTGGTGTTCGGGCAGTGTAGGGGGTCTTGCTGGGGGTAGTGTTTCAGGGATTAGGGCAGTGCAGTGGTGTTCGGTGCAGTATAGGGGGTCGTGCTGGGGATGGTGTTTCTGGGTTTAGGGCAGTGCAGTAGTGTTCGAGCAGTGTAGGGGGTTGTGCAAGGGGTGGTGTTTCAGGGTTTAGGGCAGTGCAGTGGTGTTCGGGCAGTGTAGGGGTCGCGCTGGGGGTGGTGTTTCAGGGTTTAGGGCAGTGCAGTGGTGTTCGGGCAGTGTAGGGGGTCATGCACAGGGTGGTGTTTCAGGGTTTAGGGCAGTGCAGTGGTGTTCGGGCAGTGTAGGGTGTTGTGCTGGGGCTGGTGTTTCAGGGTTCAGGGCAGTGCAGTGGAGTTCAGGCAGTGTAGGGGGTCGTGCTGAGGCTAGTGTTTCACGGTTTAGGGCAGTGCAGTGGTGTTCGGGCAGTGTAGGGGGTCGTGCTGGGGCTGGTGTTTCAGGGTTTAGGGCAGTGCAGTGGTGTTCGGGCAGTGTAGGCGGTCATGCTGGGGCTGGTGTTTCAGGGTTTAGGACAGTGCAGTGGTGTTCGGCCAGTGTAGGGGGTCGTGCTGGGGCTGGTGTTTCAAGGTTTAGGGCAGTGCAGTGGTGCTCGGGCAGTGTAGGGGGTCGTGCTGGGGGTGATGTTTCAGGGTTTAGGGTAGTGCAGTGGTGTTCGGGCAGTGTAGGGGGTCGTGCAGGGGCTGGTGTTTCAAGGTTTAGGGCAGTGCAGTGGTGTTCGGGCAGTGTAGGGGGTCGTGCTGGGGCTGGTGTTTCAGGGTTTTGGGCAGAGCAGTGGTGTTCGGGCAGTGTAGGGGGTCATGCTGGGGGTAGTGTTTCAGGGTTTAGGGCAGTGCAGTGGTGTTCGGGCAGTGTAGGGGGTCGTGCTGGGGGTGGTGTTTCAGGGTTTAGGTCAGTGGTGTTCGGGCAGTGTAGGGGGTCTTGCTGGGGGTGATGTTTCAGGGTTTAGGGCAGTGCAGTGGTGTTCGGGCAGTGTAGGGGGTCTTGCTGGGGGTAGTGTTTCAGGGTTTAGGGCAGTGCAGTGGTGTTCGGGCAGTGTAGGGGGTCATGCTGGGGGTGGTGTTTCAGGGTTTAGGGCAGTGCAGTGGTGTTCGGGCAGTGTAGGGGGTCGTGAAGGGGTGGTGTTTCAGGGTTTAGGCAGTGCAGTGGTATTCGGGCAGTGTAGGGGGTCGTGCTAGGGGTGGTGTTTCAGGGTTTAGGGCAGTGCAGTGGTGTTGGGGCAGTGTAGGGGGTCATGCAGGGGCGGGTGTTTCAGGGTTTAGGGCAGTGCAGTGGTGTTCGGGCAGCGTAGGGGGTTGTGCTGGGGGTAGTGTTTTAGGGTTTAGGGTAGTGCAGTGGTGCTTGTGTAGTGTAGGGAGTCGTGCTGGGGGTAGTGTTTTAGGGTTTAGGGTAGTGCAGTGGTGTTTGTGTAGTGTAGGGGGTCATGTTTTAGGGTAGTGCAGTGGTGTTTGGGTAGTGTAGGGGGTCGTGCTGGGGGTAGTGTTTTAGGGTTTAGGTTAGTGCAGTGGTGTTTGGGTAGTGTAGGGGGTCGTGCTGGGGGTAGTGTTTTAGGGTTTAGGGTAGTGCAGTGGTGTTTGTGTAGTGTAGGGGGTCGTGCTGGGGGTAGTGTTTTACGGTTTAGGGTAGTGCAGTGGTGCTTGTGTAGTGTAGGGGGTCGTGCTGGGGGTAGTGTTTTAGGGTTAAGGGTAGTGCAGTGGTGCTTATGTAGTGTAGGGGGTCATGTTTTAGGGTAGTGCAGTGGTGTTTGGGTAGTGTAGGGGGTCGTGCTGGTGGTAGTGTTTTAGGATTTAGGTTAGTGCAGTGGTGTTTGGGTAGTGTAGGGGGTCGTGCTGGGGGTAGTGTTTTAGGGTTTAGGATAGTGCAGTGGTGCTTGTGTAGTGTAGGGGGTCGTGCTGGGGGTAGTGTTTTAGGGTTTAAGGTAGTGCAGTGGTGTTTTTGTAGTGTAGGGGGTCATGTTTTAAGATGCAATGCTCCAATACCTGACCAGTCTGCACTACATAAAACTGCAAAAAAACTAAAAATAAAAAGTGTTTTGCACACTTTTGTCATTGGGCTATATGTGGGCTACATCTGGGTAATATTTGTGCTACATTTGGGCTCTTTTTTCACTGGTGGCCATCTTGGAAGACTTCTTTGTTATGAAGTTTCCTAATTTCTTCATTTACTGCAGTCTCCTCAGTAGGAAATGCTTTCAGTTTTTACTTTGATTCCATCAAGAAGGCATTCAGATGTGTCTCACATCTGCCATAAATTCAGAATGTTAGCACTCTAGTTGCTCATTAGATCACTGGAGTAAAGCTACTGCTCACCAGGGAGTTAACTGGTGGTCTGCTGCTGGTATTGAAAGTGATTGTTTCAGTCTGCATGTCAGAATTTTCTAATGAAATAGAAGAGGATTTGAGATCTCACTTAAAACATGCCCTAATTTTTCTTTCTGCAGCACTAACCATAATTTCTATTTCAAAAAGAACCCCTCATTTTGTTCCTTTTTAAATTAAATGTTTTAAGTGTTACCGGTTTATTCCAATCAAGATGGCTTCAGGTGTGCCATACTTTTGTCATAAGTAAGGCTGTTAGCAGTCTAGTTGTTCTTTAGAACACTCTGGGAAGCTGCAGTAGAACACAAAGGCATCAACTGGCAGGCTGCTCCTGTTGAAATATAACAGGAAGATATTTGAGATCACACTTGAAACATGTCCTAATTTTTCTTTCTACAGCACTAACCATGATTTCTATGACAAAATGAACCCCATCATTTTGTTCCTTTTTAAATTAAATTGTTTAAGTGTTACCAGTTTATTCCAATCAAGATGGCTTCAGGTGTGCCATACTTTTGTCATAAGTAAGGCTGTTAGCGCTCTAGTTGTTCTTTAGAACACTCTGGGAAGCTGCAGTAGAACACAAAGGCATCAACTGACAGTCTCTGCCCTTGTTGGATGTACATGTTTTACTGAGAATGTCAGACTTCATTCTCACATGAGTGAGAAAGATAATGTGAATTTACAGAAAATATGCTCTCATTTTAGCTTCTGGAGCACCTTCCAAACCTCCATGGGACAAGCATGAGAAAATAGTGTTCTCTCAAACATGATTCATGATATCCCAGCAGAAGGTTTTTCACATGGTAAAATCACCTTAGAATACACCACAATTCCTAAAATTAGTATGGTACCATCAACAAATAAATTCTAATGTAACTAAAGCCTGTTATCACCCTTTATAGTTCTCCTTTTGGTGACCCTCAAAATCTTCTATTCACTACAATGCATTTCAATGAGGTACTATCATTTATATTGGTCCCAAGATGGCTGCCAGCAATTCCAGGATGAAGTGCTGACAGCCAATCAGATCTCACGATGACATGTGTGGTTAGGCTCCGCCCAGATATATATGTGACTTTACTTTTGATTTTCTCAGGTACTACGGAACGGATTTACACCATTTAAGCAAAAGGCACGACACTGAACCAAGGGCTACCTCTTTGCCAAATTTGGTGTAATTCCGTTCAGCAGTTCGGGCTGTAGCTGCGACTAAAGGTTCCTATGGAAAAATGAATGGGGAAAACGCGTTTTGGGACCCCCTTTTTTCTCGGCCCCCGCTTGACGTATCACCCCGAGACTTTCAGGATAGGAGCGGACCGGAGCGCCCCAACAAGTTGGAAACTTTCGCGAAGATTCGTCAACCGGCGCCAACGTTATTTCAAATAGAATGTCGCGGATTTCCTATGGATAATAGGTTTTAACTATAACTATCTACTGGCGACCGCCAGTAGATAATAAACACATATATATAAAAAACTTACTATCGGTCACCAGTAGGTAGTTATAGTTAGGACTTAAGTTTCCATCGGAAAAGTGTTTTTTGATATGCTAATAACTTTGCAGCCGCTTGTCGAATCTTCACGAAAGTTCCCAAATGCGTCCCTTTTTTAGTTCAGCTGCTGTGTTGAAAGTTTCGGGGTGATACGTCAAGCGGGGCCAAGAAAAAAGGGGGTCCCAAAACGTGTTTTCCCCATGTTATATCTACGGGGATTTTTCAATTTGGCAGAAAGCTAGATGTTGGTCTAGAAAGCATGCTTTTTGTGATTTGGTGTAAATCCGTTCAGTAGTTACAGAGATATTTAGGTTTAAAAAATCAGATATCTGGGGACGCGAGTCCTTGCAGTGGACTCGTTGATCCTACTGAAATCTGATTGGCTGCCAACACTTCAACCATGAAGTGTTGAAAGCCTTCTTGGGACTTGGCTTGAAGCTGAGTCCCACAAAAAAAAGATTTAAAAAAAAAAAGGTCCAGGGTAGGGGCGCCCTGCGCCCCTGGCTGTGGTGCAGGGGTCTCCCAGAGACCCCGCCCTGGCTAAAAAGCATTTTTTTTTAACAAATCTCAGAAAAATCCAGTTGGATTAGCAAATTTATCCAAGATTTTAAAAAACGCGGTCTCCTGCGCTTTTATTTTATTTGGCCCCTGGATGGACCAGGTCCCAGGGACATTGGGGTCTAGAAAAGGAGGGGGGCGCACAGAGTCCCCCTCCTAGAGCTTACAGTAGCTCCGCAGACCACCACCTCCCCGGGGCTTCATAGAAATGAGTGAGAGGGCCTACGCGGACCCTCCCCCCGCAGCCCCGGGGACCGCCACCTCCCTGGGGCAAACATTAATAACGCGCCTCCTGGTGCACTTCTGGTTAGAGGATGAAGTCCACTTGGATGCTGAGGGTCCTTGGGGGCCAACTACCCCTCCTGTTATCTCCAGTAAGTCCCACATAGCAGGATTGCTGAGATGTTGTCAGAGGCCACGCCCCCTTTCTCAACCATTCTGCAGACGCGCTTCCTGGCATACTGGTGCTTAGGGGATGAAGTCCCCTTGGCTCCAGAGGGTACTTGGGGGTCAACAAGCCCTCCTGTTACCTTCAGTAAGTCCCCTTTCTCCACCACTCTGCAAACGAGCCTCCTGGCGCAATACTGGTTGGGGGATGAAGTCCTCTTGGATGCTGAGGGACCTTGGGAGCCAAGAAGCCCTCCTCTTACCTTCAGTAAGTCCCTTACAGCTGGATTCCTGAGAGCTGGTCGGAGGCCCAGCCCCTTCTCCACCACTCCGCAAACACAACTACCAGTTAAAAAAACATAGCAATTCACTTAAAAACCCATGGTTACAGGAGCGTTATAGTTAGGAAATAGAATTTAAAAAACCTTAGAAATTCACTCAAAAAAACAAAGGTTACAGGGACATTATGGTTAGGCTTGCATTTCTCTCATACAAAACCAGTGAAATTCAGCAGTTATAGTTACCTGAGCTAACTATAACTTACGCCGCTGCAATGCACTGCTTATGACCTCATATATTACATCACTCACAACATGGTCAGTGACATCACTGCTGAGATCATCCACAGAACCACTCACACCCCAATACAACCTCTTGTACGCCCACTCACACACCCATACAACTACTAACATTCTCAGACCCATACCAGTACTCACATACTCACTCACTCCTCCAGAGTCACTCACTCACCCACACAACCATTCACTCACCCATACAACCAGTCACTCACCCGTAAAGCCACTCACTCACCCATACAGCTACTTATGCACCCACTTATTTACCTAGTCACTCACACACTCATTCACTCACCCATACAGCCTTTTAACACAGCCACTCACCCATTCAAGCAATCACACACCCACACAACCACCTAAATCCCCATTCACACACCTACTCTCCAATACAGCCACTCACACATCGATTCACTTAACCAAACACTCACTCAAACAACCATCCACTCACCCATAAAGCCACTGACACACCCACTCACTCACCAGTACAGCCACTCACACAGCATCTCACTCACCCACACAGCCACTCGCACATCCACGTATACACCCATCCAGCCACTTACACACCCATACACACAAGGATACAGTCACAGAGCCACGCACATAATATATGTTAGAAGTAGTATCACTCAGTAGTGATGCACATAGTATACTAATTTAACTTTTGTAGTAGGTTGCTATAGATGTTTAATACCCATGAACCCTTAAAAACACTTACACTCGCTTGATGTCATTTGTGATGTTATCAGTGATCAAATATGTGAGGTCATAAGCTGTGCATTGCGGGGGGCAAGTTACAGTTAGCTCAGGTAACTAGGACTGCTGAATTTCACTGGTTTTGTACAAAGGAAATATGAGCCTAACTATAACGTCCTTGTAACCTTTGCTTTTTTCAGTGAATATATATATTTTATTTTTTCTCAAGGTGCAAAGATGTGGAGTTAAGAATAGTAAATCGACACTACTTCTATGTGCTCTAAACGGAGACCATAAAATGGTGCAGCTGTGACAGTCCTTCCTCTTTCTTGCTGCTTCCTGGTGACCAGTTAAGTTCACTTTATCTATTTTTTTAAACATTTAATCATGTGTTATTTCTTTGTAGTCTCATTTTGAACATAACAATTTACTGACTTGTCTTATTGACTACCTCTAATTAATTAAATCACATTTCAGTTGTCAGGAGCAGCGCTCCTTTTCTTTCAGCTTTGTGCCGCAGGCTATCGCTTCTGGGAGGTCAGTGTTTATTTAAACTGTCATGCTTCCATCCTTAATTTAAGATTTCAACAGCCTCTCCTACAACTCTGTGTTCCAAAATAGATGATCTGTTATTTGTAGTTAATTTGTTTTCTATCTGCTCCCACAGGAGTCCTGTGTTACTCCACGAGTGATTGTTACAGTGGAGTTTCACCTAGAACAATTGCCAGTTTCAGTAACGCATTTATACTTCATTATAACAATAAGCAAATTGGAGGTTAATGAATCTGACTCAGAGACGCAACCTCTGAGAAACTTTTCAACGGCAATCTAAAGTCTTTTATTTATAACTCCATTGAAGGGGCTGTGACTGAATCAGGAGGCACCATTATAAAGAGCATAGGGAAGAATATAAAGCAACTGATGAAGCTGCTGCTGACGCTAGTTGTATTAGATTGTCCTCATCCTATAAAAGCAATGAGGATGATGAAGATGCTTATGTCGTTCACTTCCCTACAAAAACAATGCCAAAATGTCCTTTTAAGAGAACTACCAAAACCAAACACACAGATCCTGCTTCTGCGACATCTGAGGCTTCTGGCCCAGTCAGCATGAATGAAGCTTGAATGCTTCATATGAGTCAGGGTCAGAACCTGTTAGCCTCTCTTCATCAGAGGTAGAATCACGATCCAGGACATCATGATATGGGTTTCTATGATGGTTCTGATAATTATTCATATGAACATGTGGGATCTCAAGACTCGGAATGATTCAATGGTACATACCTTAACCGGTTTGGTTAAAAAAAAAAAAGATTTCACAGATTTTTAAAAGTACCTCTGAGAAACCATTAAAAGCCTAGAAAATTCCATACTGCCAGGGGATTGGTTGACACGTCTAGACTTTAAAGACGCCTATCTCTCCATTCCCATAGATTTTGCGCAAAGAAAATCCCTTCAGTTCAACTGGCAAAATCTTATCAGTTCACCACCTTACCTGACTTTTTTTCAGCTTCTTTGGGTTTCTGCAAATTGTTGTGACCGGTGATAACCCATCTCAAATCTCAAGGTATCAGAATCTTAATTTATCTGGACAATATCTTGACCATGTCTTATGACAAAAAATTAGCTATCCGTCATCTTCAAATCACCATCTCCTTGTTAAGAAAATTAGGGGTTTGTCACAGACAAGGAAAAGTCTATAGTAGTTGTGGTCCAAACAAAAGATTCTAGGATTCACTGTAAATGACATGCCTTGTACACTGCAATTACCAGATTCAAAAGTGTCTCTCATCAGAAAATAATTAACTAATTTTCATACAATGTCCTAATTTCTCTAAGACATCTAGCGAGGATAGAAGGCAAACGCTCCTCCTCAATTTAAACAGTATTCGCTGGCCCACTTAATTACAGTGCTCTACAGAGGTTAAAGATTTGACACCTCGGAAAGGGTCTTGGTTGCAAAGACCTATTTCCTTTGGAATTAGAAACAAGGAAAAAAACCCTATGACCGTAAAACCATCTCCAAGCATGGAACTGAAGAACTGTGTATGTATGTGGTATTTCTATAGCGTGAACCTAGCCAAAAAGCAGGGAGCAGCTGTACATAGTCAAAAACAAGTATAAAGTCAATGCCTAAAAGGAGAGAAAGCAGGATTGTGGATGGTTAATGCATTGTGATGTAGTGTTCTATAAAGAGGTGAGTCTTCACCTGTTTCCTAAAGTGGAGCAGCATTGGGGCTGTCCTGATGGATCATGGAATGCTGGTCCAGATACTGGATCATTGAGGGAAAACACCTGCTGTCTAATTGTTCCATATTTATTCATTAGTCTGCAGTCTGATGGTGTCCTGGCTGCGGTTATGCCAAGAGCCACCAGAGATCGGGGAGCTTGTCTGTATGACAGGCAGGGTGCTGGTCGTGACAGCTTTGTAAATGATGCAGCTGGCTTTAAATATGGTACTGGCCGGCAAGAGGAGCCAATGGCGGGTAACATGGTCATGATTCTTCTGGCCCTGTATGCAACATGTTGCAACATGTATGATACCCCCAAGTGGTGCCAGTGTGGAGTCTGGGATGCCTTGGAGTAGGACATTACCACCATCCAGGAGTACAGGGGCTTGAACATCAGTTCTGAAGCGGCTTGCAGGAAGAAACTTTTTTCTTTAGATGAGAGAACTTGTACCAAGAAGTCTGTATTTTTTGGTAAGGGGCTCCTTGAGGGGGCGGTCGGTGTCCAGGGTGAATCCAAGTGACTTGGCATCCGGTGAAAGTTGGAGTTTGAAGCTGTCACGGTTCACGTAATTTTGCCAGGTTTGTACTGTATCTTGTTTATTGTTCTTACAAAGTAACAGGATTTCTGTGTTAGTTGGGTCGAGCTTCAGGTCTGGATGATGAGCAAGCAGTGTTTGAGGTGTTGGATGTTGGAAGCAAATGAAACTTTAAAGTGGAGTTGTATATCATCGGCATATTGGTGAATCTTGATGTTATCTGTGAGTAGAGTACCAAGGGGCTTCATGTATACGCTGAAGATTAAAGAAGACAGTATGGAGCCCTGGGGGACTCCAAATGTGATAGGGATCGTTTGTGATCTGAATGTGCCCATGGGAACAAGCTGGTGTTGGCAGAAAAGTAATGTTTGGTCATCTTCAACTGATGGTGTGGAACATTTACAGTTTAATTTCATTACAGAAGGTCTTTCGGAAGAGTTTATCAGACTCATCAACAAAACCTGGACTCCAGGAACCTCCAGGGTCTATAAATCAACCTGGTCAGCACGAACTAGCTGGTGTCTGGAATTAAATTCCAATCTCTTTTCTTCACATTTCCACAATAGTTAATTATCTAACTTCATTAGTCATTTTGGGTAAATCTTACACATGCCTCGAAGCATCAGAAACATTTTACCAGACCAACAGGTCTGGTGACATGAATATTCTACTCGCCCTAATGAGCTTGACCCAAAAAGTCATCTCAGATTGTGTGATCCTACACAAATATTTTATTTCACCAAGTCGCCTTTTTCTTCATTATCACATACAAGAGCACCTTCAAATATGTGAGCTCAGCATGTCCGCTGTTAAAAAAAAAAGCTTGTGTTTGATTTCATATTCTAAATTTTTTGCTCCATGTATAATAAAAATCTAGCCCACATATAGGGTACACATGTCCCTCGACTTGCCTCTTAGTTCACTAATAGCATTGTCATCAGGGCGGGGGCAGGAATATTTCTCAGTTCATGTTTAAAAACTCACTTTTAATAAATATATTACTAAAGCAAGATGTGGTAGTGTACTGTCATTTACAGACAGCATACTTTCCATTAAAATCGGCACAAACTTTCCAACTCACATGCAGTTTTAATGATTAAACTAGAGCGCACAAAAGATAATGTATCAAAATTGGGTAGCAGCAAATATTTATCATTTGCACATCACCAAGTAAAGTGTTCTGATTTGTTTCGATCTTTTTAAAACCTCTGGTTCCATCTCACTTCAGAATTACAAAAAAAGTGCTTTCTTAACTACTGAAATATATTTTGAAATATTTGTACAGTTAATTTACAACCTATTTTAACGTTGTGTGCCCAGCACGGTTGTCAGACAGTTCACTTTGAAAAATCCTCTAACTTTGCAGTCAGACAAAGAAAAGTAAATTTCAATCCCCAGGATAAAATAAGCAGCAATTTGTAAGAACACATAAGCTGACACTTGACCTCTGTGGCAAGATAAAAACAAGATTTAAAGGCATCTTTATCGCTTATTCACTTTCTGAATTAACAGAACACCTGCTCTTTGCCTGCTGGAGCTCTATTGCCAGTTGGGGCCAGTAGGCCCTAAAAAAAAGCTCGCCCTGATAAAATCTGACATGCCATAATGAGTGGTCGAGTAGATTTCTTGAGGCCTGCTACAGGATGGTAAACACACATAGATCAGCTATTTCAATGATAAATAAATACATTAATGGAAAACCAATTGGTGACCAATACCCGATCATCTACAGACTTCTTCATGGAATAAGGATGAGTATTCTTCTTGTTCCTGAATATGAAACGCTATGGGATATCAATACTGATCTTCAATTCTTCATTAGCTGCCTAGACAAAGATCTGTTGAATTTGAAATGCCTTTCTGCAAAACTTACTATGTTGTTATGCCCAATATCTTTTAAAAGAGTGTCAGACATCAAGACACTGGATCTATCGGCTAGGCGGTATACTCTTTTAGGTTTTTTTCCTCTATTTTCAGAAAAACTAAGACTATGGTTTCATCTGTCATTTCCCCATCAACCAAAGCTTTGCATGACAATTCCTAAAAGGATACAAGAATCGAACAGCTGCTCTCAGATCGTCTTTCCAATTATTGATATCCTTTATTAAAGCTCATTCTCCAGTATCTTCAGCTATTCTCACTAGATGGGTGAATAAATAGTCCCAAATTTGAAGCACATTCCTCTAAATGAGCCATGACCTTCAAAGATCGTGCATCTGGTTTAAGTTTGGAGAATATTCTGAAAGTAGCTGACTAGTCTTCATCTACTTTGAAATGTTTTTATTATAAATGCAGCTTTTACTATTATTGATTTGCTCTGAACTAGCATAATATGAAGCCTCCGTTCTTGACACAAAATGTGATTTTTGAAGTGTTAATGATGGAAGGTCTTAATTTTGTTAAAAAGACACTGAGGCAAGTATTCTCTCACCACAAAATGTTGTTAATCTAATGTTAATGACTTAATTATATTATTTTTAAAATAATTTCATCCCATTATTTAGTATTATGCTTCATGCTTATAATTTACCATTTTGTACGCCCTTTACCTAATGCACTCTTTTCTTTTGAGTTTTTCGATCCACAAATCCTCATTCTGGATACTAACTCCAAGGATTACAATGAATGGATCATTTTCACCTTGATGTTCATTTTTTTTATCTATTTCATACTCTTTCCACAATTCATCCACTTACGTTCGCAACAATAACGAGGAAGGACTGTCACAGCTGCACCATCTTATGGACTCAATTTAGAACACTGTTAGGTCATACTATAACTGTTACTATATGAATCATGAGATTTGTAGTTCTATGGCACGACCGGAGGCTTCGGATTATGCTTCTCTTTCTTTTACTACTGAACACAGCCCCCAGTTTGGTATCATTGCCTTCCAAATGAAAAAGTCATAACATCTTGTCTCTATACGAGAAAATACTTACATGGGTGGGTAACAAATCAGCACAATATCATTACAATAAGCATTGTATAATATACAACAAATATACAACAAATACTCTCCGGTTGGGATAATCCTCGCCGCTGTGTCCTTAATAGAATTGAAAATTCTTGACACTCTAGCTAGGAATTTTTTTATTGTCATCGTCAACATACTTTATTTTGCCCACCAAGGCCATAAAAGTACATATACAATACACAAAGATATATTATAAAATGAGCAACATTAAAATACAATACAATTTGTCATAAAACATCTGTTAGTGTTAACATAGATGAAACCGTATTAAAACCTCTAGGCTCAAGCACAGTAAAAAGCGGGTGTTGTCTGCATTATGAAGGAGATAAAAGCTTTCTGCGCAATGTCCACACGGCCCCAAAGTACTCGGCAACAGGAATAGCTAAGAATAAGCTGCAGTCTGCCCTCAAGATGCAAAGTGCAGCTAACTGGTTACGCTGGTGTAAACGTCTGCAAGTAGGGGCTAACCAATACCTGCGGGGGCATGCGTAAGTGGGACAAACAAAACAAAGTGCAACACACACTCGGTCATGGTGGAACATAGAGGACAAGAAACACTAGCCCCTTCAAACCAGCACTTCGTAAAGGCTCTTAGCAGGAGTACCAGTTCCAAATTTAAAATACAGCTTTCTATCGTTGGGAGCAGTCACTTGATCCCACTGTGACTCATAACCTATGTAGTTGATCTTTAAACTCCAGGAATTCGCGTGATGTTCTAAGGCGGTCGAATCTTCTTAAAGCTTTGGCCTTGATTGCTGACTAATAAAGCTTTTCAAGGCATGTTTGGTTGGAAAAGAAGCTCGGGAGTCCCAATAAAGTGCAATAACTGTTTAATGTGCAGAAACCAGGGGATCTTAACAGAGTGACTTGCAGAAATGACGTCCCGGAGGGCAGAGGTGTAATGTGCAAGTTCTGGGGTAGCCCATAAGCGCCTCCAATATAACAGCAGACGAAATCTAGCCAGGCGAGTGTCATCTGCACATAATAGTATTGGAATTTTAACTTGGGCCAAAGAGGGTGCATCCGGGTCAACATGGGTCAGTATGGAAATAATATAGTTTATATATAATGAAAATAGTATAGAACGCAACCCTTTCTTACGCCTCTAGAAACTGTGACCCTATCCTTCAAATAGTTCTGCCTTCCCCATTTTACACGTGCAAAGTTATCCTCATGAAGGCGGGCTACCAATTCCAATAGGTGCGGGGGCATTTTCATGTCCTCAAGTGTTTGCCAAAGACCAGAACGTGGCACTAGATCAAAGGCCGAATGTAAATCAACAAAGGCTACGTATAGGTTGCCCTTGTTGATGACAACATTACACCAGTAGAGCAATAAAAAAACGAAAAGCCCGATCTATTGTGGAGGTTTTAGAATTAAATCCTGCCTGGTAAGGATTGAGAACGGACATGTCAGAGATCCAATCTTGGATCTTCTCATGGACAAAGCAGCAAAAAAATTCTAGATGCAATCGATGAGGCTTATTAGTCTGTAGTTGCCCTGCTACAGGAGGGCCAGAGGCTACAGATTATGCTTGTTTAAAGCTGTGCCACACTGTTGAAGCCACATCCACAAAAGGTTTTTGATAAAACATTTTTGAGGTGGAATCAGATGACCAGTCTGAGGCTGCAATAATATCCTCCAATCTAGACCCCGTGGAGAAGGCTTTGGAAGCCATGGCGCCATGAACCTAATGCACACTAAAAATGGACACATCGATTCCTGCTTCAGCTTAGAGCCACTTGACCCACCAGACCAGCGTCGCTGAAGAGACCAGACCAAAGGGCTTCTGGAGAGAAATAACTGCCCAGCTTGATCCTTGCAAACTTCACGGGTACAATCTTCGTAGACCTTCATACATTTAACCACACACAGTTTCTAATGGTCAGGGGAAGCTGGGTAACTTACACAACAGGAATTTGTCCTAGTACACTGAGAAATACGAAAAGACACTCAAGAGGGAGTAAACTCTACCTGCTAAATCCAGGACCTTCACATCAAATGCTCGTCGACAAGAAATGAGACACTAAAGTAGGGTTAATTTAGCCGCATAATCTTTCCAAGAAGAGCTTGCGTCCAGTTCCCACCTGCCATAGCGTACTAGAGGTTGAGTGTAGGAAGATGGCTCTCTATATAGTGTACTAAAAAGAAGTACACTGTGCAAAGAGTCCAGTGGGTCCTCAATTGGTTTACAGAGGCTAAAGTAGATATTACTTACACTCTCTTTTGTGGTAGTGTGGATGAGCAGTAAGAATTATCAGAGGGTGGTGCTTAGACCAAATTAGAAAAATAACACTTCTTTTTTTATAAATGTTATAAAACCAAGAACTTTCTTCAAACGGAAGTACTGTTTTCGATAGCAATATTCACAGGTAAGTAAAACGTTCAAACGTGCGCTTTTAAGCACAATGCAATCCTATGGGAGGAAAGGCCAAAGATGCATAAAGGTAGGTACAGTCGGTTTCAGGGGTTCACCTTCAGGGTTCAGAGTTGTAGTGGGCCATGGTCCAAAGTACTACCAGCAGTTCTTGAGAAATGGCCGGGTTCCACCGGGAGCAGGGTGCTGGTGAGGCTGGTAGCTGGTGCGCTACGGGTAAGGGGGCCATCCAAAAACAGGCTGACTTGCAGGCAAGTCCGAGAGCTCCCAAACGCGGCTTAGGTCACCGGGGGTCTTGGAGCATGGGGGCACAGCTGGTTCGATGGGACCCAGGCCAAGTGGCTCGGGTTCAGAGTGGTTTGGTTGGCTGGGAAGGGTGCGCACAGATGCACCTCACAGTCAGAGACAGACAGCTGGCAGGGGCAAAATCGAAGCAGCTGGGCCACTCACGGAGTGGGTCTCAGTGATGCGGACGTCCCTCGATGGCTGCTTGGTCCTGGTGCAGTGAGAATCCGGGATGGACTCTCATGGTCGGTGGTTGGTGCAGGTTGTCTGACACTCCAGGGAGTGGTGCTGCATGGCTCCAGTTAGTCTACGTTTCTTCACACTCAGTGGAGAGACAGATCTGACCTTCCAGAGCACGAGTACCTTCTCCTGGTCGTCTGCGGCGTCGGTCGGTCCGGGGAACTGCAAGGCGGTGGACCGGACTCTGCTTGTCGGTGTCTGCGGCCTGCAGGGGAGTAGCTCCTCTACTCCAAGGGAGACTGTAAGTGATTTTCAAAGTGCTGGCAGGCTACCTGAATAAATAAATTATAAATCCAGTATTTGTAAAGCACAAACTAATCACCCATATGGGTCTCAAGGCGCTGGGGGCCGTCGGGGAGATGAAGTCAGCTATTGCCCAGAGTCACATGGTGCCGAGCTAAGCTGCCGCCGGTACGGAGATCGAACCGTAAGCCCCGCGTTCCGGAGTCAGCCACTCTAGCCACTGCGCCACACCTCTCCCTGAGGCTTTTGTAGTTCTCCAGCTCGCAGCAAAGTCCAAAGTTTTGCTGCCGTTCTCGCCAGGCAGCGACTCTTCTTCGTCCTTCTTCTGTTGATCCGTCGAATCAGATTTCTTGGGTTCAGGGGTGCCACCTATTCAATTTAGGGGCTTTTACAGGGAGTGACAGGTAGTAGCCAATGGGCTACCTACATTTAGGATGTCTACTTCGCCTATATGACCACTTCCTGTGGGAAGTGGGCATAACACTACCCTAGAATGCTAATTCCATCCAATAAGATGGAGGAATCTGAAAAGTGGGGTCCACATCAGCTGGTCCACCCTAGGGGTAGTGCTGGCTGAATGTAGGCACACCTCCTAATCTTACTAATTTTCCTGCCTGTCTAGCCACCAAAATGTTGGGTCAGGACCGGGGGGTGGGCACCTCCACTATCTGGAGAGGCTGGGGGTCACATAACAAAGGCGGTAGGGCCTTCAAAGCTTCCTGCCCTGGAATGCCCATCCTGCTTGGAGGAGGTGTGAACACCTCTGCCCAGAGCAGGCATTGTTCCTGGCCTCCAGAAGCAAAGGCTCTCACCTGAGGAGGTCAGAAACCTGTCTATGGTAGCTGGCTGGTCGAGACCAGTCAGTCAACACACTAGTAGTCGGTAGGTTTTCAGGGGCGCCCTTCAAGGGGCCCTCTGGGTGCATAGCTTAATAAATCCATCAGTGAGGATTTATCAAGACGAGGTACCAAACACCTTGGGGTACAGTGAAGCCATTGTGTAGCTGGGGAACTTGTAATGACGGGTGCCCAGCCCATGTGCTTGTTATGGCTTCCCTGTGCACTTGTAATAACTAAGGCTCGATCTAGATATCACAGGGACATATCTATTCATGCAGATATGCCCACACATGGGGTAGAGTGCACCCTGCCTTAGGGCTGTGAGTCTTGCTGTAGGGGTGACTTACCTATGCCACATGCAGTGTTTTGCTGGCATGGCACAGGGGTGTGTGCCATGCTGACTCTTTGCTTGTTTCTGCACCAAGACACGCAAGCTGCAATTACAGTTTGCATGAGCTTGGTGAGGGGCCCCTTAGGGTGGCACAATTCTTGCTGCAGATCTTAGGGGCCCTCTTTAGGTCCAATGCCCTGGGTACCAATTACAAGGGACTTACATGGGGCCAAAGGGGGGGCCAATTGTGGAACAATGGTAAAGTTTAGGGAAAGAACACTGGTGCTGGGGACCTGGTTAGCAGGAACCCAGCACACTTTCGGTCAAAGTTGAATCAGATGCCAGGCAAAAAGTGGGGGGTATCCATGTCAAAAGGAGCACTTTCCTACACTGAGTAAAGGAGCGGAGGGCTTTGATCAATGCCCTGTTGACTGAATCCTGTACATGGTTGCCCAGTACCTCCACCAAACGTTCCTCTACCTGGTGTTCATATGGAATGTGAATGTACTGCCCATAGGAGTAATCTTGAGAAAAGGAGTGGGCCATACTGATGCAGAGCAACAGTCCAGTAATTCCAGAGGAATTAATTCAATTAGGAGGACGTGGAAGGAAGGGGAGGCAGCCCCAGCCAGGTGAAAATCGGCAATATTAGTGCCAAGACCAGCACGTTAGAAGTGGAGGGAGCCACCTGGTAAATTTACTCTAGGGCAAGGCCTTGCCTCTTTTATTCAGCCCCGTCGGGCATAGTGAGGGGAAAAGGAGCAAGTACTTGCACTCCGGTCACCGGCTCGTGAAGTGCTCCCGGGACCGAGTTCATTTAAGGAAAGCATGCTGTAGTGCATGCACAGCGGTCGACCTAGAAAGAGGACTACGCCCTCCGTGCTGAGCGCCGTGTTTGCTCTGTGGTCCTTGCTCCACGCCGACCAGTAATTATCAAAGGGATCGCGATACCTTGTTACACGTATAAAGGGTCAAAGCAAGCCTTATTATGCCAAATCACGAACATATTTTAAAGCATATTCAGTATTCAGACATGCAATAGGGGAATGTAGCACCTATCTGATGCTGTGGTGCATCAAAGAAAGAGGAAAAACTGTGGACTCATGACGTTTTATATGAACTGATGGTACCTGACTGGTGGAGCAGTATGGAGGAAGGGCATGAGGCTCATGGGAAATGTAGTTAATATTTCTGTTTGTTTTGATTGGCTGCTGTGTTTAGTGGTAAAAGAAAGGGAAGCATAATCCTCGCCTCCGTGTCCTTAATAGAATTGAAAATTCTAGACGCACTATCTAGAAGATTTTTTATTCTCATATGCTTTGTTTATACATCTTTCACAACATACATTTATATTTGCAAGGCTGTTGTGGGATTAAAGGCAAGAAAGTAATGTGTTGTAGCTAACGTTTTATATTGTGGCAGTTTACTTTATAGAACTGTAACAGCTACAGATTCCGGTGTTCTACAGTCAGCAGCAAGGTGAGATCGAACTTAAAATACAGAATCTGGGAAATCTATGGAGCAATTTATTATTCAAATGGATTGTTGCTAAAAACAAGCGTGGGCCCTCTAACATGCATGAGGAAATCTTTAGCAGCACTCTAGACCTGACACCATGCTGAGGCCTGCGTTGATTATCTACACTCCACTGGCGCTTCACAACAGAGTAGGCCCTGTATTACCTTAACGATCTCTGTAAAACTGTTCTCCTCAGAAACGTCTGACTTCCTCAAATCAGATGGACTCCACAAATAAGCCTGCCCACAGTCCCTGCATTAAAACAAAAAAAGGACTTTAGAACTTCAAGCAAAGTATACATAGTACTGCACTGACATCTACTTTAATAATGGTGTATTACAACCAACACTCAATATATATTAGACCTCAACTAACATTCAAGTTTACATTATGGATTTAAATCAAAACATTACTGATCCACCAGGTTTCTTGACAAACCCTGTCCAGCCCCGTACAGACTGACACTTTTGATAACTATTTGGTAGTGTTAGTTTGTCAAGATATCAGTCCGAACATAAAAAAAGCTCCTTTGATAAGTGTGTTGGAAAAAGAGGACCAACAAGTCTTCAAGTTCTTGCCGGTGGCTTTAGACCTGCAAGGACGGCCTCTTCAAGACCCTCATAAGGAAGCCAAACAGTGGCTAAAGACTAGATTTGACAAGTCGGTGAAAGTCGCCATGGTAAGACACAAATTTTATACGCAAGCACAATGTCAAAATGTATTTGTTGAAGAATTTGATGTTCGTTAAAGAGAACATGCCATTGGGGCGATGACAGATTATCTCATAAAGGATCAATTAACTACAATATTCCCCTAAGAAATGCAGGAAAGGCTCGGAGCTGTGAAGAATGGTTGAAGGAACAAGACAAAGAAAGCATCTTGAATGAAGTAAAAAACTTTCTAAGCAAGGATACTGTTAGAAAAAGTACTGATAATCCAGAAGTAAGACCATGTGTGAAAGTTCTTGAATTACTGTGGTGGAGCGCTGAGTGGGGAAAGAGTTGTACCACCTGGCTCATTGAGGAGCAGAGTATGTTGGATTCCATGCGAGGGTCATTTGTAACAAGCTATGGCCCCCATGAAAGTTAAATTGCTTTTCTGGTGGCCTAAAATATATGAGGAGATTGCGAAGTTAGCTGAGGAGTGCAACTACTGCAAAGAAAGCGAGAAGAGATTGAAGTTTGGTGGTGGGGAAGACTTTCATATTCAAGATTCAGGTCATCTTTGGAGGCAAGTTGGTTTGGATTTTATTGGCCCCATCAATGCTTTGCCCTACAATTTGCCATGGTAGTGGTTGGAGATGGGAGCAAGTCGAATTCACGAGTTCCACAACAACCTCTAAGACTGAGTGAGTAATGAGGAAGATGTTTGCTTGTGAAGAGTTTGGTCATGCTTGGTCAGAGATAATGGCACCCAACTCACCTATGAAATGAAACAATTTCTGGCTGAGGTGGAAATAAGGCACTGTAGAACTTTGGTGTACAATCCCCAAGTCACCAGCATTGTAAAAAGAATTGTGTGATTAAAGGAGTTACTGAAATTGTGTTCAAGTCAGGCTTGGATGTAGAGTGGCTGTGTTGGAAATAGTAGCAGCGCATCACGATTGTGAGAATAGAATAACAGGCAAGACAACGCTTTCCATGAAGACAGGGCGAATGAGTCAGTCTAGGCTGGTGTCGACCTGGTTGAGTTAGTGAAGACTTAAGAAGTATCAGATGCTCACAATGTTGTTGGAAGAAAATAAATAAATATGTCTCTTTAATAAAATTAGGACACTGGTCCTTGAGAATCATTACAAATGGAGACTTTTCAACCGGAGAACCGGCTTGGGGTGGGCAAGAAGTGTCCCTAGGGAGGGCCTCGCTCTCCTTGTCCACCATCTAGAACCAGAACTGGAGCAGTGAATCAGGCAGTGCGTGACACTGTTTGCAAACAGTGTAAGACTGCACAGCATCAGATTGTGTGTGAAAGAGACATACTGGCTGTGTTGCACAGGGTACCAGTGAATGTGGCAGATAATTACCTGGCACTGTATCACAATGTGCGTGTATTTCTAACGGGGTGGTTGCCAAGACAGACTCTGTTGTGCAGCATCTATGTGTGACTATGACCATGGTCGTCAGAGAGGGATGGAGACAGTCTGGCTGCCTTCCACAATACTGCAGTGTTTGACTGTGCAATGTGCCAGTGGTTGTGTGCGAGTGACTGCCTGGCACAGGATCAAACAGCGTGTATGACAGTCTGTCATACACAGTGTAACATCGAGTGTGAGCTATGCCTAGAAGACCCACCAATGCATTACACGCATGTGGGCACTATGACAATTATGCCCACATCATGTCACCAGTTACCCATTATGCATGTGTTGACTTGCCCCCTCCCTAAGGAATCCTTTGTGCAGGTTCAGATAAGCACCATCTCTCATTAATCCTAAATCCACATTAAAAAGTGTCCATTACTCTTTAAGAATTAGTGAATGCTCGTATTTGCAACCTCACTCAATCTTTAATGCAGCAGGCTGAAAACTGCTCGCTGCTGTTCTGGCGTGGAGTGTGAACCGGACACTTTTGAAATGTCAGTACTTCCATTGTGGTTCACACACTTTTAACTAACTTAAAAGTGCTGATGGGAGCACAAAAATAAAGGAAGGAAAAGACAGGGAGTAAAGAGAAACTGTCCTGGTAGTGAACGCAGAGTTTATCTTTGAAATAAGAGGATATTTGACATAACTCTGGTGTTCTGGAATGTTAGGTCTTGGGGGGCAGCGAGAGAGTGTGTCTGGAGGATGTTTGGGAGAATTATTAAGAGCTAACTGCTGGCATACAATGCCTCCTCGGAGGTCTGTGGGAGCTAGTACAGGATGTCTTGGAAGACAGTGATATGGAGCCTGGAGCAGCAGAAAGTGCTGTCAGAGGTTATCTGGGAGAATAGTGATAAAGCTTTCTAGGGGCAAGGTGTCTAAAGCGACAGGTAGGTGCTGGATGATATCAGTCCCTGGAGACCGGCAGAACGGAGAAACTCATAGCGGGAGCGAAGGCCGATCTCATGGCTGAGGCGCTTCTAAGGGAGGGGTGCTGGTGTGGGGATGCAGAGGTGCTTCTATGGGAGGGGTGCTGGGGTGGGGATGCAGAGGCTTCTAAGGGAGTCTTCCCCCCACCCAAATCTGACAATCTCTGAGTACTCCTGATCTCCATCCTGACAGCGGAGTCCGAGCACTATGTCCGACGCCCGGTGGAGCTGCTCTGTTCAGCTATTGAGGAGATCGGCCTTGGTTCATCCCCGGACCGTCACCTACCCAGCCGGACTTTGGGCACAGTTTTTCTCCCCGTCTCGCCCACCCCCCCCCCCATCGTATTTCTGTAACTCTGCTTTTTCCTTGTCTCCTATCTATCTATCTGTTCCCATTTAGCACTCTTTCTTTCTTACTTCCTTTGCTCCTATCCCCTCTCACCTGAATCTTTCCCCTTGCCCGCTACACCGCCTAGCCCCTTGTCCTTTTGTGCCCTTTGACTAAGCACTCCTTCTCCCCTTGTTGGGGAAAGATCCAATATTTATACTCTGGAGTCTCAGCGAACCCGCTGAGTCCACAGCGCCTAGGGAGCCACTCACAGTTGAGGTATGGTATGGCACCCCTTGCCAAAGCACTCCTCTCCCCTTTTTGGGGAAGGATCCAGTATGTAGGCCTTGGAGTCTCAGAGACCCCCTCTGAGAGAGTCCACTGCGTATAGGGAGCCTCTCGCAACAGAGATGGGGAAATTATACCACTTCCCCTGGGATCACAGCTTACTGGACTTTGGACGCAGCTCTGACTCGTCTACCGGTTTGTGTGTCCCCGTCACCCTCCCCCTCCTCTTTCCATGCTGTGTCTCTCACCCTCCCCTCCTCTTTCCCTCCTCCATTCTCTGTCTACTTCCCCTGCTCTTCCCCCCTCCCCTGAATCTCTCCCCTTGCCTGCTTTTTCCCTTACGTATATGTCCTTTTTGTTTGTCTCGACCTTACTTGTCACTATGTTGCCAGGCTCTAATAACTGTGTAACCTTTGTAACGATGTAACCTGCAATTATGGTCTGATAATCATGTAAAGCGCTCTGATACCTCCGGGTCTAGCCAGCGCTATATAAAACCTTTAAAATTAAAATTAAAATAAATAAAGGGAGGGGTGCTGGCCTGGGGATGCTTCTAAGGGAGTGGTGTGGGGATGCAGAGCTGCTTCTAAGGGAGGGGTGCTGGTGTGGGGATGCAGAGGTGCTTCTAAGGAAGGGGTGCTGGTGTGGGGATGCTGAGCTGCTTCTAAGGGAGCAGTGCTAGTGTGGGGATGCAGATGTGCTTCTAAGGGAGGGGTGCTGGTGTGGGATGCAGAGCTGCTTCTAAGGGAGGGGTGCTGGTGTGGGGATGCAGAGCTGCTTTTAAGGGTGTGGTGCTGGTGTGGGGATGCTGAGCTGCTTCTAAGGGAGGGTGCTGGTGTGGGGATGCTGAGCTGCTTCTAAGGGAGGGGTGCTGGTGTGGGGATGCAGAGGTGCTTCTAAGGAAGGGGTGCTGGTGTGGGGATGCAGAGCTGTTTCTAAGGGAGGGGTGCTGGTGTGGGGATGCAGAGGTGCTTCTAAGGAAGGGGTGCTGGTGTGGGGATGCAGAGGTGCTTCTAAGGAAGGGGTGCTAGTGTGGGGATTCAGAGCTGCTTCTAAGGGAGGGGTGCTGGTGTGGGGATGCAGAGCTGCTTCTAAGGGAGGGGGTGGTGTGGGGATGCAGAGCTGCTTCTAAGGGAGGGGTTGTGGTGGTGTGGGGATGCAGAAGTGCTTCTAAGAGAGGGGTGCTGGTGTGGGGATGCTGAGCTGCTTCTAAGGGAGGGGTGCTAGTGTGGGGATGCAGAGGTGCTTCTAAGAGAGGGGTGCTGGTGTGGGGATGCAGAGCTGCTTCTAAGGGAGGGGTGCTGGTGTGGGGATGCAGAGGTGCTTCTAAGGGAGGGGTGGTGGTGTGGGGATGCAGAGCTGCTTCTGAGGGAGGGGTGCTGGTGTGGGGATGCAGAGGTGCTTCTAAGGAAGGGGTGCTGGTGTGGGGATGCAGAGGTGCTTCTAAGGAAGGGGTGCTAGTGTGGAATCAGCAAGGAGCTGAAAGGTGGCTGGGAGTGGCAGGTGAACAGCAGCCAGGTGAGATCTCAGTGCCTGCTGCGAGCCATGTGAAGGAGGCATAATGCATAGGATAAAGGGGCACAGGCTCTGTGTCCACTGCATGGGAAGCAGTTCAAAGGAGGCCAGGCTCTGTGCCCACTGCACAGGGGGCTGTGCAAGGGAGGCCAGGCTCTGTGCCCACTGCACAGGGGGCTGTGAAATTGAGGCCAGGCTCTGTGCCCACTGCACAGGGGGCTGTGCAAGGGAGCCAGGCTCTGTGCCCACTGCATGGGGGGCTGTGCAAGGGAGGCCAGGCTCTGTGCCCACTGCACGGGGGGCTGTGCAAGGAACGCCAGGCTCTGTGGCCACTGCACAGGGGGCTGTGCAAGGGAGGCCAGGCTCTGTGGCCTCTGCAGACGTCCCTCTAACCAGGCCTGGAGATAGACAAACACGGGGTGATACGCACGAGGTAGACGTCCCTGAGGCAAGACCTGTGAGTCTAGGCCCCGCCTTGGATGCCAGAGGCCATGCCCTCTGCCGTGGCAGTCAGCTGGGAGGACTTGCCATCAATAATCAGCGATTGAAGGGGGGGGGGGGGCACTGAGGTGCAGGTGCCCTGTACCGGGCAGCACCGGCCCATTTAAAACACACGCAACACTGTACTGAAGAGAGAACTGAGCCCGAGGGACCCGGCCCCCTCCCACTAATAATCAATGCTTGAAAGGGTAATATTGAGTTGCAGGCACTCCGTACCGGGCAGCTCCGGCACATGTAAAGCACTAACAATACTTCTAATCACTGAAGCGAGAGAGAGAGCAGTACCGACACCCTGGGCGTAGCGCACGGCGCACCCCGCGGTCGCAGCACCGTGTGACCTGCGGCGGCTGTTCACCCCCCACTGCAAGGACGGAAGAGAGGCCGCCGACCTGCCGGAGCTCGGAGCCACTGGCAGAGGGCGACAGGAAGCGGGGTCTCTGACAACCGGAAGTCGCGCCCCGGAAACTCAAAACATGTCCCGCCCCGGAAACTCAACTCCTGCCCCGGCGGAAGCTGAAAGCAACTCTTGTCTCGGGAGCTCGAGCCCCCCCCCCATGCGCGCGATCTGGTTTCATAATTGCAATGTCATTAGGAGTGACACTTTCTCATGAGCAAAATCAAGCAAGAAAGCTGAGGGAAACATCTAAATATCAGAAATTACAACTATTTGAACAACGAGAAACTCTACGAAACTCTTAAAACTGCTGCAAAGCACCAGAAATGGTCGATCTTGACCTCAGGGCTTTAAGAGGGATGAACAAGTCTCTAAAAGCAGCATGCATGGCCAATGTTATTAAGCGTATGAGTAAACACAAACTACACTTCTATGATTTCCATATCGTGCTGTCCGAACAGTATTTTGATTCCTCTCTGACCTTGACAACTGGCATATCTTAAAACCAGCCAGGACTATTGGCTTTGTCAATGGTTGTTAGTTAAAGATAAATGAGTAAAAACAATTATTTTGTTGTAAATAATATTGAAAATGTTTCAATTATGAAACAGCAAGACTGAATTAAACCTTGCTAAGGGCTGTAGAAATGGTAGTGGTCTTCTGGGTGTCCCAATCACTACTGTTAAGTTCAACCTATGTTAGTCATGTGTGTCCTTTGCATCCTTTTTCTCTCCACATCGGCATAGCTTTCACAGGCGCAGTACCACTAGAGTGGACTTGTTTATGTCACTTTTCCCTTGTTCTTTTCATACTCATTGAAGAGGACAAATTCGATAATTGGACTGGAAGAAAGTACACAGAGACATATGATGGGGTGGTAGCAGAGGCAACAATGGACAGCACATATAGACCCATTCCTCGCAGTGAGCATGAGACTTACACCCCCAAAGGTGGAAGCAACATGTTTGCACCTTGGACTGTTAGACTGACATATTTACCATGGTGAGCATTTTTCTCTACCTGAAAACACTGGACAGGTAGTAATATGTTTTGGGGGACTTACTGATGCTGCCATTGTGTACATGGGATGACCACAGTGGTGTACAGAATACCAGTATGAGTTGTGTGGATGAAATGCGGGGGTGCAAAGTCTCTCCAGTCACCGGGTGCACAATGAGAATGGCTGGGACCTCAGGCAGCGAAGGGCACATCACTGTAGCGTCAGAGCTGCAGACCAGCCTACAGTCTGAGCATAGGCCCGGAGATAGAACGGTCCTTATCAGAACAGTGATCTCGTTTTATTCTAGTTACAGATTAAGAACAGAGATCTGAAACGAGATTCAGAGAGCAAATCTTCTGGTGTTTTAAATTGGTGCCTCAGCCTGTACTACAAAGTTCCGGCGTCCAGCAGTACACTCCGCAGCCACCCCTCACTCCCCACGCTCCCCACCTGCCTAGCATCACTTTGTCCCTGCTGCTACGCTCCTCAGCTTGTCCAACCAAAAATCATGCAGTTTTTTTAGGCAAAGCAGAACGTCGCGATTTTCTTATTCTAGGAGGCCATAGGGGTAACAGCCTTCTGGAACAGCTGAGCTCATTTAACGTGCGGCAACACTCGTCCGCGGAATGCAAATGTGCAACTTTGCGCTCCTGAGGATTATACTGGCTTGATTGCAAAAACAGTTTCAGAAGATTTACACTGGCACTTCAAGATACTGCACAGGAAAGCATCCCTGGAAAAGAAAACAACTAAGTATGGTGGAAGGTTAGTGCCACGGATCTGCGCTGCAGATTACAAACCAAAAGTTTTTACTGTTATCAACAACACTGTGTAAAACCGGGGTTTGATATTATGCCAAAACAGATTGCCGGGAAAAGCAGAGCTTGGCGGCACGGCCTGCTTTGCAAACCCTTAATAAAGACACTTACTCAGTCAGCTGAGCTGCGGGAACTACCGGCACCGTCTGATCTGAGCAGCGCTGCGGCCGCAGTCCAGGACTCCGACTGCATTCATGGCTGCACCAGCAGTGAGTGGACTGCAGTGCAGGGCGGCCGGCCAGGCTGCACACACCACCACTCTCCCACGGCGGTCGCGCAGGTCCGAATCAAACGCAATTCAAAGTGTGCCACGCCCGGGCCCCAGTTCAGTGTTCATGTCTGCTGACTCTTGATTGGACAAATTAAATCATGACTCAGTCTCGACGTCATGTGACGTCAGTGACTTTGCGCAGTGAATAATGAAACATTGTAGCTAGCCCTGCCTGAGCCAGCCACCACGTCTGCCACAGCATCGCGCGCTGGCAGCTATAACCAAATTGGTAGTCAATCATACTTAAGCAGCGCTGGGGCTTCGCTTTGGAGGCGCTATAAATGCGTGACAATGCATTTCAGTGCGGTGATGCGGACCACCACACTGAAATGCGTTAGTCTAACGCCTGATGCGTGGTACTTGGCAGGGCTGACCACACCAATTTCTTGTTTATGGAAGAATTGAGGCCGCAGTTTATTAGGCATTTTTCAACTTACAAGCGATCCTTTAAACACCATTTAACTCCTTTAAACACCATTTAACTTATTAGGCGAGCCTGTGTCCTTGGCCCATAAGCTCAGCACTATGCCTTACATTCAGTGACGGTCCATTTGCCCAGGTGACCTATCACCTCGGGACGCAACCTTTCACTTTCAGTCCGGGCAAGCGTCTGCTTCCAGCCCGTCCGGGTAACCTTTTTACTTCTGGTAGCCACACACTCCCCGGGTAAGCGTCAGCTTCCAACCCAACCGGGTGACCTTTTCACTTCCCGTGTCCACACACTCCCCGGGTAAGTATCTGCTTCCGACCCGGCCGGGTGACCTTTCACTTCCGGTGTCCACACATCTCCTTCCGGGTAAGCGTTTGCTTCCAACCCGACTGGGTGACTTTTCACTTCCGGTGTGTTCAAACTTTTGTTACGTGGGCAAGCATATGTGCTACCAACCCACCAGACCCTGGGTGAACGTTCCCCCACCCATCGCTGCGAAGGTGACCCGGTAACCAGTACCCAACTTCTTCCATGCCACAGGCTCTACCCTTAATTCTCTACTTAATCGTTCGCTTCCGGTTCTCCTGAACAAAGGCCATTGGGGGAGCTTGCCAGTACCCCCTGGGTCCTGACTGTCCCGTTTGTGGCCTGTTCCCGTTTCGCAACCTGTTTTTTTGTTGTTTTTTTGTAGGTACGCTTTGTAAGTACCGCCATGCCTCGCTGGGAGCTTTCGATGCCAGCAAGGCCCCCCCCCCCTGCAATACATGCGGCCCAATTCTTCAAAAAACTACCAACAACCCCTTGCATTCAATGCCGCTTGTATATTCCGTAGCAGGACATCTGTCCCAGTACCCGATAGGTACACCCAATCTGCACTGTAATAGTGTGGCTGCCGCAAGTTAATTAGGCTATGCCTAATGCTGCCTAAACCTGCCCCCCACAGAAATGTTTCCATGAGGCTGTTTAGCCTCCTTGACAACTCTATGCCCCTCTGGGAGCGAGCACCAGCCCATGCCCTTCTGGGAATGATCTCAGACCATACAACTTCTGTGGCATCCATGCTCCTGGCTAAATTGGTGAGATCTTTCTTTAGCATGCAAACTAGATTACCCCTCCCTATCACTCGAAGGTCATTTCCCCCTAAATGAATTATTAAAACATCCGGGTCCTTTGACTGGGTGCGGCACGCCTAAATGACACGCTCCAATTCTCTCCAGTGTAACCCTGGCTTTCCAAACCATTGCACCCTTGTACGTAGAAACAGGAATGCCGCATTCCACCCATTGTTGCGAGCTCTGTTTGCAGCCCTGGACACGTAAGAGTGCCCGACGACCCACACGGTTTTACACTAGTTGCCTTGTTCCAACAGCCAGAGCCTTCTCCGCCATGCTTTGTAGTTGAACTTCAAATGCATTCGTTTCCAGTATTCCTCTTTGAAGGGCATCATTTCCTGTTGGGCCTCTGGCCATTCTGCCCAGAACCTTTCCCACTGCAAGCGAGAAAGAGCATCAGCTGCCTTGTTCTGAACCCCCTGCACATGCTTTGCTCTTATCTCGATATTGTACTGGAGACACGTGCTCACCAGATGCCTTAACAAACCCAATACAATGGGGCATGATGCCGCCTGTATATTCATTGCGTGGACGGCTGCCATATTGTCTGACCGGATGACTAATTTCTTGTTAGCCAAGGTATCCGACCAGAGTAACAATGACACTAGGATGGGAAAGAGCTCTAATGCTGTGATATTCCCTGTCAGGCTACATTTCCACCAAGCAGGTGGCCACTGTTTGGCACACCAAGCGGAACCCAATATTGCCCCAAAGCCCCCCCGGCCTGGAAGCATCTGTGTACAGTTGCAACCGCTGATTTGCTGTCCATGGTGCTGGCCATATTCTAACTCCATTGAAACCCTGCAGAAAAGACAGCCACATCCGCAAGTCTTGTTTTAGCCCCCCCCCCTTAACCTTACAAAGTGATGTTTATGAGTAATGCCGGCTGTAGCCACTGCCAACATTCTTGAAAAAACTCTCCCCACCTGAATGACCCTGGATGCAGAATTGAGCTTACCGATTAACTCTTGGATATCCCTTAATGTTGCTTTCTGTTTTGCTAATACCTTTTCAATAGCTGCTGCAAAGTCCTGTACCTTCTCAACTGGGAGACGTGACACCCCTTCCAAGGAATCCAACTCGATTCCCAAAAATGTTAGCTTAGTTGTGGGGCCTTCTGTTTTCTCTGCAGCCAATGGTACTCCTAATCCTTGCGACGTGACCTTGAAGGCTGCCAATGCTTGGGCACACTCCGGGGAGTTTGCCTTGCCTACAAACAAGAAGTCATCTAGATAATGGAGCTTGCCACCTACCGGCTGTTCCTTGTTTGTTGCCCACTCTAAAAAAGAACTAAATGCCTCAAAATAAGCACATGAAATTGAACATCCCTTGGGCATGCACCTGTCATAGTACAGCTTTCCTCTGAACTGGAACCCCAGCAAATGAAAGCTTTCGGGATACACTGGCAACAGCCTGAAAGCTGATTCAACATCTGCTTTCGCCATGAGGGCTCCTGTCCCCGCCTCCCTGACTAATTCGATGGCTTCATCAAATGTAGCATAGGAGACGGAACACATATCCTGGCTTAGCCAGTCATTTACTGAGAGGTGGTGGATCATCCGATATTTACCTGCTTCCTTTTTTGGGACAATACCTAATGGAGAGATGATAACATTGTTTAGGGGGGGGTGTCAAATGGGCCTGCTATTCTACCTAGTTGCAGCTCTTTTTGTATCTTTTCTACAACTGTTTCTGGCAGTTCCTCCTCTGAGCGAAGGTTTCTAGATGACCTGCCTGCTAACGGGCCACTGTAAGGTATTTTGAACCCCTCTTTGAAACCCCCAAAAAGTAGTTCCCTCTCCTCTTCCTTTAGGTAATTATTCAAAAGTGTTGCTAGCATCTCAAAGTTTATTGGGGATGGGCCTTTTGTTACTGGGCTCCAACTGTGGCTGACCCATGAAAGTGGCGCCCGGTGTAGGTCTAGTATGGGCTTTGCATGAAAAAACGGATAGTCTCCACTGCACCGTGAGCACCCATGTCGGAATTTGCATTGCATCCCCCAGGTGCAGTTGCCTGCATTGAACAGGCGACAGGTATTATCCTTTGGTCTACGCTGCAGCAGCTGCTTAAATCCGTCTGCCACTTTTGCTGTTCGAAATGACTGCAGCTGCTCCTGGAGCGGCTGCTGGTGACTCCCCATGATCTGTCCGTGGCTGGGGACGGTGCCCTGGGCAGTTGCTGGTACCACCATGCCACCCTGACCGTGCTCCCCTTGCTGCCCTGATGGAACCTGCACCGAGCCAGCCGGGAGCCCCCCCTTTGGCAAGGGCTGATGATCCCTGCCCCCGCCAAACTGCGAACTTGGTAGTTCATTGCTGCCATGTGGTAACTGCCCCCCAGCCTGCATGGCGGAAATTGGGAAAACAGTGCCTAGCTGTTGGCTTGGCCCCACTTGTCTCAACTGTGGTCCTGCCGTCCCCCATTGTTGTTGTAGTGTTTGCCCTCCACATGACTGCTGCTGCATGGGACCTAGCCAATTATGGTTCTGTCCCACGCCCCCCAAAGAGGACTGCTGACCTGGACCAATTCCTGGTCCTTGATCCTGGGAACCCCCCTCCATTCCACTAGCTGTATAAGTGTTCCCGGGTTGAGTCTGCACCTGTCCCACCTGCTGTTGTGGGAAGCTTGACAATAGCTGTTGACCCAATGCAGATTGACCGTTTGGCAAAGAGTGTGCCTGCGTGTTGTTTGCCTGCCAACTCTGCCCCCATAGTGGTGCGTGCCACTGCTGTATACCAACTCCTGCCCTGGCTAACCGTAAACCGTAACCTGCCTTGGACCCTATCAGCTCAATCCATTCATCCGCCTCTCTTTGATCGCAAGACACCAATGGTGTCTCTTCCATGCTTTGGCGAAAGTCTAAATCATATTGAAGCCAACCCATGCCTCCATAGCACCTGAACCTGTCCAGAATAGCTTGGTTGTACCTACTCAATGGTAGACCTTGCTCCGGAAATTTTTCTAAAATTATGGCTGCCAGTAACGCAAACGCATCCAAGCAGTTAGTAATATTCTCCTCTGGCCTGATCCTCTTCCTATCTTTGCTCTGCCCGGATCCCCGTAATGTGTCTGGCCCCCTGCGCACATGTTCCAGTAAAGTGAAAATATCTATGAATTCCCTCTTCCAAACTCTCTCTTTAACTTGCAGTGGGATATGCCATGCTTGCGAGCGTGTCCCGCTAGGCCCCACTGCCCATGACTGACTGGATGGTGTGGTGTTTGTATTGCTAGCTTGTGATGCACTTGTCAATGAAGCCTTCCCAGGTGTAATGGTGTCACCTTTAACCGGCCGCTTGGATACCTTCTTCCCTATCCCTTCGTGTACCCTATACTCCTTAACACCCCCACCCAGACTTCGATTGGGGACCCATCCTCTGCTCCGCCTGCTGTGATTCCTTTACCGCCCCCTATTGCCTCAACATCGCTTTTTCCAATTTGCCCGTGCCAATGCTTGAAAAGTCTCAGCATCACCTCAGAAAACTCACCCAAGGGACCAATTTCAGGTGTTAATGACCCCTCCTTGTTTGACTGGTCTTTGTCCTCTCCCATTCGCTTACTTGGCACGGACGCCCGCAAAACAGCTGCTGCTGCCTCCGAGTCATCCCCTGTCATTGCCCTTCTTATGTCTTCCGGTGGCATCCTTGCCTTTTTTGCTCCTGCAACACACCCGCCCCCTCCCTTTCGCCTTCTTTTTAGTACATCGCTTCTCCCCCCGTGTAAATGCGTAAGTATGGCCATTAGTTGTAAAAACTTCCCCTTGAAACTCCTCCATGTCCTTGCATTGTCCACCACCTTCGGGGGCGGGTGCTTGCATTTGAGCCATTGCCAGCTCCCACCCCTCCCAATTCTTTGCTTTTGCTGTTGCCGCAAAGCGGGCCCAAAGCTGCTGTGCAACCTGGCTGACGAGGTCCTCAACTCCTGGGGCACCCCGCTAGGTCCTGCCTCCTCATTCGCTGCGAGATCCAGCATAACACTGTGAGTTAGTCCCTCGTCTCCCATCATTGCCCGGACGTATTCTGGAGCACGCCCCTTTTTGTGGCTGACCTAAAATTGAAAATGGCGTTAGCCTTGAACAACGGTGGCTGTGGTATGTGGCAATGCGAGGTCATGTGGATGGAGTACGTTTAATATGTGTGTGTGGTAGCTATTAAACACAAACTTACGCCAATGTGCCTAGCGCAGTGGTGTATACGCTTACTATGGTACCCCCAGCACTGTCTCAGCAGTGTTCCCTATACTTTGAAGCATGCTGCCCATCCTGATTTTTCAAACTTACCTTCCATTCCAGTCCCCGACCCCGTATGCTTGTTCCTGCCCCCTTTGCCCAGTCCGTGACCTCCGCCACTACTGACACCACTTTTGCTCCGTTTACACAGCCCCTTCTCCGTCCGAATGGACTGCTTCCTTTCTTATAATCTAAAATTTCATTTCAATCTTTATTTCGATTTTAAAAAAACCATAAAAGATTACATAAAAACATCATACAACAATACTTCAAAGGGTAACCCGCCCGATAATACGCAATTTAAAAAACAATTTAAAAAACAATTTTAAAAGCAGTTATAACAATGCTTTAAAACCCAAATACAAAACTCCACGGTGACCAACTAAAATCAAACATCTGGTTATAAATTGATTAACACTCACATGTTCATTAAAAATGCCTAAAATTTCAGTCCCATTCTCTTTCTTGTTAGGTCGACACTAAAAAGGTATCTGCTTACACTAAATACAATTGCTTGTGTTGTGTCTGTTCGCAATAATCTTCCTGCCTCATTACATGATCTAATACCCAAAAGTTGACAGATGGGTTTGATCCACTTCCTCCTAGCATTTGTGTAGGCTGGACAGAAGAATAGCACATGCAGTTCATTCTCTTTTGCACCTGTGTGGCAGATATCACAACAACCATTGTTTGCACCACCTACGCTACGTACCCATTTAATAGTATTTGCATTAATCTGCAAAATGCCGTAGCGAAATTTAAGGTAAAGAGATTTGGCAAGTTGTGGTTGAATTTCATCTAGAAAGGACTCGAATTTACCGTTTGGTTTTATTGTGAGAAACCTTGTGGATAAAGTACCTAGTTTTGGACAATGTGACAAAGTATCTTGAGTAAATGCCCAAAAAGTCTGTTTCAACAGCTTTTTTGATCCCAAAGACAAACCCTGAGGTTCCTCCCAAAACTGTTTTAGTCCTAGTTTGTAAAACCAATCCTGAATATGATTCAACCATGGTAACCTTGTAATATTTTTAATTCTAAAAATTTCCTCCAAACCTTCTCTATAGTGAACAAGTTCATCTGTGGACCACAAACGTACCCAAAATAATAGTGGCCGCAAAGCCGCATGCTGGTCAGTGCGGCGAATGTTTAAATCTATTACTACTGGTGTTAAAGGTGTGCGGTTTGGCAAACATAACAATTTCCTAAAAAATGTATTCTCGTACACCATAAAACTATTCTTTGTCACATGTCCCCACAATTCAGCCCCATATAGGCAAGCAGGTTGTACCCTATATTTATATAACTCCAACGCAGGAGAGACAGCTTTAGATAAGCTGCTCTCATGCTTCCTTACTATTGGGACTGAGTTTTGAATTAATATTGTTTTGCTTTTATCCAGCTGTGGTCTCCAGTTCATTTTAGAATCTAGAGTAATACCTAAATAATTAAAATTTAGCACATATTCTATCCTCTCATTTTTTACAGTTAAGTTTTTTTTAAAAGATTTGTGCGGATTAACTGCCATGTATTTTGTTTTAGTAGAGTTGATTTCCAAGCCCTTTATTTCACAGTAGGTTTCGAAAGTATTAAATAAGTTTTGCAGACCTTTGGGGGTTTGTGATATTAAAATTGTATCGTCGGCAAATAAAAGTGCCGGTACTGGCACCCCCAACTTGGGAGAGTCATGCTCACAGCCCAAGAGATATTCAGGGATATCATTAACGTACAACGAAAATAAGGTAGGGGCCAGCACACAACCTTGCCTTACCCCCTATTTACTTGTATACGATCAGTAAGTTCGCCATTTGGCCCCCATCTAACCCTTGCAAAGTTATCCTCGTGTAACCTAATAATCTGCACGAGGATTTCCCCTGGGACGCCCTGATCTCTTAATGATTTCCACAGGAGATTTCTGGGTATGAGGTCAAAGGCTGCCTTAAGGTCTACAAAAGCTATATACAGATGGGCTTTCTTAACTGTGATGTACTTCCAAATTATACAAAGAAATCTAAAAACCTGGTCAATAGTGCTGGTTTTTGCTCTAAAGCCTGCTTGGTACTTGGATAAAATATTATACTCCCCAATCCAATCGCTCAATTTATTTAAAATTTGACGTGCATATATCTTTTGTAAAACGTCAATTAGACTAATCGGCCGATAATGCGACGGATCATGGCGGTTACCCTTTTTAAAAATAGTTGCGATCTCTGCGCCCCTCCACGTTTCAGGAATCGGTGCACCCGATGCAACTGAATTACACAAAAGATTAACATAGGGAGCCCAAACCTCCTTCTCGTGCCTCCATAGGTCACCTGGTATCTTATCTGGCCCAGGGGCCTTCCCTTGTTTTATTGCATTTATTGCTACTATTGTTTCCGCTAAACTAAAATGTAGAGGGGTCTCACTTGGGTGAATAGCAAGTTCTTCACAATTAAAATTAATATCGTTTTTAGTGGTTGAGTATAATTGTGAAAAATGAGTTACCCAGGTATTTGCATCAAGGAAAAGATCCTCGTTACATTTTCCTTTTTTGTTACCCTTAGATAATAAACGCCAAAAGGTAGCTTGGTCATTTGATTTACATGCTTTTATCAGCTCAGACCAAATATTATCCTCCCAACTTTTCTTTGCCTTGATTAATACCCCCTTATAGTGAGTCCTTTTTTCCCTTAGGGTTACTATCTCCTTGTCCCTTGTTGCCTGAATCAGATCCTTTTTTGCATTGCGACATTCTTTATTATACCATGGGTTCTCTAGCAAGGCTGAATTAGATATTCCCTTTTTTAATTGTTTTGGGGCCTTACTTAATATTGGTTCAAGTCCCTCTACCAACCTATCATGCATTTCCATGATTGGTATCTCTGTTAATGGCAAGTTTATATACGGAGAGACTATTTCTACGTAAGTTTCGTAAATTTTTTTAATGATCTTGTCATTCCCCAGAACAAAGGGCCATCTAAGTGCTCTTCGATTATTCGATAGTAGAGGCTCAATTAAACTGTGACAAGGGTCACATCTCCTTAAATAACTTGGCTGAAATAGGGAAGCTGAGAGCGTCAAACATAAAGGACGATGATCGCTCTCTATTCTATCTTCAACAACTAGATCTTGCATCATAGGCCATAGAGGGATAGAAACCAATATATAATCTATATAGCTTTTAGAATTACCCCGGATAAATGTTGGTAAATTTGGGCTGTCAGAAGATAATCGCCCATTACAGGCGCGTAAACCATGGGCTGAAACCAGCCTCAGTAACTGCGCTACAGCACATGTACACGAAACTACTGGGCTACTATTCAGTGCTGGAATATTATTGGCCAAGTCCTCATCTTCAAAAATACTTTCAAATCCAACCACTGGTTCAAATTTACGATTAAAATCACCCCCAATAATTATCAAAGCACTCTTGTTTATTATAGTTAACATTTGATCCAGCTGCTCAATAACTTGAACATCTCTACTTGCTACGCTTGGTCTACTATATATATTAAAAATGTAGACTTCCCTTTTGTCTGGTGCTAAAAACTTTGGGGCATATTAGCAAGACCGGCGATAAAATTATCGCCGTTTTAGCGGCAGGAAACTGCCGCTAAAACGGCGATAATGGGCTTGCTAATATGCGTTATAGAATTCCAATAGAAGCCCAGGTTAGATGTGCAGGACATCTAACCTGGGCTTCTATTGAATTCCATAACGCATATTAGCAAGCCCATTATCGCCGTTTTAGCGGCAGTTTCCTGCCGCTAAAACGGCGATAATTTTATCGCCGGTCTTGCTAATATGCCCCTTTATTCCCAATATATCTTGGCAAGGGGAATCAATTTGCGTAAAGTCAGCACCCAAAGTGAGTTTTAACCAAATGGCAAGGCCTCCCGAGGGCCTTCTTCTCACTGAGGGAATTGCAGCAGTACTAAAAGTTTTAAACCCTATCTTATGGGGGGTTTCTATTGCCCAGGTTTCTTGAAGGAGGACTATTTCACTCTGACCTATGTAATCCTGCCATATTGCATCCCTTTGGTTTTTCTTAATCCCTGCAATATTCCAAGAAGTCAACTTTATCTCTGTTTTACGTTCTTCACTAATTTGGTCACCATTTATCTTCTTGCGTCCATTTTCCAAACTTAATGTTTCCTCACTGTTATTACCAAGATTATTATTAACAAAATTACCATTTAATGTAAGTTCCTCTCCCTGGTAAACTAATGGATCTTTCACGATGTTCACTATGTTTACATCTACTATGTCATTTAAAGGTCCTCCAAAGCTCCTACGTGCATTTACATTCTGGATGCTATTTAAGTTAACTATCTAGTTCCCTTCACAAGTACCAGTATGCGCCTCGGAGGCCATATTATCATTTTCTATAGTTCCCGTCTCCATAGGGATGGTTAGAACATCAATAGATATCAGTACAGCAACACCATCATTAGGTTTAGATCTTAAATCTTTACAAGTAATTATCCTTGTCTTATCCTGCCCTATTTTGAATAGTTGTCAGTCCTGGGAATCCAAGTCTGACAGTGCTTGGAACCTATTAGATTGTGTAACCGATGGAAATCCAATAACTTTGTTCCCACCTTCCGGCTTATAAAAGTATCCTAAAGAGAGTGCACTAATATCAGTTTTAGGGGTAAAAGTTGCATCACAATACTGTAAAAGATGATGAACCATCTTTGGCCTGCGGAAGTTGACCACAATGCAATCACCTCTTATACTCTTAGTAGATTGCCCTATCCACCCTACTCTACGAACCATTATTATCTCATAAGCATCAGAGGGGTGGAGGTTCTTGTGTTTGGTCAGCCAATCAAAAGTTTTATTCCATAAATCAATCCAGTTTTCTTTCTGCCCAACCCTCAGAGGTGGAACCCCTGTCAAAATCAAAACATAAGGACATGATTCCGGGGGGAGACGCAATGTTTCAGTATTAGGGGCTAAGGAAGCATTAGATTCACTAATTCTCTGGCACCCAGCAAGAGAACTCGCATCGTCCATTTTACCCATAGTTGTTACATGTCCCTTCTGTACACCCTGAGAGACTATCACATCCGGACCCACAGACGGTGGAACCAACCTATTTTTTCCCTTATTATTTGGAGTAAAATTATTCTCGTTTGTTTTAACAATATTCTCATCTTGGTCAGCTGATAAACAACTGTCCATCGCTAACCTTAAGTCCTCCCTTTCTACTCTGGTTGGTAACACACCCACAATGTTACTACTTAGGGTATTAATTGCAGACTCTAGGAGGCTGATTTTATAGAAACATTTCTCAACCAAGTCGCTAACACAAGTTAAGGCTGCTCCTAACCCAGAATCATTCACTCCTGTAGAGAACTCAGTCATAACTCCCTTAGTGTTAGCTACACTCTGCGCTGATGGCGATAAGGTCGACTCTGTTTGTGTACCAACTGAAATATTTTTCAGTGAAGAGAAGATACCAATGCTGCCCTTGCCCTTAGATTTACTTATCTCTGTGTCCCGTTTTCTTTTGTTTAACCGTGGCTCAATCTTATCTTTGGTCACAGTTTTCGCGGCCCTGGCCCTAGTAACTCTATTAGGAACCACTGAAGAGCTTGAAATTTCTTTAGAGGAAGATAAAAAAGGAATAGAGTTCAATGGGGCACTTGTTGCAATATTCGGTGAAATCTCCTGATCAATGTCCCCCAGTACAGGTGAAGAGATGCCAGTTGTTAAGTGTCTCTGTAAAATAGCAGGGTCTAAGGAAAGACGTCTCTTAGTCAAATGAATTTCATGGGTTAAGAGTGACTCCGCTCTTACTAAAAAGGCATCTAAGGTGCCAGCAACCCCCTTGCGTTTTTCCATTTTCTTTTAGACGACTAATTAAATCAAACAACCCAGGTATTCTCTATGCTTTAAGCTCTTGCACAGTACCTTAGATATTCTTTTGAATTAGGAGTTTTCACAATAGCAAAGTGCACAATCTGAGCTTCTCAGAGGGGTGGCCCAGCCCAGCCTCAATCTGTCTCGGACGGTCTCAGACGGGCCCGCCCTTGGCCCGGGCTTCGCCCGGCACGTCCCGCGCACGTCCCGCGCTGCGGGTGTAGAGGCGGCGCTTTATGCGCGAAGATGGTCCGGTGCCTCCCCCTCGTCAGCAGGACCCGAAACACCTGGGTAGGCTCGCGTTGCACCCTGGGTGATGTAGTCCTCCAAAGGGTGATAAAGCGGGATACAGCGTCCAAATAGGCGTTAGCAAGGATCAGCGCCCACAACAAGGATCAACAGTGTCACCAGGAAAGGACGTTAGAACAACAGAGGGACCCACGCTGCGGGGGTAGAGGCTGCGCTTTATGCGCGAAGATGGTCCGGTGCCTCCCCCTCGTCAGCAGGACCCGAAACACCTGGGTAGGCTCGCGTTGCACCCTGGGTGATGTAGTCCTCCAAAGGGTGATAAAGCGGGATACAGCGTCCAAATAGGCGTTAGCAAGGATCAGCGCCCACAACAAGGATCAACAGTGTCACCAGGAAAAGACGTTAGAACAACAACGGGACCCACGCTGCGGGGGTAGAGGCTGCGCTTTATGCGCGAAGATGGTCCGGTGCCTCCCCTCGTCAGCAGGACCCGAAACACCTGGGTAGGCTCGCGTTGCACCCTGGGTGATGTAGTCCTCCAAAGGGTGATAAAGCGGGATACAGCGTCCAAATAGGCGTTAGCAAGGATCAGCGCCCACAACAAGGATCAACAGTGTCACCAGGAAAGGACGTTAGAACAACAACGGGACCCACGCTGCGGGGGTAGAGGCTGCGCTTTATGCGCGAAGATGGTCCGGTGCCTCCCCCTCGTCAGCAGGACCCGAAACACCTGGGTAGGCTCGCGTTGCACCCTGGGTGATGTAGTCCTCCAAAGGGTGATAAAGCGGGATACAGCGTCCAAATAGGCGTTAGCAAGGATCAGCGCCCACAACAAGGATCAACAGTGTCACCAGGAAAGGACGTTAGAACAACAACGGGACCATAATCTAAAATAGAAACAACATGTTAGCCTTCTTATTCGCACCACCTGTACCCAGACTTTGTCGCACAAGCCCTTGTCAACCGTACATGCAGACTTCTGCCGTTGTCCACCTACTGGCACCCACCTAGTGTTGTGCCCCAGGCCTGTCTCTATCGTTCGTAGTATGACAACCTGTGAGAAGTTGGCCTGGTATATGCTGTTCACTAGTTAAAGTGGACACCTTGCACCAGTACAATTCGACTCTTATGGTAGGTAGGTTTAAGACAACCTTTATAGAAAGCTACCCTTGTGGTAGCTGTGGAGAGCAGCCTTCAGGCTAAGTCTTGGAGGAATGTAAAGCAGCTTGTTTTACCACACAATCTCTTGAATCACCAAATGAAAAGACACCACACAGGTATATATATCAAATATATATGTATTTATTACTAAACAACTCTCTACTAATCTCTTTATGAGATTAGAAGTCAGGAACATATGCACAAATCAACGTTTCACAATAAATTAAGCACAAATATGGCTGGGGCCCTAGGGGCGTACCAGACCATATACTAAAAAAGAGACTTAAGAACAACGACTTGCAAAGGGACAAGGCCCAGGGCCTTCAGAAGTGTTGGGGCCTCACGAAACCACCCAAGGCAGGTAAGTAAAGGACCCACGGGGGACGCGTGCAGTGCGTGAACACAGGCGCAGATCGCCGTAGACTTCAATGGGGCAAGTCGCGGTTGGAAATTAAGAGTTTAAGGGCACTTCGGGAGTAGCTACAAGCAAGTCACTTACAGGGTAAGTAGTTCTAGGGCCAACACCCACAGGAGCACCGTAGTGCTGGAGTTACCTCACCCAGGGAAGCCGGGTGCATAGGTGTCCTTTGGTGTCGGGTCGCGGCGTCGTTTTCAATGGGAGCCAATGAAGACTTGCTGCTTGTGAAGTCCGAAGAAGTGTCCGGTGAAATCCAAGCCTGGATTCGGAAGAAGGAAGACCTGAAAGCAGAGGGGACAGTGTTCAAAGTCACTGGGCAGTGACCCGGGGCAAGGAAGATGAATGCCCACCGTCGTCGACAGATTCAGGTCGTTCACAGGTGTCTTGACTCTTCGGCCACGAGGTCCAGGAGGCGTCGACGACGACCAGGAGCTGGATTCGGCGTGTCCCACGAAGTCTGCAGCTGACTGCGGTGTCGGCAACCCGATTGGAGCCAACAATCCTTGGTAGCAGCAAGTCTCGTGGAAAGCGTAAAAAGTCAATGATGCAGACCAGCAAGGTCTGGGGAACTCACCCAGCGAGGGTAAGTCAGGGCAGGCCTGGAGCAACCAGGGGAGCCCTTTGGTTCTTTAGAAAAGTCTTCAGGGGACCCACAAGCCGGCTGGCAAGGGATCGCGAAGACGCCTCGGGAGGATTCCTTCAACAGGGGCCCACGGTCACTCGGGACGGGGTAGACCTCTGATCTTCAGAGGGATTCCTGCTAGAGGCTGGGACCACACGTGGTCCAAAGCACAGGTTCGTAGAACATCGTGAAGGGGTTGCACCCGACAATAGTGCACGGTACCCAGGGACTGCGGTTCCTCGTCACTCGTGGGGTCCACTGGCCTCAGCTTCGCTGGGGACTCACGATGGCCTTTGAGAAGTCAGGAAATCCTCGTCTTGGGCTGCAGGGACCTCGGGCTCTGGCGGGAGCGGCGTAGTTTGCGACCGTCGTTTCAGTTTTTGGTGCCTGCCAAGCAGGGGAGTCACTCCTTGACTCCAAGGGAGATTCTTTAGTCTTCCAGAGGTAGTGGAACATCGAAGGTCCAGGATTCTTCTTTAGAGCGTCGTCCAGGGGTATCTAGTTTGCAATGCACAGGTTCCCCCTCTTATACTAAAAGGAAGGGAGGGACTAGCTCTATGACCCCACCTATGGGAGGGTCAGGGGAGTGGGTGGCTACACCCACTTCCCTTTGTCCAGTTTCGTGCCAGAGCAGGGGCAGGTAGCCCCTGAGCTGGTTTGAACTGGCATATGCACAGAGGAGCCTTCTGCTCCCCCAGTGCAGGACTTCAAAGCACTCTAGGAGTGCACCCACCCAGCCCCAATACACTAAACCCTGTCTGGAAGGTGGTCACACCCTCCTGTGACAGGATACCTTTTGTTGGGCTTCCTCCACTGCGAGTTTCGGTCATCAGCAGGAGGGCAGCCCAGTGTCTGTGAATGGTGGCATCCATTTTGTGATGCCAGGGCTCTTCAGGATTCTACCGCGTTTCCACAGTAGGTACATGTCTATCCCTCTAGAAGGGTGGAATGCTACCCCCGCCGCCAGAAGTGGCGGGGGGGGGGTAGTATTCCAAGATGTTTGACACCAAACACGACATGTTTCCGTGCAGCCATCCCAAAGTTAGCATTTAACGCGAGGTTATAATGCGCTTAAGAGTATATGGTCAGGCTGCACTACAAACAGCATCAGAGAAGGATCTCCGAATGCTGCAGAGGGGCTCTGCTCATGCAGGGGCACCCTCTCACATAGGAACCAAGCACTCTGCCTTCAGGATTGATAAGGCCTGCCATAGGAGTGACTTATAGGTTTATATGTGTGTATCTATGTAGTGATATAGGTAGCCTATATCACAGTAAGGGGTGCATGCACAACCTTACCCAGGCTGCAGTAGCAGACCTGGGGTGTCAGATTTAGTCTGTTTCCCAGGGGTGGCATAATACATGCTTCAGCCCCTGGTAGGCCTGTGAAGTACCTATGCCCTTGGCACCTAAGGTACCATATACTAGGGACTCATAAGGTTCCACAGTATCCAATCACTAGTGCACCTAGAGTGCACTCCAAGTCGTTTAGAGAGAACAGAGGGGCTGGGGCCCTGATTGGCAGGGTCCCAGCCTGACTATAGCCAGAAACCAGTGTAAACATCAGAAAAAAAGTGGGGGCAACATAAGAGGCAGATCCTACTCTCCTACACAACCCCCCCTCCCCCCAAACGCAGGGACACTAAACTAACCTTGACCAGTTGAGTCTTCGTGCTCTAAGTGGAAATACCTTGAGAGTCCATCTGCATTGGCATGTTGGGTCCCAGGCCTATGTTGCACTGTATAGTCCATCCCCTGTAGGGAAATGGACCACCTCAAAAGTTTTGGGTTTTCACCTTTCATCTGTTTAAGCCATAGGAGGGGCTTGTGGTCAGTCTGAACTATGAAGTGAGTGCCAAACAAGTATGGCCTCAGCTTCTTCAGGGCCCACACCACAGCAAAGGCCTCCCTCTCTATAGCTGACCAACGTTTCTCTCTAGGGGTCAGCCTTCTGCTAATAAAAGCTACTGGCTGGTCTTGACCTTCATCATTCAGTTGAGACAGTACAGCTCCCACACCCAGCTCAGAAGCATCTGTTTGGACAATGAACTTTTTGGTGTAGTCTGGACTCTGTAAGATAGGGGCAGTGCACATGGCCTGCTTTAGGTCTTCAAATGCCTTCTGACAGCTAGCTGTCCACTGGACCTTTTTGGCATTTTCTTTGAGGTCAGATCATTCAAGGGGGTCACTATAGATCCATATCCCTTCACAAACCTCCTATAGTACCCAGTCAGGCCTAAGAAGGCTCTCACCTGTGTCTGGGTGGTTGGAGCAACCCATTCCATTATGGTTTGGATTTTACTCTGTAAAGGCTGAACCTGGCCTCCACCCACAAGGTGGCCCAGGTATACAACCTGACTCTGCCCTATCTGGCACTTAGTGGCCTTGATAGTGAGGCCTGCTTTCTGCAGAGCCTCCAAAACATTTCTGAGGTGGACCAGGTGATCCTGCCAGGAGGAACTAAAGACAGCAATATCATCTAGATAAGCTGAGCAATAAGTTTCCATCCCTGCCAGAACTTTATTCACCAACCTCTGAAAAGTGACAGGTGCATTTTTCAATCCAAAGGGCATCACCACAAAGTGGTAGTGCCCACCAGGGGTCGAAAATGCTGTTTTGGCTTTTGCATCATCAGCTAACCTGATCTGCCAGTAGCCAGCTGTTAGGTCAAATGTACTTAGATACTTGGCTGAGGCCAAAGTATCAATCAGCTCATCTGCCCTTGGTATGGGATAGGCATCAGTCCTGGTGACTGCTTTGAGGCCTCTGTAGTCTACACAAAACCTCATTTCTTTCTTACCACCCTGGGCATGAGGCTTGGGTACTAGGACTACTGGGCTAGCCCAAGGGCTATCTGAAGGCTCAATCACACCTAACTCCAACATTTTCTGGACTTCAGTCCTGATACAGTCCCTGACATGGTCAGGTTGCCTGTAGATTTTACTCTTGACAGGCAGACTGTCTCCAGTGTCCATCTCATGGGTGCACCAGGTAGTCTGACTAGGGGTCAGGCTAAACATATGTCTGTACTGTTGCAGAGCTTGTCTGCACTCAGTTTGCTGATGGTCAGTGAGGCTGCTTGCCAAAGCAACACCATCTACTGACCCATCATCAGGGTTCTGTGAGAGCAGGTCAGGGAGAGGGTCACTCTCCTCCTCCTGGTCCTCATCAGTTGCCATGAGCAAGCCCATGTCAGCCCTGTCAACATATGGCTTTAATCTGTTGACATGGAGCACCCTCAGGGGGCTCCTGGGAGTTCCAAGATTCACCAGATAGGTGACTTCTCCCTTTTGCTCAACTATGGTATGGGGGCCACTCCACTTGTCTTGGAGGGCTGCTGGGGCCACAGGCTCCAACACCCACTCTCTCCTGGCTGGTACACAGTCAGCACAGCCTTTTGGTCATGCCAAGCTTTTTGTAATTCTTGGCTGGCCTCCAGGTTTTTGGTTGCCTTTTTCATGTATTCGGCCATCCTGGAGCGGAGACCAAGTACATAGTCCATCACATCCTGTTTGGGGGTTTGAGAGGTAACTCCCAGCCCTCTTTTACCAAACATAATGGACCTCTTACAGGATGCCCAAACAGAAGCTCAAATGGGCTGTAACCAACCCCCTTCTGTGGAACCTCTCTGTATGCAAACAACAGGCAGGGAAGAAGAAGGTCCCATTTCCCCTAAGCTTCTCTGGGAGTCCTTTAATCATTCCCTTCAGGGTTTTGTTGAAACGTTCAACCAACCCATTGCATTGTGGGTGGTAGGGGGTGGTGAATTTATAAGTTACACCACACTCCTTCCACTTTGCTTTTAAATATCCTGACATGAAGTTTGTACCTCTGTCAGAGATGACCTCCTTTGGGAAACCCACTCTGGAGAAAACTCCAATGAGGGCTCTTGCCACCACAGGGGCTGTGGTGGTCCTCAGGGGAATTGCCTGTGGGTACCTGGTGGCATGATCCACTACCACAGGATAAATCTGTGCCCAGATGCAGTTTGAGGGTCAAGGGGACCAACAATGTCAATCCCTACCCTTTCAAAGGGTACCCCCACCACAGGTAGTGGTATCAGGGGGACATTTGTGGTGCCACCTGCCTTGCCACTGGCTTGGCATGTGACACAGGAGCGACAAAACTCCTTTGTGTCCTCTGACATATGTGGCCAATGAAAATGTGGAACAAGCCTGTCCCAGGTCTTGTTTTGGCCCAAGTGACCTGCTAAAGGGATGTCATGTGCTAGGGACAAGAGGAACCCCCTAAACTTCTGAGGTATTACCAACCTCCTGGTGGCTCCAGGGCCTGGATCACTACCCTCAGAATATATGAGTCCCTCATCCCAATAAACTTTATGGGACCCACTAGCACTCCCAGCAGCCTCAGCAGCAGCCTGCTGTCTGAGGGGTTCAAGAGAGGGGCAGCACTGTTGCTCCTTACTCAGATCTTCCCTAGAAGGGCCCCCTGCCCCCAAGAACTCAACCTGATCAGGCTCAAGTTCCTCTGGGGCAGTTCCTTCTTCAGGGTCTGCTCCTCCTCCCTTAAGAGGGGAATCAATGATCTGAGACAGAGGGGAAGGCACTGCCTTAACCCTACTGCTCCTCTTCTTGGGAAGCATCTGGTCCATAGTTTCAGGATCCAGAGCTGGTTCAGTGTCATGCATTTTGGCCTGTGACCTGGTTACAGCAAATACCTCTGCAGGGATGCCTAACATCTTAGCATGAGTCCATAACTCTACTTCAGACCAGGCTGAAGTTTCTAGATCATTGCCCAATAGACATTCTACAGGGAGGTCTGCACTGACTATAACCTTCTTGAGGCCAGTTACCCCTCCCCAGGAGAAATACACAACTGCCAGACTATGGTTGGTCCTGACATTGCTTGCATTGGTCACCTGGTACATTTCGCCCAGGATGATCTGTCCAGGGTCCACAAGATCCTCTGCCACCATGGTGACACTAGCACCTGTGTCCCTAAATGCCAAAGCCTGTTTGCCATTTATTACAGGCTGCTGTTTGTATTTGCCCAGATTACTGGGACTCACCAGGAAGGACATGTCCATGTCTCCATCACAAATCAGCATTGCCTGAGTGGGTACTCTGACTAGGCCAGAGTCCACTTCAGAACCCAGGGTCAACCCTACTACACCCTTATTCTGAGTACCACCTCCACCAGTAGCTGAACTAGGGGGAACAGTTGCCTTAGGGGCAGGAGTGGTGGTGGTTTGGTCTTTGGACTTGTTACAATCAGAAGTCCAGTGCCCTTTCTGTTTACAGAATTTGCACCAGGGCTTCTTTTGGCCTTTTCCCTTGTTGGATTGTGACTCCCCACCAGATGCAGATTTTTGGGGCCCTTGTGAAGACTTCTGGTCTTTTGACTTATCCCCACTTTTCTCAGAGCCCTTAGAATCCTGCTTCTTTGTGTCACCCCCTTGGTTCTGGGTTTTCTGCCTCACCCTGGTTCTGACCCACTTGTCTGCCTTCTTTCCCAATTCTTGGGGAGAGGTCAGATCTGAGTCCACCAGGTATTGATGCAACAACTGGTTCTGGCAATTATTAAGGATCTGTTCTCTCATCATTAGATTATACAATCCCTTGAAATCAGTAACCCTACTGCCAACCAGCCAACCCTCCAGAGCCTTGGTTGCACAATCTACAAAGTCAGTCCAGTCCTGAGTCTGTGCCTTCTGGGTGTCTCTGAACTTCAGCCTGTACTGCTCAGTGGTTAAGCCAAACCCATCTATCAGTGCACTCTTCAGGACTTCATAGTCATCAGCATCCTCTTCTCTAACAGTCAGGAGCTTGTCTCTACCTTTATCTGAAAAGGAGAGCCACAAGATTGCTGCCCACTGCTTTTGGGGGACCTGTTGTACTCTACAGGCCCTTTCCATAGCAGTTACCCATTTATGGATATCATCCCCACTCTGGTAGGGAGGAACAACCTTGCTCAGGTTCCTATGGTCTGGAATATATTCTCTGCCTCTAGGGACACTGTTGCTGCCACCAGGGGGTTCTAACCCCTCTTTTCTAGAAGCTCTCTGGAGCTCCAGGGCTTCCTTATCTAATGCCAACTGCTTGGTTTGAGGGCAAACCTTGCTTCCTCATACTGCAGCAGTTTGTACATTCTGTCAGAGGAGGTCTCTCTTCTTGAGAAGTAGGAGTTCCTCTGGTAGACAGATTCTCTGCCAGAGTGATAGGAGTGCTCAGATTCCCTAGAAAGGGACCTAGGCCAGTCCTCCACTATGTCAGTTCTCTTAGGGAGAATTCCTCTGTCCTGTTCAGACCCCTTGGGACCTGGCCCTACAATCACAGAGTCTTGGTCATCCAGATGTTCATCATCTGACCCAGACACTGTAATTGACCCACCCACTGATTCAGATCCATTAGCTCCTAGAGCTAATCTAAGATCATCTGCTGTCAGCAGATCTATCAGGTGTAGTGTGGAGGGACTCTGTCCTAGCTTCAGGTGCCTTGCAGCACACATGGTTCTCAACTCAGAGAAAGCCATGTCCTTATACTGAGGCTGAGTGGATCCACTGGGTCCACCCTTTAAGGACATTCTAGTGTTGTGCAGTGTTGTACTACCTACACTAGTTTGTGGCCTACTGATACTAGCTTGAGCTGTAGAAAGGGTGTGCTATCCCTTGGCACACAGCTCTAAGTTCAGTAGAACTTATTGATACTAAGCTTGACTTTATATGTACCTTAAGTACCTATAGTGGTTTTCAGTTAGTAATTCAAATAGAGATTTTCTGGTAAAACAATAGCAAGCTGGAATCCCACACGCTGCCACCAATGTGAGAAGTTGGCCTAGTATATGCTGTTCACTAGTTAAAGTGGACACCTTGCACCAGTACAATTCGACTCTTATGGTAGGTAGGTTTAAGACAACCTTTATAGAAAGCTATCCTAGTGGTAGCTGTGGAGAGCAGCCTTCAGGCTAAGTCTTGGAGGAATGTAAAGCAGCTTGTTTTACCACACAATCTCTTGAATCACCAAATGAAAAGACACCACACAGGTATATATATCAAATATATATGTATTTATTACTAAACAACTCTCTACTAATCTCTTTATGAGATTAGAAGTCAGGAACATATACACAAATCAACGTTTCACAATAAATTAAGCACAAATATGGCTGGGGCCCAAGGGGCGTACCAGACCATATACTAAAAAGAGACTTAAGAACAACGACTTGCAAAGGGACAAGGCCCAGGGCCTTCAGAAGTGTTGGGGCCTCACGAAACCACCCAAGGCAGGTAAGTAAAGGACCCACGGGGGACGCGTGCAGTGCGTGAACACAGGCGCGGATCGCCGTAGACTTCAATGGGGCAAGTCGCGGTTGGAAATTAAGAGTTTAAGGGCACTTCGGGAGTAGCTACAAGCAAGTCACTTACAGGGTAAGTAGTTCTAGGGCCAACACCCACAGGAGCACCGTAGTGCTGGAGTTACCTCACCCAGGGAAGCCGGGTGCATAGGTGTCCTTTGGTGTCAGGTCGCGGCGTCGTTTTCAATTGGAGCCAATGAAGACTTGCTGCTTGTGAAGTCCGAAGAAGTGTCCGGTGGAATCCAAGCCTGGATTCAGAAGATGGAAGACCTGAAAGCAGAGGGGACAGTGTTCAAAGTCACTGGGCAGTGACCCGGGGCAAGGAAGATGAATGCCCACCGTCGTCGACAGATTCAGGTCGTTCACGGGTATCTTGACTCTTCGGCCAGGAGGCGTCGACGACGACCAGGAGCTGGATTCGGCGTGTCCCACGAAGTCTGCAGCTGACTGCGGTGTCGGCAACCCGATTGGAGCCAACACTCCTTGGTAGCAGCAAGTCTCGTGGAAAGCGTAAAAAGTCAATGATGCAGACCAGCAGGGTCTGGGGAACTCACCCAGCGAGGGTAAGTCAGGGCAGGCCTGGAGCAACCAGGGGAGCCCTTTGGTTCTTTAGAAAAGTCTTCAGGGGACCCACAAGCCGGCTGGCAAGGGATCGCGAAGACGCCTCGGGAGGATTCCTTCAACAGGGGCCCACGGTCACTCGGGACGGGGTAGGCCTCTGATCTTCGGAGGGATTCCTGCTAGAGGCTGGGACCACACGTGGTCCAAAGCACAGGTTCGTAGAACGTCGTGAAGGGGTTGCACCCGACAATAGTGCACGGTACCCAGGGACTGCGGTTCCTCGTCACTCGTGGGGTCCACTGGCCTCAGCTTCGCTGGGGACTCACGATGGCCTTTGAGAAGTCAGGAAATCCTCGTCTTGGGCTGCAGGGACCTCGGGCTCTGGCGGGAGCAGCGTAGTTTGCGACCGTCGTTTCAGTTTTTGGTGCCTGCCAAGCAGGGGAGTCACTCCTTGACTCCAAGGAGATTCTTCAGTCTTCCAGAGGTAGTGGAACATCGAAGGTCCAGGATTCTTCTTTAGAGCATCGTCCAGGGGTATCTAGTTTGCAATGCACAGGTTCCCCCTCTTATACTAAAAGGAAGGGAGGGACTAGCTCTATGACCCCACCTATGGAAGGGTCAGGTGAGTGGGTGGCTACACCCACTTCCCTTTGTCCAGTTTCGCGCCAGAGCAGGGGCAGGTAGCCCCTGAGCTGGTTTGAACTGGCATATGCACAGAGGAGCCTTCTGCTCCCCCAGTGCAGGACTTCAAAGCACTCTAGGAGTGCACCCACCCAGCCCCAATACACTAAACCCTGTCTGGAAGGTGGTCACACCCTCCTGTGACAGGATACCTTTTGTTGGGCTTCCTCCACTGCGAGTTTCGGTCATCAGCAGGAGGGCAGCCCAGTGTCTGTGGCTGGTGGCATCCATTTTTTTGATGCCAGGGCTCTTCAGGATTCTACCGCGTTTCCACAGTAGGTACATGTCTATCCCTCTAGAAGGGTGGAATGCTACCCCCGCCGCCAGAACTGGCGGGGGGGTAGTATTCCAAGATGTTTGACACCAAACACGACATGTTTCCGTGCAGCCATCCCAAAGTTAGCATTTAACGCGAGGTTATAATGCGCTTAAGAGTATATGGTCAGGCTGCACTACAAACAGCATCAGAGAAGGGTCTCCGAATGCTGCAGAGGGGCTCTGCTCATGCAGGGGCACCCTCTCACATAGGAACCAAGCACTCTGCCTTCAGGATTGATAAGGCCTGCCATAGGAGTGACTTATAGGTTTATATGTGTGTATCTATGTAGTGATATAGGTAGCCTATATCACAGTAAGGGGTGCATGCACCACCTTACCCAGGCTGCAGTAGCAGACCTGGGGTGTCAGATTTAGTCTGCTTCCCAGGGGTGGCATAATACATGCTTCAGCCCCTGGTAGGCCTGTGAAGTACCTATGCCCTTGGCACCTAAGGTACCATATACTAGGGACTCATAAGGTACCACAGTATCCAATCACTAGTGCACCTAGAGTGCACTCCAAGTCGTTTAGAGAGAACAGAGAGGCTGGGGCCCTGATTGGCAGGGTCCCAGCCTGACTATAGCCAGAAACCAGTGTAAACATCAGAAAAAAAGTGGGGGCAACATAAGAGGCAGATCCTACTCTCCTACACTACCCACTGTAATATACCTCTCCTTCCCTCTGGTCTTACTCTGACGGGCAGGTGGGCACTGCTTCTCTGTGTGTTCACCTTCAAAACGCTCTAGCTTGCACACTGACTGTTTATCAAATCACCTCCTTCCACCCGACCCATCCGGCATTGGTGGAGGCGTGCTGGGGAAGGGGGAAGAAGGTGTTAGGAGCTCACTATTCTCCCAACCCCGATCCCAAACCCCCGGCGATGAGCCTTGCACACCCTCCCCGGGGCCAGAGTGGCCAGAATGGACTTCCTCCCTTTCCAAGGACACTGTCCTACTGTAGTCCATGAACTGGGACTTGGCGGAGGACCCCAGAACTATAACTATCTATGCGGCTGTGCTGCTATACCCTAATAACTGCACCCTTAGTTTGTGGCCTTGGGGAAACACTGCTAGGTCACTGCACTGTAGCTTAATACCTTTGGTAATATACCGTGCTCTAAGAGGGAGGCTACGTATGAACCATGACTTCCCCCATCGCTGCACGCCTGCCTTATTGCTTGACATACATGCACTAACGCTATTGTAGCCTTTCCAGCTCCGTCGTCACTGAAGGGATATTGGTACTTGTTAGACTTGGCATCTTTTGGCGTGTTTCCCCTGAGTTTTTGCTTTCTGACCTCCCGGTTTTGACTCTGTTTTGCTGGTGTAACGGTTCTGCGCGTTTCGCACTGCTGATCAGTGGTAAAGCGCAGGTGCTCCTATGGTAAATTGTGTTATGGATGGGTGTTTCCATGATTGGATATTTGATTTACCTGTTAGCCCCTAGTAAAGTGCACTGCGTGTGCCAGGGCCAGTGAATCAAATGCTACCCGGGGGCCTGCAGCACTGGTTGTGCCACCCCGTGAGTAGCCCTGAAAACGGTAACTCAGACCTGCCATTGCAGAGTCTGCGCGCAGTTTGTAACTGCCATGTCGACTTGACCAGTGCACACACTGGCCGGTCCCTAACCTTCCCTTTTCTTACATGTCAGGCACCCCTCAGGTAGGCCCAAGGTACCCCTGTGGGCAGGGTGCAATGTATGTGAAAGGTAGGACATGCCCCGGTGTGTGTGGCATGTCCTAATAGTGAATTACAGCCAATTTCGTTTTCTCTATTGCAAGGCTACCAGTTCCCCATAGGACAGAATGGGAGGTTTGTTCATAACATCTTATGAACATAATTGGCCTAGGGAATTCGGTAAGAAAATGAAGTTTCGTATGCCTGAACTCAGAATCTAAAGATGCCTCTTTTAGTGAAGGTGATCTTTACATTCTGTGTTTGAAAATACCACTTTTGGAAAGTGGGTATTTTCTTGCTCAGTCATCCCGTGTGCCTCTGTTGGAATGTGGATTGCCTGTCTGGGTTTTGGATGACAGAAGGCTGGGGGAGCAGGAGGGGCGCCAGATGGTCTAGGTAGGTCAGGAAAGGGCTGAAGAGACCTGGGTTACGATGGGGGAAGGGGGAAGGGGGAGGAGATTTCCTTGCACCTCAAAGGGCCTGCTCTGCCTCTGACAAATGCCGTCTCCACCTCCTGCCAGGAATTCACAACAGAGAAGGCAGAACTGGTCCTGACCGGGCACCGGCCCTCTCTGCCTAAGAGATCAAAGGATTTTTGGACATAAATGCTGGGTCCCAGACCCCTGAACTTTAGAACTCATCTGGAACAAGAAGACTGCCAAGAAGAAGAGCCGGAGAAGCTGCGAAAAGGAACGACTGCTTTGCTGGATGCTTTGCTGGGCCGACCTGCAGTGGCTGCTTCTGTCTTTTGCAGTGAAAGGCCTGGACTGGACTTTCTGCAATCTACTTTGTGAGTCTCTCTAAGGGCTTGAGGTAGAGCTTGCCCCCTGTTCACGAAGTCTCAGGAACAGCAAAGACTTCAAGTTCTTCGACCCGCAGCACTGGGGACTGTGTGTTTTGTGCTGCCACCCGAAGAACACCAACTCGACAACGTCTACGACACCACAGCCGACTCCGTGTCCTGAAGGCACTGCAGAGGGCACTGCAACCCTGGTCTCACCGACGACGCCTGTTGATGCCGCCACCGAGCCACTGCTTGCACCGCGACCTGTGGGCACCGCACTCCGCACCGCCTCGCTTCACGCCGAAGCTTTGGCACCGCAGAGGGCACCGCTGCACTTCGCACCGCAGCACTCGACGCCTGCTGACGCCAGCGCTCCTGACTCCATCAGAGAGGAGATCGACCTGCAACGCGTGTGACTTCGAGGGCCCCGACGACTCCGGCACCGACCTCCGGAACCGACGCCTGCGGACGCCGTGTCTTCGGAAGCTCAACGAGAGGTCATCGACGCCCTGCATTTCTAAAAGGTACTGTTTGCGGGTCTTCCCGACACCGTAGCTGGCCTGCGACCCTGCGGTCAGCCAGAACTGTTTTTGGATTTGTGGGTTCACGACGCCGTGGTAGCCCAGATGGAGCTATCCACACAAGGAACTCTTTTTAATCAGCGTATTTTTGAACTGTGAACTTTTAAGTATAGTATTGTGGCTTTTTATCGATTTTGGTCTTGTTTTAATTATATAAAAATATTGGATATTTTTCTAAACTGGTGTTGTGTCCTTTTGTAGTGCGTACACTGTATTACTGTTGGTTATGTGCAAATGCTTTACACACTGCCTCTAAGATAAGCCTGGCTGCTCGTGCCAAGCTACCAAGGGGGTGAGCAGGGGTTATTTTAGACGTGTAACTCCCTTATCCTGAGTAGAGTGGTGGTTTTTGCCTGACTTTGGCCCACGCCCTAGCCTACCAAAAATCCCATTTCTAACAGTACTGTTGAAAAACTCCCTTCCTTCTTGTTTGCTTTTTCTGGTCTTGTATACTGTACGTTTTATATAGTGTTAATTTTTTATTTTTTTTATCAGGTATCAGAGCTCTGTACATGAGCACGAGTTGCGTTACATGAGGCCACTCTCCCTTTTTTTTTTTTAGCATCAATTTCATTACATTACAGTTGGCCATTTATTGTTTGGAAAATGCTTCATTGGGAGGCCGAAAGCGCTTTATCTGAGCCCCCGCACATTAACGCCATTCCATGTAATGCTAGCACGTGGGTAAGTGCTTCGCCAGTGTAATTGTAGATCACTCTTCGCCCAACTGTACCCGCACCCCACCTACGTTCCTGTGTTGTTACTTCCGCTTTCTAGCCTCAAGGGACTGCATCATCCTCCCCGTGAGTCCTTACTGCCCCCCGCCTCGAGGGGCCTCCTCCTCTTCCGAAGGTGACCGTCTGCTCTGGCCCACGTACCTTGCCGCTTAAACTGTAAGTTACCTAGTACAGCTCTAACTGTGCTGCATATTTTTTGGTGTGTGCAACCTGTGACTGCTTTGAGGGAGGAGAACTGACTACGTTATTGCGGACCCTGACCTAACTGCCGGTCTCCTCGTAAGAGTACCCCCAACGAACAGTGCAGCCAATAGCCCAAATTAGGCTCTCCTGCGGCCCAACATTACCCCCCTCCCGGTGTAGCACTGCCTGGTCCCAGGCACCACACATACAATCTTCTTTGCTCCCTGCCGTAAACAGGGGGGTGGCGCAATTAGCCTCCTGTAAACGTTTCGCTGCCGCACTGCCAGACACTCAAATCATTGCAGGCTCCGCCGCCCGTGTGTGCCCACAAGCGCGCCACCCACTGTTCCTTCCACACCGCCGGACTGGTGCCTCTATCCCCCGTCTGCCGCCCCTGTGTGTTAATCACTCCTGTTATTGTAGGAATGGCGCCACCCCATTATTTCTGGGGGCCGCACCATGTAGCGCCTGGCATTGCAACTCCCCGCTACCCCACCAGATGTGAGGGAACGCCCAATGGCTGATAGCAGGCCCCGCCCCATTCTCCTTATCTTACAATCCTCCTCCTGGGCAGAGTCGTCTCCCTCCCCCCTAACCTTGTAACAAGACCCTTTACTGCCTCTTCCTTACGCTGCCGAAATGAGGGCCCATTGCCCCTCCCCCCTCCGCTCCCACTTGCACGCTTTTGTCTCTCTCTAAACCCGAATCCAGTATGGATGCGATTTTCCATGAGCACCCAATGCGTCACACCTGGACGAAGTCCTTTTTAGGTCTCGCCTGAGCCAGCGCATGCGCTGCTCTGCGAGACATTTAGTAAGTGGGTTTTCAAAGTGCTACCCCACGCTTTTGCTGGCCTCCAGCTTGCGTTCACGATCGCGTGCACGCGCGCAGCCGCCAGCTTTCAGCGCCCGATCAGGCGCCATCTGGCTTTCCTCTCGCTTGCTGTCTGAACGCTCCTCCGCCCCTCCCCTGCCGCGTCGCGTTAATTGGAAACATATGCTGCTTTCACTTTCGCCGCGGCGGGCGCTCACGCGCGCACCACTTTTGAAGCCGGGCTTGTCTTGTTATAGTTAGTCGCGCGCGCACCACTCGGTCTCTCCATTCACCCCTCCCTCCACCCTCACTTCTCTTCCCACTTTCGTCTCGCTCCCGATGTCTCCCTCCTTGTTTCTCCATTTCACCCAGTGCAAAGGTCAGTGTGTGCTTCAGACCTCACACCGCCAGCTTTGTCATGCAGATGTCAGAAGCTTCACCGCCCTTCCCCCCCACCTTCGCTGTGTATTAAGGGCTCCCTTCACAGCTCTCCGTTCTCGAAAGCGGCGAGGCTGTTCGACAAGACCACCAAAGACCAAGCCACCCACCCTCTCTGCAGTATATATGCCGATCACTCAATATGCCAGCTCCTGCGATCCACAAGCAAAGAGTGCGTCACAGAATGCGTGGTCGGTTGTGCTTAAATCACCACACAGCAACGCGTGCACACACCGCATTGCAAAGATCATTTCGAAACAAGTGATACCAAAACCAGTTTCCGTCGTCTTCTCTCTTGCTTCCCTCCCTCTTCCACCCTATCCCATTGCCAGGGCTCCCGCCCAGCGCCTGTTCCTAGCAGTCTTTCTTGTCTCCTCTCTCTCGCTGTATGTCCCCTCTCCCTCTTCTTGCCTCCTCTCTCTCTGTATGTTCCCTCTCCCTCTCAGTCTTTCTTCTTGCCTCCTCTCTCTGTATGTTCCCTCTCCCTCTTTCTTGCCTCCTCTCTCTCTCTGTATGTTCCCTCTCCCTCTTTGTTGCCCCCTCTCTCTCTGTATGTTCTCTCTCTCTTTTTTGCCTCCTCTCTCCGTCTTTCTCTGTATGTTCCCTCTCCCTCTCAGACTTTCTTGTTGCCTCCTCTCACTCTCTCTCTGTTTCCCTCTCCCTCTGTCTTTCTTCTTGCCTCCTCTCTCTCTCTATGTTCCCTCTCCCTCTGTCTTTCTTCTTCCCTCCTCTCTCTCTCTCTCGGTTTGTCCCCTCTCCCTCTTCTTGCCTCCTCTCTCTCTATATGTTCCCTCTCAGTCTTTCTTCTTGCCTCCTCTCTCTCTCTTTCTTGCCCCCTCTCTCTCTGTTTGTTCCCTCTCTCTCCTCTGCTGTCTCAGGGGTGGGGAATTCCTATCTCCCGACGCCCGAGACATCTAGATTTCTTACAAGGGCAAGAGGTTTTAATTTCTAACTTGTCCAAAGGACAAGTAGACAGTCTTACGGTAATCCGATACACAGCTGTTCAACCCTTTTGGTCACAGCCAGTTAATAAGGAGCTCTGAGCAGTTTATTGGGAGTGAAAAGGGTCAATGCAAAAGCTGGGGCTTACACTTTAATTTCCCCAAAGCAGAACAACATCATGATGGAGCCGAGCTCAAAGTTGCAGCTACATATAAAACATCCACAGCACTGTCAGGTAAGAGTCTTTTTGCTTTCTCCCCGAGGCTCGTGTGTGGCTTCCAGGCCCTCCTCTGGTCCTTTCATTTTCTTCGAGCACGGAGCACGAGACGCAGCTCCAGAACACTCACATCACTGGAATGTAAGAGGCTGCCTTAAGGGCCTCTTGGCTCCTGCTCTGACTTTAACCTTGTGACCCCCTGCCTTTTATTCTGTGCTTCACCCTTGAGCCTCAAATCGGCCCCAAGATCCCTCCTCACCCTCGCCTCCGGGGGCCTACAGTAAAGCCCATGCTTTCCCTTGCTCATGCAGCCCCTGCACAACCCTCCTTTGCACTTTGCTTTGCCTGTACACCGTATGTTTCACCCGGTGCCTGTACTTGCTAAACCCACCCCTCTGCTGCCCCCTCTGACTGCCCTGACCCGATCCCCTTGGCCTCTCATATCTTATCTCATCCAGGGCTTACATTAAAGTTCATTAGTTTCCCCATGGGGAATTCATGCAATCCTCAGGCGCACCCTCATTTCTCTCCTTGCACTGGACCTCTCGTCTCACTTTGTGCATGCACCAGGGGCATCTGAACACGCCGCTGTAGCAGCTACAGCAGCTGTGGAGTTCTTAATGGGCCTCTTCTTTCTGCAGGTCCAGGCAAAGGTTCATAATTGACATGAAAGGGTGGCTGGATATATACATGGATGAATGAGTGAAAGGATGGATGTAAGGATGGATGAGTGAAAGAATGGATGGATGGATGAGTGAATGGGTGGATGAGTGCAAGGGTGAATGAATTGATGGATGGGGTGAAAGTGGATGGATGAGTGAAAGGATGGATGGTTGAATAAAAGGGTGGATTGATGGATGAGAGAGTGGATGAATGGCTGATGGAGTGGGTGGATGAATTGCTGATGGAGTGGGTGGATGGATGGATGGCTGGGTGGATGGATGGATGGCTGGATGGATGGATGGATGGCTGGGTGGATGGCTGGGTAGATGGATGGGTGGATGGGTGGCTGGGTGGAAGGATGGATGGATGGCTGGGTGGAAGGATGGATGGCTGGGTGGAAGGATGGATGGCTGGGTGGAAGGATGGATGGATGGCTGGGTGGAAGGATGGATGGATGGCTGGGTGGAAGGATGGATGGCTGGATGGATGGATGGCTGGGTGGAAGGATGGATGGCTGGGTGGAAGGATGGATGGCTGGGTGGAAGGATGGATGGCTGGGTGGAAGGAAGGATGGATGGCTGGGTGGAAGGAAGGATGGATGGCTGGGTGGAAGGAAGGATGGATGGCTGGGTGGAAGGAAGGATGGATGGCTGGGTGGAAGGATGGATGGCTGGGTGGAAGGATGGGTGGATGGCTGGGTGGAAGGATGGATGGCTGGGTGGAAGGATGGATGGCTGGGTGGAAGGATGGATGGGTGGGTGGAAGGATGGATGGGTGGGTGGAAGGATGGATGGGTGGAAGGATGGATGGGTGGCTGGGTGGGTGGATGGATGGCTGGGTGGAAGGATGGATGGATGGATGGGTGGATGGATGGATGGGTGGGTGGATGGATGGGTGGATGGGTGGATGGATGGGTAGATGGGTGGATGGATGGGTAGATGGATGGGTAGATGGATGGATGGGTGGATGGATGGGTGGATGGATGGGTGGATGGAAGGATGGATGGATGGGAGGATGGAAGGATGGATGGATGGGAGGATGGATGGGAGGATGGATGGATGGATGGATGGAAGGTTGGATGGATGGATGGATGGAAGGATGGATGGCTGAGTGGAAGGATGGATGGCTGGGTGGAAGGATGGATGGCTGGCTGGGTGGAAGGATGGATGGCTGGATGGATGGATGGCTGGATGGATGGATGGCTGGGTGGATGGATGGATGGATGGATGGATGGATGGGTGGGTGGATGGATGGGTGGGTGGATGGCTGGGTGGATGGATGGGTGGGTGGATGGGTGGGTGGGTGGATGGATGGGTAGATGGGTGGATGGGTGGATGGATGGGTGGATGGGTGGATGGATGGGTGGATGGATGGGTGGATGGGTGGATGGATGGGTGGATGGGTGGGTGGATGGATGGGTGGGTGGATGGGTGGGTGGGTGGATGGGTGGAAGGGTGGAAGGATGGAAGGGTGGAAGGATGGAAGGATGGAAGGGTGGAAGGGTGGAAGGATGGATGGGTGGAAGGAAGGATGGATGGGTGGATAGATTGATGGGTGGATAGTTGAGTGAAACGGTGGATGGAGGGATGAGTGAAAGGGTGGATGGATATGAGTGGAAAGGAGGATGGAGGGGTGAAAGATGGAAGAGCAAAAGGATGGCTAGATGGAGGGATGAGTGAAAGAGTGGATGGATATGAGTGAAAGGGTGGATGGAGGGGGTGAAAGTGGATGGATGGATGAGTGGAAGGAAGGAGGGATGGATGAGTTTGAATGATAGATTTGGAGCTGGAAGGATAGGTTTGGCCCCAAGGGCGTTGTGAACCACTCGCTTTAGCAGGTACAGCGGGGGTGGAGCTCTTGATGAGCCTCTTCTGTCTGCAGCTAAGCAGACAAAGGCCCATAATTAACGTGTAAGGGTGAGTGAGTGAAAGGATGGATGTGTGGGTGAAAGAGTGGATAGATATGAGTGTTAGTGTGGCTTGCTAGATGGATGAATGAGTGAAAGGATGGATGAGTGACAGGGATGGTGGATGGACGATGGATGTGTTGAAGGAAAGGGTGAAAAGATAGATGGGTTGCAGGGTGGATGGATCAGTAAGCGAAAGGATGGATGAGTGAAAGGGTAAATTGATGGATGAGCAGAAGGATGGAAGAGTGAAAGGGTAAATTGATGGATGAGCGGAAGAATGGGTGAGCGAAAGGATGGACAGATGGCTGAGATGGATGGATGGGTATGTTTGGGGATGGATGGGTAGATTTGGATATGGATGGGCGGATGGATGGATTGACAAACAGAATGGTGAAAGGCTGATGAAAGAATGAATGGAAGCCAATGTAAAGCTGAAATGCTAGAGATCAGTGGGTGAATGAAAGGATGAATGGGTAGATCTGCAGAAAAGAGGCAAAATAAGGAAATCACTAGTATTCAAATCCTTCTATACTATGAGCCTGACATAACCAGAGAGGCTATTATTCGAGCTCTTCTATAATGAGTGCTGCCATTATTTGACGGTGCACTACATGATGGCACCAAAGGGACAAGTGGATTTTGTACAGGACAAGTAGATTTATGAAGCTACCTGTCCCATGGACAAGTAGATATTTTAATAAATTCCACACCCCTGTGTCTCCGCGGTTGCCCCTTCTCGCCCAGCTCCCCCCCTCCCTGTTCCCACTCATCCCACGTTCTCTTGCCATCTCAGCTCCTCCACCCCTCTCTCATCGCTTGCCCACTCTTTCTCCCGCTCTCTCTTCCATCCCTCTCTTCCCTTTCTCTGTCTCCCTTCCTTCCATCTCCCTCGGCGTCCCTCCTTTCTCTCGCCAGGTGATGCATCTCTTGTGTTTAAATTGCCAGTGGCAGCTGGATGCTGCGCTCCGTTCAGCTGGCGCTGGGCTTGATTAATTCCCCCCCCCCTCCCCCCAACACAAACAGTAAAACATAAATACCTGGCAAAGCCTCAGCCGGCTCATTACAATGGAGTCACATAACAGCATTAACACCGCTGTACATGCCTCCGTTAATAAAAGCCTGGCAAAGCCTTCATCATTGCAGTAATCAGTCAACTATAAAATAGCCTTTGCAGAGCTAAAAACAAAATGCATTCCTCTCATAACTGCACATATCGAATAGGTCTCGCCTTTGATTAAGTTAAAGCCATTTGCTTTGCTATAAATACCATTAGCAAAGCAAATGGCTTTAACTTAATCAAAGGTGAGACCTATTGCATTTTCAATGCCAATAGGTCTCGCTTTTGGGACCTTATAAGTATTTAGTTATGCAGCACAATATCCTTGGTGCAACAACATCAACTGTTGCATGGCTAAACACTTATAAGGTCCCAAAGGCGAGACCTATTGGCTATGCCAATGCTTGTTCTGTGTTACTTCGAGGAACTTAAACAATCTGCCCAGGATCACAGAAGATTGATCACGCCAAAACCCGACCCATATTCTCCCCGCTCCAAAATCGGCAGCTTTGAGCACAAGACCCTGTCCCTTCCCCTTGGTCCCCTACTGTTGACTCCCGTAATAACCTTGTGCACCTGAGCCCCATTTTCTAATCAACAACTCCTAAAACGAGCATCCAGCAGCCCGAGCAACCGTCTTCCTTCACGAGCGTTAGCCCTGCACCCAAGCCTTCCTGCGCCCCCCCTCCGTATGAATTTTAAACATTACCCATCTATCCAAATTTGTACCCAGACGTCCCTACAGACCACCTGCTGTCCCTGCGTATTGAACCTCACTGTAGTACTCATAATCTCTCACAGATTGTAACATGTTAGTGGCCTGAGCCGCGCAACCATCCATCGCCTCTGAATGGCGCTTGAATCCCCGCTGTGCCCTCTCCAGGTATTTGTGCGTACCTGTCGTGCATTGATAACACCAATCCTACCACACTTTAAGGCCACCCGATCGTGCCCAGTCTCTGTAACCCCCTCACCTTCACACCTCATGCACCTATTCTCGAGCTCCTTGCTCCACTCCTGCTGGCATATGAACTTCGAGCGGGGCAATGCAGTCCTCCATGCGCGCTGCTGCTTGGCCCACAAGATGGTACCTGAGCTAAGCCTCGGGTGCAGCCGCACCCTACCGCCCAGCGGAATTGTATAACACTCTTCACCCAACTGTACCCGCCCACACCTATGTTTATGTGCTGTTACTTATGCCTATCTAGCCTCACGGGACTGCACCATCATCCCCGTGTGTCCTTACTGCCTTGTGCCCCCCCCTTTCCCGAAGGTGACCGTCCGCTCCACAACCACCTGCGTAAACGACCTCCAACCTCCCCCGCATTTCTCCCTCTATTGCGCCCCTTCATCCCTCCCCAGACAAGTTCTCATGAGCGCCACCGTAGGCACCGTGGTTATAGGCAACGAATTGCAACTTATTTAACTGGCCTCGGAAGGATGAAATGCTGGGGGAATGAAGACTGGTCCGTCGGCTAGACTGCCGACTTTGGTGCTGGAAACCAGGGTTCGAGCCGCGGGGTCGCGTCTACATCCTGTGATTCTGGGCAAATCACTTAATCTTCCCGTGCCTGAATGTGTAATGTAAATACGGTGCTCATGTAAAGCGCTCCAATACCTTCGGGTCGAGTTCGCGCTATATAAATATGCAAAAAAAAAAAAAAACGCTATCCAAGGAAACCAGCGGCTCCTTGAATCTGCTCCTTATGCGAGTTGAAGCCAGCCCGGCAGTCACTTTGAGGGCGGAGGACTGACAACCTTGCCTCATCGTTCCATCTGCCTGTCGCATCGTTGTGCCTGTGTGAGGCGACGACCCCCCCCACCCATTTGATGGCACTGTGATCCCTGCTGCGCCATCCCTGTGTGCCCTTACCACCACCGGCCCATCAGCAAACCCTGCAGGCTGCCCTGCATCTCTTCTACCCTCTCTCCCTGGTTAACAGCACTTCATCCCTCCCAAGCCATACAGTCCCCCAACCCTCCCCACCCCGCCCCTCACCTCACACCCTGTAGCAGCAGCACCTCTCTTCTCTTGTAGAAATTCCCAGGAGAAAGAGGGCCCTGTGCCAGGCGCCTGTGATTAAATGCCCCCCACCTCTCTGCCGAATTCCTAAGATTAAATAAATGCTGCCTCCATTCCCCTGTCCCACCCAGTCCTGTCCGGGTTATGCTCCTTGGGGGTGGCCTCCACTAAGGCCCCCGGTCCAGCCACTATCCCCCTCAGGGGGCCGAACCAAGGGGCATTCGTGTGATACCTGAAGACCCCAGCTAGGGTTCCGGTATCCTTTTTATTTCACTCAGGGTTTCCGGCCCCTCCTTTACATGGTCCCTACCACCATGCTACATATCCCGGGGGCCTACAGTGAGACACCCCTCAGGACGTAGCCGGGTGGGACAACCCGACCAAAACATAACTTTCCTCCTTCGTTTTTTTTTTTTAAATAAAAAAAAACAATTCCCAAAATATAAAACATTTCTGCATGGCATAACAATCACACGAATAGACCGCAGAGGAAAAAAGAAAAAAAAGAGAGAGTTCAGAAAAACACTTTTCTTTTAAACTTTTCATCACATTAACATAATCCCTCAGACGGGAAGATGCTGCCAGACTGGGCCTAAGGTGGTACCTCCCACTCCCACGACGGCTCTCACTGCCCGGACCATCACCTCCGTGGATCACTCGGGCTGCTGCCAATCTTCAGGAACACTCTGGCATGTCGGCTCCAACATTGGGCCTGTGACAGTCTCGGGGCTTCGGGCAAACACCAGGTCCCCCCTGGCAGAGGAAGATGCACTCCCCTCATGGGGTTCAGACGGTAGAGGAACACTGCAAGACTCAGTGTCCGTGTTCTCCTAGGTCACCCCGAACATGGTGAAGTGCATTCAGTGTAGCGCGTGCCTCTTCGATCCTGTAGGGCAGCTTGTCGAGTAACAGATGCCATTTTCCTGACATCACGGCAGAGATAGCCATCTGTAGGCACTCATCCTCCGTCGTGGTTTCTACAATTTCCTCCAATGAGATGGGGTGGGGACGGGACCGCTCCACTATCAGTTTTACGTACTCCTCCACTTCGTCCGCTGCCAATGGCTCCTCCTCCGTGGCTGGTCTAGCATGTCTTGACAGAAAATCAGCGGGGTTCTGCGCACCAGGGCGATAAACCACTTGGAAGTGATATTCCTGTAACTGGAGAATCCACTTTTCAATCCTTGGTGGTGGTTTTGAGGAGGCCCCCATGAACAGCAGGATCAGGGGCTTGTGGTCTGTGTGGACCATGAAAGGCTGGCCATAGAGGTATAAATGGAAATGCCGTTATCCCCAGTGAACTGCAATTGCTTCCTTCTCTATATGCGAGTATCGTTGCTCGGTATCTGTCAGGGCACAGCTCGCATAGGCTACAGGCGCCCATTCTCCATCTTCCTGCTTCTGTGACCGCACTGCCCCCAAACCAATGGGACTAGCGTCCACCGACAGTTCGGATTCCTTGGCGGGGTCAAAGTACACCAGGGTGGTGTCGGCCGATAGGGCATGCTTGGTGTCTTGAAAAGCTTTCTCTTAACTGGGGCCCCACTCCCAATTGGTGTTGGTTTTCGTGAGTTCTCTCAGGGGAGCGGTGAGGTCGGTCAGGTTTCGGATGAAACGCCCACAGTATGTCACCATGCCTAGGAAACTCCTCACTCCGGTCACTGAGGTGGGAGCCGGTGCCATCTGGATATCATGGACTTTGGCCGGGTCAGGTGATACTCTGTTGAGAGAAACAATATCCAAAAAAAGCTATCTCCTTCTGGAGGAACGCGCATTTCTCTTGGTGGAGAGTGAGACCACGGTCTCGCAAGCGCTGGGATACGTTTCGTAGGCGGTCCAGGTGTTCTTCTAGAGGGGGGGCATGCACGAGAATGTCATCGCTGACGTTGAGAACCCCTTTTAGGCCAGCTAGAACCCCTCGAATAGTGTCTTGGAAGACCTCAGCAGCACTGGAAACTCCGAAACTGAGGCGCTTGTACCTTCGGAGCCCCACATGTGTCGAAAACATTGTTATGGCTCTTGATTGTGGGTCCAGTAGAAGTTGGTGGTATCCGGCTCGTAGATCCATTTTGGAAAACCACTGAGAGCCACTCACTTCAGCCACAATGTTGACTGTGGGAGTCAGATGACGCTTTCTCTTTATAGCATGATTGGGTAATCTCATATCAACGCCGATCTTCACCTCGCCTGGCTGCTTAGGCTTGCGTGCAACGACAATAGGCAATACCCAGGGAGTCGGTCCCTCGATACGTTCGATGATGTCAGCCTGCTCTAATTTCTTCAGCTCCTCCTCCACCTTTGGCCTTAAATGAAATGCCGCTTGTCGATGCTTGAGGGCCACTGGTTGAACGGTGCGATCCACATGTAGACGGACCATGTGATCCTTGAGACAGCCGATCCCGTCGAACAGGAGCTTGAATTCTGCCACTAGGGATTCCACACTCTCTTGGTGAATTGCAAATGCAAACGCCACAAGTTGTAGATGTTCGGCAGTTCGGCAGCTTAACAGCATTCCGGACCCTTCCTGGGTGACATAGACTTTGGCTCGAGTCAAGCGAGAATTATGTGTGATTTCGGTGGTGAAAACTCCAGCCAATGGAAGAGGGGCGGTAGATCCATAAGCGAACACTTGGGTGGATGTGTGTCTTAGAGCCAGTGGTGTGGGAAGTGTCTGTAACATGGAGCTCGCCATGATGTTAATGGATGCCCCAGTGTCTATCAACGCCTGAACTGGGTGTCCGGCAACTAGTACGCTGCACTTTGGGATCCGCCTCTTTGGGCACCCGTCCGGTTGCATGGCGTGGATCACGTGTACGGCTCCATCGATGTCATCGTCATCCATGTCCTCTTCGTCTTCCATGGTCTGGGAGGTGTCCACAATGTTTACCTGTTTGTTCCGTGGTCTTCTCCTTGAGGCATAATGACATACCTTTGCGGATTGATGGAGCTTGTTGCATGCAGAACACTTCTTTCCTTGGGCAGGGCATGGGCCTTGATGAGGGAACGGCCCTCCTCATCCATAGCAGGTTCTAGCAGTAGATTGTGCTTTGCTGGCTCTGGCTTCTTTGCGGAATTTCCAAGTGTTACGTTGTTAACTGGCTCAGTTTTTATCTGGCGTTGCAACGCTGCCTCCATGTGCGCTGCTCGCACCTTCGATAGTTCCTTCGACCTCCCCATCGTTAACATGGCAGCCATTGGCATCCCCGGGACCTGAAGTATGTGTTCCTTCAGCTTTGCGGACGCACATTCTTGAATGAATTGCGCCCGTATCGCGTCGTTGGCGTCTGGCAACGTGCATGTGCTCGCCAGTTCTTTGAGCCATCCGAAACTGTCCACGGACTCTTCAGGAAGCTGCCTCGCCTGCCTCAGTAGAAAACGCTCATAGTCAGGGTTGGCGAGAGGCTCAAAATGTGCTGTTAGGGCTGCTTTTAACGCGGTGTATGTGTGGGGCGGGCCAGCCTCCGTCACCGACTTTCCCAGTTTGTGTAGTGCAGCACCACCCAGGTGTAACAGCATGGGGCGTTGTTGTTCAGCTTTCAGACCCACCGCCGTGAAGTATGTCTTGAGGCGCTCCAGCCAGTCCTTTCTCTTGGCCACCTGCGCGGATGGCGGACCGTCCAGCAGGAAAGGCTTGACAGGTGGCACAGTAGCCATCTTGCATGCGCCCTTCTGGCACTGATAGATCCAATGTAGCTTTGGCAGGTATAGAGTTATGTGGTTGTGGTCCTGGATGTGATCAAAAGGCACCCCAAAAAAATGTGTTCTTTTTTTTTTAATGTTGCCCTGGGTCCCAATGGCAGGGGTATCCCACTCTTCACCCACTAGAGCACGTGCCCTAGTAATTGGTTATGTATGCCAGGCCTTGTTCTGGGCCTGTTCACTTCCTGGGTGGCCTTGATTTACTTGCTGCTTTCCTCCCTCCTGGAGAAATGTGTGGGGAGAACAGTGATGCCTGCCTGTGCACCTCACCAATGTAGTGCCCCGGCAGCGGTATCTCCACCCAGACGCTGCACTCGTGGGGTTCCAGAAAGACGCAGGCTTGATGGACAGCGCGTAGGGAAGGGGTGGGGCTTACACGCCCGGCTGCTCAAACGTTGCGCGCCGCCGCGCGAGCTGGGAGGAAAGAAGGAAGGAAGGAAGGAAGGAAGGAAATAAATTCAGGGCGGCAATCAGGCCTGAATTCGGGCAGTAGGCACCGACGGCCTCACCTCAGTCAACACGGTGAGACCGCCCACCTATGGCACTGCGTCCCCGCTGCAGCAACGACCAGCGTAGAGCGAGAGGCGAAGCATGGGGTGGAGACCTCCTTCCTCGCTGGCAGGTAGGGCACGGGAGCAACGCTAGGGCACGACCACCCTCGTCGCCAGTTGTTGCGTTCCCGGACAGCAAGAACGCCAATGCATGCAATCTGGTTATCGGGCCAGGTACAGCATGAATAAAGAGCACACACCAGTAGTACTTTCATGTGATACCCGAAGACCCCAGCTCAGGGTTTCCGGCCCCTCCTTTACATGGTCCCTACCATCATGCTACATATCCCGGGAGCCTACAGTGACACACCCCTCAGGACGTAGCCGGGTGGGGCAACCCTACCAAACCATAACACCCCCCCAAACTTTATTTTATTTAATACAGTTTTATATAGCGCAAACGTTACCCAAAGGTGTCAGAGCGCTTTACAAGAGAACCAGGTAAGTTACATAAGGTACACAAGAAAGATTTAGCACGCTAACAAGTTACATATATACAGTTACAAAGGTACAAAAGATAGGCTGAGCACGCTAATAAGTTGCATATATGCAGTTACAAAGTGTTAGAAATGGGATCTCTGGTTGGCTAAGGCTTGCGCCAAAGCCAGGCAGAGACCACCACTCTAGTCAGGGCGAGGGAGTTACACGCCAAAGATAACCCCTGCTCACCCCCTTGGTAGCTTGGCACGAGCAGTCAGGCTTATCCCGGAGGCAATGTGTAAAGCGTTTGCGCAACACCCACACAGCAACAACATACTAGGCACACTACAAAAAGGAACTCCACACAAGGTTATATATAAAAATAGCCTTTGTATTATCAGAAAACACATTAGAATAGTACTCACATAATATACATCGTGCCACCTGGCACTAGGTCATATTTACAGGGGATTATATACATTTGACAGGGCCACATGGACCACTGTCAGAATCATCACTTAGTAAAAATAGTAAATGTAAGACATATCATAAACGTAGAACACAACCAGTAATTACTGGCAAACACTGTACTCAGCATCCTCCTGTAACATAAACCACATTATGCACAGTATCACATAGGCACCAAATCTATTGTACACCAACCTCATCAGTCTAACCTCTTAGACCCTAACCTCCTAAGTATAACTCACATTAGGGGCATAACTCACAGTAGAGAATAACTCACAACCTAAACGCATTAGGTAATAATAGAATCACAAGCATAAACACATTATGCAAAACCTCATAATCATGACAGTACATTAGGGACATAACACAGGGTGCGTAAATCATAGTAAATGCATCACATTTCCTAGCACCACATATTAGGACACAAATCACATTAGCACATAACCTCACAGTAGAAACCATAGCAGAGGCATAAATCACATTAGGGTCTGGCGCCCTACAAACCTAACAGTCCCCCTGGCCAACTGGCCATCTCAAAAGGGGCTCAAAATGCCCTATGTCCAAGAGTCAGGCAGCGCTGCCAAGCAGCTGAATCCAAGTGCGCCATTGCGCAAACCTAAACGTAGCAGCTGGCACTAAGTGCTGCGCAGCTGTGAAAGTACTGGGGCAGAGGAGTGCATCTCACTCCTATCTCATAAGGCATGCCCCCAAAGAAAGAATAGCCTAAACGGTGCAGCTGCCCACTACTTGCTGGGCAGCTGGGGATATCAGACGAGGGGCACTGGCACAGACTGTGCCCTGCAAAACAAATATGCCCAAACTGGCAGGAACACGAGCACCGACAATGTGCTCCGACCTGGGGACCAACATGCCCCACAGACGTTGCAGCTGCCCTCTAGCAAAACGGGGCAGCTGTAGGCCAATGGCCACATGGGGGGAAAGCACGGGTCCCCCCTGGGGCCCTTTACCACCAAATCTGCCAAGGGGCTTTTAAATAAAACTTGCCCCCAACGTTGGAGCCATCTGGGCTCTTAAAAATAACTATGCCCCAGGTTAGAGGGCGGGCACCGACAATGTGCCCTGCAATGCCCCCAAGTCGCAGTGGCCCCCTAACAGGTGGGGGGGGCCACTGTCCACATGGCCGAAACAGAAGGAGAAAAGCGTGGGCCCCTCTGGGCCCTTGTAAAATAAGTATGCCCATCGTTGGAGCGGCCCGCTCTCTGGCGGGTCCGCTCAGAACCATCCCAGCACCGGCAACGGGCCTCGATAGGCACCACCACAGCGCACACTGAGCCCCACTCACCGGCTCTCTGGAGGCTGCTCTCCTCTGGCGCTTCCCTTCGCCCGGTCCCCCTTCTGGGACCAGGACTTCCACGTGGAGCCTGCTAGGCTCCGGACGGGCGAACCCGCCTCCCTTCCTCTAAGACGAGGAGGGGGGCGGAAATGGAGCCGGCGAGGCTCCCTTCTCTCCTCACTTCACCCGGGCCCCCTCCTGGGACCCGGGACTTCGCATCGGAGCTCGTGGAGGCGGGGTAGGCTCCCGTCCTCCTCTAGGCCCGCAGCAGAGCTTCCCCTCGCTTCCGGCCATGGGCTCCGCCCCAGGCCAGGCAAACACGCCTGGCTTCCGGTTTTGGTGCTTCTCGGGCCGCGGCGGTGATTTCTCTCGGGCAATACGGGGTAGGCTCCCGTTTTAGACACAGCATAAGCGGGGTGGGCACCCGCGAGATCCAGAAAAATGCGGGGTGGGCACCTGCTGAAAGGCAAATAACGCGGCCATAACTAACCATAAAGCGGGGTGGGCACCCGCTCCAACAGCATCCCCGGGGGAATCCCTCACACCAGGACTCCCTTGATAAAGGGCGGCAGCACAGCGCTGCGCAGCCCACGCTCTCTGCAGACAAGAGCCAGGGGCTCTGCAAAAGTAAAAGTCCAGCGCTCCCAAGGCACTAGGAGCTCCAAGAAGATCCTTAAAGATAAAGGGGCAATGCAGGGCCCAGGGAGGAAGCCCCCCTGGGCCCCCAGCAGCAGCACGCCCTGCAGGATCAGCACAAGAACAAGAACTGAACATTTTCATGGGGTCACAGCCCCTACTTTTATACACATATTTCCCTTTGTGTCACAGCACAGGGCTTGGGGATACCAGTCAGAACTGGTATAGGGGGGATTTGGAGCACTTTGTTTTGCTCAGCTCCTCTCTCCTTTCAGAGTGTAGGCTAGGGACATCAGACGCACCACAGGAGGTGGAGCCAGCAATGTGGAGGGAAGGCACAGCCCTATTCAGGTCCCAGGTGCAACTCCTCCCACCCATCTACATGGAGATCTCTTCATTCAGCCCTGCGCTGACTCACCCTGCCCCTCCTGGAGCCACACACACCTCCCAGCCCCTGTCACTCACAAGCCAGACATGCAATTCACATCAGGCAGGCAGACACAGAGCACACAGAAATGCCAACTTCTAGAAGTGGCATTTCTCTACCAGTCACCATAAATCTGCGCACACCATTGCGCAGCATTTATTCTCACAAATTCAGACATACTAGACTTGACCATGCTGCACCTCTCATATCAGGAATTACCACTGACACACTCATCCTCAATGCATTCCTATGGGAGGACAGGCCAGTCTCACCACACACGCACATAGCGCGCACGCACTTTACACTGGACCACAGTGCTAAAGTGCCCAGAGACTTAAAACTACTAACACCAAGTTACATATAAGGCAAAAAAGTTCAGGGGTGAACCTGCCAAAAAGGGCCAAGTCCAACACAAAGGTACACAAGATAGGCTGAGCACGCTAATAAGTTACATATATGCAGTTACAAAGGTACACAAGATAGGCTGAGCACGCTAATAAGTTGCATATATGCAGTTACAAAGGTACACAAGATAGGCTGAGCACGCTAATAAGTTACATATATGCAGTTACAAAGGTACACAAGATAGGCTGAGCACGCTAATAAGTTGCATATATGCAGTTACAACGCTAAAAAGTTGCATATTTATATTGTAAAAAATAAAAGGTGTCCGTGTTAGGTTAAAATAGGAGTAAAATACATATTTACCAAGTTGACCTCATGTGAGGGCTAGGCGGCCGTAAGGGTCAAGAAATGGGTTGAAATATTCCTGGAAGTGTCTTAGGAGGAGGAGAGTTTTAAGATTTGTTTTGAAGGTTCGGAAAGAGGCAGTGGGTGCAGAGGGATGGAGGAAGTGAGTTCCAGATTCTGGCCGCATTATTAGAGAAGGATTGAGCCATAAATCTTTCCCTTTTGAAGGTAGGAGGTTCGAGCAGTCAGTTTTCCACATTGCGTGAAGGTCTAGAGCCTCCTGAGATTTTGAGTTTATTAGCCAGATAGCGTGGGGTGGAGGTGTGCAAGGCTTTGTGGGTGAAACAGGCAGTCTTGTAAATTGTGTGTAAACAAAGGGCTGTGGGGAAGAAATCCCCAGTGCCTGGAGGGTTGAGAGGATCCTAAGTTGGAGTATAACCTCCCATGTCAAGACATTGTACCACAAAAAATACTCCAATAGACCAACATATGGTCAGAGAACTGAGATACCTAACTGCGAGGAGGGAAGTGTCTGTGTGAGGATATATACCTACATTCACCAGGAGGTGAGAAAGGAAGCAATTCCTTTTTGTTTAGTTACCCTCACACACCCTAGTGGTGTCATGCTTCATCATCGGGTCACCCCGACGCCTACAAGTCGGGGTGGGCTCGACCACAGTGTTGGGAGCTCTTGTGAGAATGAAGACCAGGGGGATTAAAGATAAAAAACCTCAGACAGGCCCCGGTTTCCCTTTATTCTTGGGTCTGTCAGGGGTGTTAAAATAATAAAAAATCGGGTCAATGGGAGTATTATGGTCCTATGACCCTATTGCCAACATGTTTCCGTCCTGAGTCGGCCGTAAAGGTCCTGGACTTTCTTCAGGGCAAAGGTCATCCACCCTATCCTGTAAGTTAATAAGGGCAGAGTAGCTGCTCCTTATGTAAATGCTACAGATGTTTGATCTGTCATGCGTGGTTCTCCATCTGCGAAAAACAAAAACAAAGACAGACACCACACAGTTTTTTACGAGCATACTTCATTTAGGTAATGCAGTCATGTAACTTCCCAGTTAGGTGCGTTGGTTGAGACCAAACATTAAGTAAATGCCAGGTGAGTGTGCAAATAAATGTTCACAATCTCATCCAACTTGTGCCACTCACATCTATATCTGTAACACAAGTTTGCTATGTGGCAGATAAATGTGTGGTGGCGATTTCACTCGCATACTGACATTATCAGCAAGCCAGTGCGTGTACATTCAATAGTGTAAATACCGCGTGACAATCTCTACAAACAGCACTGGGCTGCTACCATTCAAAGTGAATTATAAAAACATGCACTCACATCTCTTTAAGTAAAACCTTCCAATTTCTTACCCAAATTGAAGAGAGAAACCGTTTCACAGGGGACCGCTAGGCATGATGGGGTAGCCCTGTAGTCAAACCCTATTGTGTTGCCCAGGGGTAGGGAGAGGGTAAAGACAACGGAAACTAGCGTTTTAGAAATTGGGCAGAGAACCTCCGACGAGCAGTAAATAAAGTACTGTATCTACAGTTGCCGAATCAAAATATCAGTACTTACTCCGTCAAAGGTCCTGCCCCGCCTGTACACCTATTTGGTCCGAGTCCCGGGCTTTCGCTCTGAGATGCCGGGGACCGGGGTATAAATACACCCGTATAGCGCGGGAGAGATGTTGATTGAGATTAACGCCCACTACGTTGTCAAGGTGTCGCTAGACGCGTAAACATTGCGTGCGCGGCGTGCAGGACCTGTTCATGGGAAATGAAGTTTTTGAAATACAGGAGTAGAGAGCAACGAATGGCCGTGCTCGAAAGTCAACGTGTTGCTAGTCTCATGGACGTAATGTGCGCGACGTATCATACAGGACCATGGGAATTGAAGTTTTTTCATAAAGTAAGATATGAAGCAGGGAACCGCGATCAGCTGTGCTCGTGCCCTATCTCAACATAGAAATAGCCACTCCCTGCAAGGGGGGGCATGATGTTGTATATTAAAGAGATATTCGAATACTACGTCATCATGTGAGAGGTGGTAACAATGATAGCCTGTCGCCAGATTTGGTTTATTTATTCAGCTGACTCCATGGTATGGAGTCATTCAGGCCGATCTCATGTGTTTTCAAGCGGTACACCCATCGTTGTTCCCGTTCCAAAAGTCTATTAAGCAGATTGCCCGAGCCCCTCACTTTCTCTATGATGGTCTACCTAATGTCTGTGTCTTTATTTGTTTTTCCTTGGAATGTGCTGTTAGTTTTGTCGCTGTCACAGTTCGTCTTATTGTACTTCTGTGTTCGCTGATACGAACCTTGACCTTTCGGCTTGTCATGCCGATATAGCTCAGATTACATGGGCATTTAATGAGGTAGACAACTGACTCTGAGTTGCAGTTGGTGTGAGATCTTTGTTCCCATGGGGAGTGTAGGCCTAGGTCAAGGCTCTTGGTGTGTTCTGTAAAGGGGCACACCACACATGATCCGCAGGGAAAATGTCCCGTGACAGGTGGGTTATTCCACAGTGTGGACTGAATATTGGTTTTGGCTTTAAAGGTGTCAGTGTGAACGAGTGTGTCTCTCAGGCTTCTATTCTTCCTAAATGAAAACATAGGTTTCTCGTAGGAGAGTCTGTTTGATGTGAGTATGGACCATTTCTTGTTTATTATTTTTTTCACATCATTGGATGAGGAATTGTACGTGGTGACACAGATTATTTGATCTGGTTGGGTCTTTTGATGGGTCTCTAGAAGTGCCTCTCTTGGGGTGTTACGTGCTCTTTTTTTGGCCTTTTCTATAATCTTTACAGGGTACTTTTTCTGTCTAAGTTTGGTGGTAAGGATTTCAGCTTCTTTTTTATAATCTTGGAGATCAGAGCAATTTCTACGCTCCCTCAAGAACTGGCCTACCGGGAGATTTTCCCTAAGAGAGCGTGGGTGCGCACTGTCAAATCTTAACAGGCTGTGTCTGTCTGTGGGCTTTGTATATAGTGAGCTGACCAGAGTACCGCCAGCTGCCTTTAAGGTGATATCTAGGAAAGAGATATTTTCTCTGTTCATATTCATGGTGAAACGGAGGTGAGGATTCAGATGATTGATCCAATTTATGAAGTTGTTGAGAATGGAATTGTCTCCTTTCCAAATGAGAAGCACACCATCAATGTACCTGTACCATTTACATATGTTGGCTGTGTAAGGATTTGCCATCCATATGTGTCGGTCTTCAAAGTGGCTCATGTACAGGCAAGCTAAGCTGGGGGCAAAAGTACTGCCCATTGAAGTTCCGTGTATCTGAAGATACAACTGATCCTCGAACTTGAAAAAATTCTCTGTAAGAGCCAGACATATTAAAGTGATGACCCACTCGATGGGTGCCGCCCATTGCCACTCTTCTTGTCTTAGGATGTCCTCTACTACCTTGATGCTTTCTTCCTGGGGTATACTAGTATACAACGCTTCTACGTCAAGACAGACCAAGATGTTTTCATTTGGGTCATATTCAATATTGGTCAGAAGATTGAAGAGATGTTTCGTATCTTGTACGTATGATGTTATGCGTGTAACCAGGGGGCGTAGGAACCAGTCTGCGTATTTCGATAAAGGTTCAAGGATAGACCCAATCCCTGACACAATGGGTCTGCCCGGTGGTGGTATCCTGCCTTTATGAATCTTAGGTATCGTGTAGAACAGAGGTATCCTTGGGTCATCTTGGTTGAGGAAGTTGTGTTCCTTTTTGGTGATCCACTCTTTCTCGAGAGCATCTGTCGTCAGTGCAGATATCGTAGTCTTTATCCGTTGTGTAGGATCCCTGTTGATCCTTTTGTAGTATTTGATATCAGCCAAAAGATCAAGACAGGCTATTCTGTATGCATTTGTGCTCTGAATTACGGTCGCTCCGCCCTTATCTGCTGGTTTTATAATTATATCAGTTCTGGTTTTTAGGGCTTCAAGGGCTGTACGTTCCTTGGTACTCAGATTGTTGAATGTATCTCTTTTTGGTTGTAGCAGTTTGACTTCTTTGACCACTGCTTCCTCAAAGGCTAAAACCTCTGGAGGCATCATTGAGGCTGGAGGAAAAAAGGTAGATTTCGGTCTCAAGTTGGTGTGACTATCATCATCTTCCGGTCTCTCTTTGTCCAGAAAGAAAGTCTTTAGGCGGATCTTTCTGAAGAATTTGCCTAGTTCACATCGTAACCGAAATTTGTCCAGGTAGGTGGTGGGGACAAAACCTAGTCCTTTTTCCACGATTGCCATTTCGTCCGTCGCCAGGGTAACGTCTGTGAGGTTAACCACTAGTCCCTCATTGTGCTCGTGCCCGGCTGTTGTTGGCCTCTGGTGTGGCTCCGTGTGTTGATTGGGGTCCTGTCGTCTTCCCACTGGATTCTTTTGTTCCCACGTCTTCCTCGTTTGCCTCTTCTTCCGACCTGTCCTAAAAAATGTTGGTTGAAATCGGGCTGGTAGTAGGGTCCTGTAGGGTATTGTGGTGGTCCGTGGAAAGGGACAGGGCCAAATTGGCCTGGCCAGGGATACATCTGTGGATGTACAAATCTCTGGTTAAAACCCCCTCTTCGGGGTCTCCTTGGTTTTCCTCGCTAGCTTCTGTTGGATCCATCGCTGGACCAGTCTTCTTGCTCCGAGTCAGATGATACCGACTGTCCGCTACGTGAAGATCCTGAGTCTGAGTACTCTTGACCCTTGTAGTCGTCCTTTATATAGGGGTAAACCCTCTCATGGCTGAACTTCTTCAGGTCCTTTTGCAGTTTGCTGATCTTATTTTGCATTAGGTAGTCTTTATATTCACTTATTTCTTTATTGACCTCTTCGAGTTTTTTCTTGTACAGAGTCAACTTAATTTCTGTTACCAGGGCATCTTCGCTGGTTTTGATTTTGATCAGCAGTGCTTCAGATAGACACTCTCTTAGGGAAAATCTCCCGGTATGTAGTAGTGAGCCTCAGCAAGGCCTACCAGTGCTTAGGGGTTCACCCTTCTCTGCACAGAGTCCTCAGACACTTAGGAAGAAGTTGGCATAGAAACTGGAATAAGAAAGACAGAGTTTATTAAACCTCATGAGGTGGAGCTAAATTCGCACATCACCCTTCAGTAATGCATGAAGTAGCACACTGAATGGAAGGACCATGGTCCTTTTATACCCACACAGGGGCTCAAATGAAGGCGGTACAAACACAAATGCTGGTTTTAGATACATATAAGGTCATACAGAAAATGCACAGTCGACAAGTGGGTGGAGCTAACAGTTTCTACTTCTAGTAGACACATCCTGACATTTATAAACTCGGAACAGCTGCAAGCTCAACTGAGCATGTGCAAAGCAAGAGGAACTAAATATAACTTGTCTCTAGGCAGATTTCAAGAGCAGTTAACAGGAAAATAGGACAGAGCACATGGTGAGCACATGGCAGCACATGGCAACCAAAATGGCTGCCAGAAATACAAAATGGATTCCACAAAGCGGACAATTTAGCCTCTAAATACAGGCTGTCTTTAGCCAATGCTTAACTTAAGTGCTGCCAAATTACAACAGACGACCCTTTCAGCATTGGCTGAAGACATTCGTTTATCTGGGGTAATCTAGATATTCATCCCGTACATCTATTAACATTATTTCGGCCACCTCTTTATTCAACATTTGTTGGGCCTTTGTTTCAGCAACGTTCCCTTTGGCAGGTATACAAGCAGAGATGCAAATGGAGCAAAGCATTGGACCACATTGGATACATACACAGCATGAAAAAAGTATCAACATTACATACAGGATAGTCAGTAGCTTCCAGCCCCAAGCAGAAACAAGAGTCCAAAACCATCTAGTCTAATTCTAAGTTTCAGGGCTCTGATGTATTTCAGTGACTATCTATTTCAATTTCAGAATAGCCAACAGCACATACCTAATAAAAACATTTTCAATAGACTTTCTCAGTATTTTTTATGATGGCTAAAGTATCAATTAATATACTTAAGGAAAGAGTAAAGTAACATGCTCAGATGAACTTTTCTCAAGCAGAATAAACATTACTCTTAAAAAAAAAATATTAATGCTGTCAGACATATTATTACAAAAACAATCCTGGCTCCGGGGGACCAGGAGGACCACACAGGGCCATAGGAATTAGGACAAGGAGCCGCAAAGGGCTGTTCCTCCTCAAAAATGGGACGACCAAAGGGGTACATTACTAACAAAAAAAAGAGTCCTTGGGAAATTGTAGCCGCTGTACAAACCAGCCAGAGGGGAGTCTTCTCCCTGTGTCCGTTTGAGCCTCAGAGGCAGGCTCTTGTTGTTCCCACGGTGGAGCTGCACAACTCGCAACTCAAGAATCACGGCCCAGTTTGAGAAGAAAAAGTCTTTCTTTCAGAATAGGGCAATCACCCCCCAGGGCAAATACCCTCAACGATCCTGTCCAGTGTCTCAGGCAGTGCACCAGTTTTCTTCACTTTAATCTAACAAGCACCAAGGGCACAGCACCTGTACCCTAAACTCAAGTCCTTCCCTAACTCCTGTATTGCACCACTGGCGCACTGCTCTTTTGTTGGGGCCACTGATTGTAGCCAATATGCTCAGGCATCCCTTGATCAACAAACAAAGGCGTAGACTTGCATTCACTTTGGGACCAGGACTCAAGGCCTGAAGCAACCCTTGTTTCAAAGGGGGTCACCTCAAGCAAAAGCCTCCTTGCCGTCCTTATCGGTCTGTGACTCTCTCAGCTGGGCGGCATCAAAACTGGATCCACAGAAAGATTTCTTCATCCTGATTTGTGACCCCGTCTTTCGCCCAAGACAGTGGCAGGGGTACACACTTTACGTCCCAGTGCTTCCGGCCTTCACTGAGGTCCTAGTTGCCAGCAACGTCTGTGCTGGTTCCCTTTATCTTGACTGTAGGCTGGACTGGTGCTGACTCCCAGGCTGGATCTGATGTCCGGGCCCCTCTGGCAATGGTTGTAGAGCAGCAAATATCTATTGGTGGGCAGAACAAAAAGTCTTTAGACAAGGCATAAAAATAATCTATCAACAGAGAGGATAGTCTCAGAATACTCTCTTAGTCCTGGGGCCCCATTCATTAGCAAGGCACCCAAGAGCCACTTCATCTATCTGAGAGTAGAAAACCCTGGACCTATTGGCAAGTATAAAAGGAACGTTTTGGTGAACTGACAAGAGTAATACATCACCCAATCCCAAACAGCCAAGGAAGTCTGTGTTCATTTACTAAATTCTGAGGAAAAAAGAAAAACAATACAGACATACTCCAAATCCTTACATTTGTGCATTCCTATATTATTCATCTGAAGAACCTCAAGAAAAAGGAACTTTTCCTACATTTCTACTTATGAACCTTGCATTACTTGTACAGGGCTGCAGACACTGCTAAAATACTTTCTCTTAATAAAAACACCTACATGTTACACTTAGGGTCATGCTATGCTTTCATGTTATAGGCGCAGCAGGAAAATCTAAAACTGCTAATTTAACAGATTCTTATTGCAAAAAGAACTAAACTTCAACATAGTGGGTACATTTTCTCCAGCAGAACATGTTATGACAAACAAACTCCTATAAAACAATATTTTCCTTCAAAATGTTTGCTAAGGATCACATGGGCGTCTTTCCTGCATTCTACTTTTCACGATCCGGACTATGCAACATCATTTTCAAAAGGAAAAACCCTATCTCCAGCTCTAATAAGGGCTGTCAGCTCAATTACACAGACTAGCTAATAAAAGACTAGCAATGCCCTTGCAAAACTGTATAGAACATGAGAATAACATAAACAATAATGGTATTGCCACCTGAGATTTTTGAACAGAAACCCCCACTATACAGTTCCCTTTAAAGGTGAAATAAGGGAACATCAATCTGTTCTACTCATTCTTTCATACAGGATGGGCAGTAACATAGCATATCTTTTCATCATTTTATTAATTCTAACAATTTTAAAACAGTATTACAGAATAGCCAATAACTATCTCATGGCCATTTCCTAGACAGCTTAGACAGACTCAAGAAAGAGTGAGAAAAAGAGAGAGAAAACATAATTTTGCCTACCCTTAATTTGCCCAGGAGCTAGCCTCCTTCCCCCATTTTGACAGTAGGAAAACCTGAAACAGGTTTACCTTCTGTCAACACTATTTACCCCTATTTGTGGCAACTGGGCACAAACAACTTGTAGGACATATCTTAGAAAGTGGCTATTTTCTGATTCAGCCTAACCAAGCACATTGAGTACTGTGGAAAGCGTTAGTAACCAATGTACCAATTCCTTCAGCAATTGTAGTAGATTAACATGAGGGCGCATGAATGCAAACTAAAATCCATTTCCTCCTTATCTTAGCCCTTGCACAGTATTCTTTAAACTAAAACCATTATTTTTATATACATGACAGATCAATGCTCAACTGAGGGCTGCTTTTCCTTCGTTTCATATGACTGCGCAAAACGTGTGTTTGCCAAAAATAGGAAGCAAAGCTTCTCATTCCTCTCTCTGCGCTGTCATCTCGTCTTTCAAAACTTTTCAGAGGTCGAAGTGGCCAAGCAAACCTTACCCTTCACCCTGCTAAGTTGCTAAATGCAGAACTCCGACCTTTGACCCGTTCAGCAGCTGGTCATTTTTTTTTTTTTTTGTGCAAGGCTTGCCATGCGGTTTTTGTAATTCAAAGCAACTCTGGAGAATCACGGCTGATAGGCAGTCCTGTCCGGTGTGTTTGCCAGTAATTTAAAGGTAGGATAATAACTTCTGCTGTGGTTTCTGTATACTTATTTTCATTTGTGTACAGTGTGTTGGGTGCAGTAGGTCAGCTGTTTATTCTATACTTGCATGTATACTTTATTGAAGCCTCTGATCAGTTTAAAAATTGCCCTGAGTGGCAGAATTGCTTTTAAAATAGTGACTTTTGCTCAATTTCGACTTTGGTGGTAGGGGCACTTAAAAATGAATATCCTACAATATTTTGGCATATTAGGGATCACCAGGGTGTCCTCTAGATATCCCAGAGATGGGGGATCAGAAATGTATAAGGTATACCCTTATAAAAATGAGGTTTGTACGGCTGGGTAAAGTGACATTTCACATTTAAGTTTCCTTTTGTTTTTGGTACAGCACTGCTTAAATCCAACTTTGATGCTAGGAATTCACAGTATGATGATTAGGCTTTATAAAGATGAAAAACGAATTTAAAGCATTTATTTTTAATAATATATTTTTTTCATATAATTTTTTTTTTTTTAATAAAACCAACCATTTTGATGATTCCACATTTGAAAAGCAAGCTTCATTCGTAGCCTATCATATTTAAACACATTCATGTATAACCCTAAGCACAGAAGCCTTACTTGAAACATGAAAAGTCTGCGCCACTTTTTAAAAGGACAGTTATTATTTAACAGCAGAACCACAGATGTACTTGTTAAAAAGGCATTAAGAAAGGAAATCCCTACTTTCAATTTTGTTCTCTGTTATCCAAAATAATGAAACTGGTTTTTTGAAACTTTTAAAATAATGCAGGCCTTCATACCAGTTTTACACTGACTTAAAATTTTGCTGACTCAGCATTCCTGTCTGTGGCCGTGATCAGGAATAGCCATATGCTATTTATGCAGCTGTTGTTTGTCAGCAGGCGTCGAATTTTCACGCCTTTCTCAGGAAAAAACCCCTTTATTATTTGAAATACCCTGACAGAGTTAAATCCCCATTTGCTGTGTCAAACAGTTTCTTTTCAGTTAGTCAGTTTAAACACAGCTGTTGGAAAGCTTTTTTCTCGGGTGCTGAAAGAAAAGCATGTCACAGTCTATTTAAAAACTGAGGCATTTCAATGCAGTCAAATCTATCTTTCTATAATGTGTATTTAGTTCAGCAACGACCAAATTCACTCAAATTATGTGCATGCCTTTTAATGTCTAATACAATGTATCTAAGGAAAATGCTGTAACATGTTGTATTTTAGTCTATTGATTACAAAACACACAATTTCGTTTTTCTTCCTCTGTATGAGGCCTATTTTAATCCTATTGAATACGAATTCTAATTTTATGTTTAGCATTGTGGCAAGTTGCACACATGTATAGTGTCTTACTCTGTCAATTTAATAGTAACATGCAGCTGTTTAGCATATGTTATATAATTCATTTCTGGATTTTTATTTAATATGTAAGTAACTAAATGACAGTTTGCATAACAGAATGATGACAGCAAAAAAACATAAACAAACTCATTGAGCTCATTCCAGACATTTACAGAAGGGGGTCATACACTCAGAACACACAACACAGCGCGCTTAAAGCTAGCCATTCTTACACAAAGAGCGCAATCGCTATTTACTCACACAAGTATCACCAATGTCAAACCACATAGACATTGAAACACACATTTAACCCACAAATCAACACTTAGGACTTTAAGACAGCTTACAAATTGTACGCAAGACCAAACTATTTGTAAATACTAATTGTAAGTCATATTTACAAGAAGAGCTCTCAAAAGTAGCCCAAAAAACTGTTCCATGGTCAAGAAGCCAAAATACACCAAATTCGCCAGTTTTGGCTGGTAGAACACTCAAAAAGCGCTCTGCATATCACCACTTATGAATGTTACTAAGTGCACAGATCAGGATCCGTTTTATGTACATATTTAGTTTTATGGGGTACTTAGTCACCAAGAAAGAAATATCTTTTTACTATATCAAAACCTATTTAGGTATCCCCTCTGAGGGGAGTCAACTGAGTACTTACTAAATCCCTATTGGTACCTCCAAAACAGCAACACTTTCTGCGAAGTGTGCTAGAAACAGGCATGCCAAAAATAGTGCAGAATATGCAGTATTATAATCAAAGTAGCGCTTAAGGTACTCTTCGTACGTTGCGCTGTTCAAACAATTTCAAATAGAGAAAAATCTCCTCATTACCTGCCTATATGAATTGCAATGTATATATAACTTACAAAACAAATTCCAAAATTGGCCAATCATACAAACAAAGCCACAGTAAGTGTTACTAAAACTACCTTACCAATCAAAGGCATCAAACCAACAGCAAGTGCCGCAAAACGGCTCTTACCAATCAAATGGTGTCCAGGTTCCAACTGCCAAGTTCTCAAATCGACCAAATGGTCACTGCACGGCGAATCAACAAAAGAGATCTCAGTCAAGGACCAGCGCCGCCGGGATGGTCAGATCAGAAAGAAAGGAAAAACGCCATGGGTGCCAAGACTCAGGTCTCCTCAGGCAGCGATCGCGTCCAAGAGCGAGATTCCAATCCTTCGTCTTGACCAGTCCTTCGGGCATCCGAGTCGCTGATGAGCCCCACGTTGGGCGCCAATTTGTAGTAGTGAGCCTCAGCAAGACCTACCAGTGCTTAGGGGTTCACCCTTCTCTGCACAGAGTCCTCAGACACTTAGGAAGAAGTTGGCATAGAAACTGGAATAAGAAAGACAGAGTTTATTAAACCTCATGAGGTGGAGCTAAATTCGCACATCACCCTTCAGTAATGCATGAAGTAGCACACTGAATGGAAGGACCATGGTCCTTTTATACCCACACAGGGGCTCAAATGAAGGCGGTACAAACACAAATGCTGGTTTTAGATACATATAAGGTCATACAGAAAATGCACAGTCGACAAGTGGGTGGAGCTAACAGTTTCTACTTCTAGTAGACACATCCTGACATTTATAAACTCGGAACAGCTGCAAGCTCAACTGAGCATGTGCAAAGCAAGAGGAACTAAATATAACTTGTCTCTAGGCAGATTTCAAGAGCAGTTAACAGGAAGGTAGGACAGAGCACATGGTGAGCACATGGCAGCACATGGCAACCAAAATGGCTGCCAGAAATACAAAATGGATTCCACAAAGCGGACAATTTAGCCTCTAAATACAGGCTGTCTTTAGCCAATGCTTAACTTAAGTGCTGCCAAATTACAACAGGTAGGCCAGTTCTTGAGGGTGCGTAGAAATTTCTCTGATCTCCAAGATTATAAAAAAGAAGCTGAAATCCTTACCACCAAACTTAGACAGAAAAAGTACCCTGTAAAGATTATAGAAAAGGCCAAAAAAGAGCACGTAACACCCCAAGAGAGGCACTTCTAGAGACCCATCAAAAGACCCAACCAGATCAAATAATCTGTGTCACCACGTACAATTCCTCATCCAATGATGTGAAAAAAATAATAAACAAGAAATGGTCCATACTCACATGAAACAGACTCTCCTACGAGAAACCTATGTTTTCATTTAGGAAGAATAGAAGCCTGAGAGACACACTCGTTCACACTGACACCTTTAAAGCCAAAACCAATATTCAGTCCACACTGTGGAATAACCCACCTGTCACGGGACATTTTCCCTGCGGGTCATGTGTGGTGTGCCCCTTCACAGAACACACCAAGAGCCTTGACCTAGGCCTACACTCACCATGGGAACAAAGATCTCGCACCAACTGCAACTCAGAGTCAGTTGTCTACCTCATTAAATGCCCATGTAATCTGAGCTATATCGGCATGACAAGCCGAAAGGTCAAGGTTCATATCAGCGAACACAGAAGTACAATAAGACGAACTGTGACAGCGACAAAACTAACAGCACATTACAAGTAAAAACAACATAAAGACACAGACATTAGGTGGACCATCATAGAGAAAGTGAAGGGCACAGGCAATCTGCTTAATAGACTTTTGGAAAGGGAACAACGATGGGTGTACCGCTTGAAAACACGAGATCGGCCTGAATGACTCCATACCATGGAGTCAGCTGAATAAATAAACCAAATCTGGCGACAGGCTATCATTGTTACCACCTCTCACATGATGACGTAGTATTCGAATATCTCTTTAATATACAACATCATGCCCCCCCTTGCAGGGAGTGGCTATTTCTATGTTGAGATAGGACACGAGCACAGCTGATCGCGGTTCCCTGCTTCATATCTTACTTTATGAAAAAACTTCAATTCCCATGGTCTTGTCTGATACGTCGCGCACATTACGTCCATGAGACCAGCAACACGTTGACTTTCGAGCATGGCCATTCGTTGCTCTCTACTCCTGTATTTCAAAAACTTCATTTCCCATGAACAGGTCCTGCACGCCGCGCACGCAATGTTTACGCGTCTAACGACACCTTGACAACGTAGTGGGCGTTAATCTCAATCAACATCTCTCCCGCGCTATACGGGTGTATTTATACCCCGGTCCCCGGCATCTCAGAGCGAAAGCCGGGGACTCGGACCAAGTAGGTGTACAGGCAGGGCAGGACCCTTGACGGAGTAAGTACTGATATTTTGATTCGGCAACTGTAGGTACAGTACTTTATTTACTGCTCGACGGAGGCTCTCTGCCCAATTTCTAAAACGCTAGTTTCCGTTGTCTTTACCCTCTCCCTACCCCTGGGCAACACAATAGGGTTTGACTACAGGGCTACCCCATCATGCCTAGCGGTCCCCTGTGAAACGGTTTCTCTCCTCAATTTGGGTAAGAAATTGGAAGGTTTTACTTAAAGAGATGTGAGTGCATGTTTTTATAATTCACTTTGAATGGTACCAGCCCAGTGCTGTTTGTAGAGATTGTCATGCGGTATTTACACTATTGAATGTACACGCACTGGCTTGCTGATAATGTCAGTATGCGAGTGAAATCACCACCACACATTTATCTGCCACATAGCAAACTTGTGTTACAGATATAGATGTGAGTGGCACAAGTTGGATGAGATTGTGAACATTTATTTGCACACTCACCTGGCATTTACTTAATGTTTGGTCTCAACCAACGCACCTAACTGGGAAGTTACATGACTGCATTACCTAAATGAAGTATGCTCGTAAAAAAGTGTGTGGTGTCTGTCTTTGTTTTTGTTTTTCGCAGATGGAGAACCACGCATGACAGATCAAACATCTGTAGCATTTACATAAGGAGCAGCTACTCTGCCCTTATTAACTTACAGGATAGGGTGGATGACCTTTGCCCTGAAGAAAGTCCAGGACCTTTACGGCCGACTCAGGACTGAAACATGTTGGCAATAGGGTCATAGGACCATAATACTCCCATTGACCCGATTTTTTATTATTTTAACACCCCTGACAGACCCAAGAATAAAGGGAAACCGGGGCCTATCTGAGGTTTTTTATCTTTAATCCCCCTGGTCTTCATTCTCACAAGAGCTCCTAACACTGTGGTCGAGCCCACCCCGACTTGTAGGCGTCGGGGTGACCCGATGATGAAGCATGACACCACTAGGGTGTGTGAGGGTAACTAAACAAAAAGGAATTGCTTCCTTTCTCACCTCCTGGTGAATGTAGGTATATATCCTCACACAGACACTTCCCTCCTCGCAGTTAGGTATCTCAGTTCTCTGACCATATGTTGGTCTATTGGAGTATTTTTTGTGGTTCAAAGTCTTGTAAATTGACCTTGCTTTGATAGGAAGCTAGCGAAGAGACAACAGTATATGTATGTTGTGATCATTTCTTTTAGTCCCATATACGAAGCGAGCTGCTGAGTGGAGGATGGATTTTAGAGGGGAAAGGTGGGATTTAGGGAGGCCAGCAAGGAGAGAGTTTCAGTAGTCCAATCTGGAAAGAACCAATGATTGGACCAAGGTTTTTAGGTCTTGCTCATGAAAGAAGCGCCGAACACCCCGGAGAAGGCGCAGTTGGTAGAGTGCATTCTTGGCTATGGTATTAATATGGGACTGTAAGTTGAGCCTTTTGTCTAGGATGACGCCTAGAGATTTGGCACTGTCAACAATGATAGGCTTGTTCTTGAGACATCGTCCGAAGGGACTAGTCCGCCACCATTATATGCCAGGACCGGAGGCTTCATATTATGATTCTCATAAAAGCACAACAGCGAATCACCCTACAGTAAACAAATCAGAACTTCATTTCCCACAATCTGCACCATGACATCATCAGCCCTTCCACCAATCAGGTCCCTACCAACCCTATAAGAACTGCTCCCCTCCCCCTTCTGAAATAAGTGCTTTTCTAGTCTAATGTAATTCTATGTCAGGAGACGGAGGCTTCAGGTTATGCTTCTCTTTCCTTTACTACGTAAAACACAGCAGCCAATCACATTTAATAAATGAAAAAGCGGCATTTCCCATGAGCCCCAGTAGTCCAGTATCCACTAATCATTGGGGCTTACAACATCTATAAACCAGTGCCACCATATTACTTCCTCTTTCTTTGCTGCTGCAGCAGCTGCAGTTAAGTCATTTGCATATATTTTCTTACTATGGACATGTTTTATGTGATTGTGAATACCCAACCTTGAGTGCCGATATCATTGCAGGTGATACGCGGGGGCATCGCCACCCGCTGTGCAATTGCCATGGAGCGGGAGAGGGACGCGTGGCATACACGCAGCACAGCTCTTGTCCTCTCTCACTGCGGTTTGCTCGCGCATGTGCGGGAGGCCGGAATCGGGTTAATTACCGATCAGCTCACAGCACGACCGCACAGGAAAGATTCAAGGCTCCAATTGTCCCTGGTGAACGCCCAACGGGGCGATTTAAATGCTGAGAAGGGCTCTGCCCTAGGAGAGACAGGTGCCTCCCTCCACAACTAATTTGGCAACTTTTTAGGGGCTTTTGAACCCTTTCTGGCTTAAATAAAAGTTAAGATTGCACCTGATTGGGTCTGACTCTCTCCCCTTGACCCTCCTCTGGTTCCTCTAATTAAGTGGCAATGGCATATCAGGAAGATATGGGGAAGACTATCTGGAATACACAGAAGTCCCCTTTGAGCAGGATATGGAGGAGCGACTTGTAGAAGCACTTGATACTGAAGTGCAATGCTCGGTGAATCAGGCATTGATTAAAGCCTTACGTCCCTTTACTCAACTCCTCCAAAGATATGGCCGTCGTAAATTGTTGGGCATGGCAGGGGGCACATCTAAACGTAATTTGGCTTGGCATGAGGCGGGCTTAGCCCGCTGTACTTCTAGAGGGTCCTCAGCAGAGGTTCTCTAGCATCTGGCACAGTGGGTCCTACAGGAACATGAATATGGAAGTACTGAAGACTCAGGACCATTTGGTTTTCCTAGAAGCTCCACTGCCACAGCGGACCCCTCCACAACATTGTCAGAGTCTCCCTCAGACCACAAGATGATTCCAGGAAGTTCAAAACTGTCCGCCAAGCGTAAACACAAGGTGCGACATATACAGCCAGACTTACCGCCCAATAAAAATCTTTTATTTGATCCTAAGCAAATCATCCACCCTAGATCTACAGAATGGGTTCCATGTATGGAGGTGGCGCACTCCGTACAATCTAATCTGCGCCAAGGCTTCAAGAAGGAAGTGCGCAACACGCTGCCCTCTGAATGCTCACGCCCTTCTTTACTAGGGAAGGTGGCAGACACGCCGGAGCTCGACCCTAACATGACAACGTTTCTGAAGAAGTTCTCCAAAGACCCCAAGATGGGTTTAGACAGGGCCTGGAAAGGGTGTCAACACAAGGTATTCGATATTCCCGGTCCCAGCACAAAAATTCTTGATTTGGTGGTGCAAGCTAAAAACAACCAAACCCAACTGGATCCAAACGAGATCCTGGAGTGGGCGCAGAGAGTCCTATGCCTCTTAGGCAACGCTAATTGCACTCAATCCATCAGGCTAGATGCGCATAGACCCACAACTAGCGGATTTGGCCTCCAACGAGGCGGGCACGTTAGCCAATGGTTTGCTGTTCGGCGACAAGTTTGTCAAAGATCTGAGAAAATATGTGTCGTCTTTTACAGGCGTAGACAAGGCACAGATATCTTTGAAAAAGGTCTTTAACAGGTGCTTTTTTGTCAGGGCCGGATGCTATCGTGGCTTAGCGCCAGGGAGTGGCTTTCAACAGGCTGCAAGTGGATACGCCCCCAGAGGGGTAGGCGCCCCCCAAAGGCAATCAAACTTCTACCCTACACGAAATCGAGGCAGCAGAGGTCGTGGCTGCCGAGGCGGAGACAACAATGTGGATACAGCTTACTCAGGTAAGTCTTCTCTCTCAATCAGAGGCCAGGGTAGGGGGGCAGATTCAACTGTTTTTTCACAATTGGGTAGTGATCTCACAGGATTCTTGGGTTTTACAGACAGTACAAGGGTTTCACCTGGAGTTTTATTCCACTCCCTGCCAGGGGATTCAACCGTTCCCTCTTAATTTTTCCCATGCAGAGATGTCTTTTATAGACGACGAAGTTCAGTTACTTATAACCAAAGGGGCAGTGACCTCGACAACGTTACACCCCAAGGGCTTCACCAGTACAATATTTTTAGTCCCCAAGAAAGATCAGGGTCATCGACTCGTACTCAATCTAAAAGAGTTAAATTCCTGGATTGTGTATCGCCACTTCAAAATGGAGGGCATAAACTAATTACGAGACCTACTCCAGAAAGGCAATTGGCTGGTTCGGCTAGATTTAAAGGATGCATATCTAGCGGTACCTATCTTTGCCCCTCACCGCAGATTCTTACAATTCCAGTGGCGTCATAGGTGGTACGAATTCACCGCCATGACATTCGGTCTCTCCTCAGCCGCTTGGTGTTTCACCAAGCTTCTTCGTCTGGTAGTTCAGTACCTAAGGGAATGAGGGGTTTGTCTGATTATCTACCTGGACGATATTCTCATCATGGTACAAGACAAGGACACCGTCCTTTTTCCCCTTTCTTGGATGGGTCGCCTTCTGCAGGACCTGGGCTTTGTCCTAAACAGGGAAAAGTCAGCCATGGTACCTTCACAAGTTTGGATTTTCTGGGCTTCCAGGTGGACTCCATCAGAGCCCAACTTCTCCTACTATTACAGAAGAGATTGTCAATCAAGAAGGAGTTGAGTAGAGCCCTTGCCTCTCTGACTGTATCCTTGAGGACCCTGGCTCGCTTAGTGGGTCTGTTAACGTCTTCCATACAAGCTATCTTCCCGGGCCCATTACACTATCGGGCTCACCAACGACTGAAAATCCTCCATCTTCGCAAGGGCCTTTCTTACTCCGAACAGATTCATCTGACGGATGAGGTCAGGACAGAGATGAATTGGAACACATGGACGCCTGGAAAGGCAGAGCCATTTTCGCTTCAGTCCCGGAGGTAGTGCTAGAGTCGGACGCCAGCCGATGGGGCTGGGGGGCCCGTTGCGGGTCGGTGGAGGCGGGAGGCCAGTGGTCCTCCGAAGAACTCTCACTACACATCAATTGTCTGGATTTATTGGCGGGATCCATCCCCTGATGAGTCAGGAGCTCTTGTACCTCATGGTGTGGCGGCTTTCAGGAGATGTTAGCAAATGCCAGGCGTTTAGGAGAACACGTTGGTTTTCCTATCCCAATCCTGGGCTCCATCTACCCATAAACGCTATGAATGCACATGGCGTTGATGGGTTGCTTGGTGCAGTGAACGGGAGGTGGATTCCTTGGGATCCGGTATCGATATAATTGTGAATTATTTGTCGGATTTGGCAACGCAGGGTTTGGCTTACAGAATGGTGAATAACTTCCTGTCTGCTATTTCCGCTGGGCATCCTAACGTTGAGGGCCGACCAGTGGGGGAACATCCCTTGGTATGCTAGGTCTTAAGAGGTATAAGGATGGTGCGGATTCCGCAACCAAAATATTCCACCTTATGGATGTAGATGTAGTCTTGCGCTTTATTAGGGCCTGGTTCGACTAACGAAGATCTTGGCGCAAGCAACTATCAGCAAAACTTACTTTATTGTTGTGCCTTATCTCCTGCAGAAGGGTGTCGAATGTGTGAGCCTTGGACATAGGAGGTAGAGTATTCACTCCTTCCGGGGTATCATTTTCCATATCAAAACGTACTAAGACTGATTCGAAATGAATTGTTTTATCTGGCTTTTCCTCACCATCAAAAATTATGTGTTGTTAAATGTTTAAAATGCTATGAAGAACAAACCCCAGAGTTGAGAACGGACCAAGCAGGTCAACTACCTATTTCTTTACAGAAACTTTTCCGCCCGGTCACATCTGCAACACTGGCTCGTTGGGCCAGATGGATCCTCGCTGAGGCGGGAAATGATGTGTCTCGTTTTGGAGCACATTCAGTCAGGGGGGCCATGGCCTCTAAGGCATTGTCTACTGGTTCTCGTTTGGAAGACATTATTGGCGCACAGCTTTAAACTAGCATAATCAGAAGCCTCTGTCTCCTGACATAGGATATAACAATTTCTAGCTATCGCGTCACAAATTTTGAATTCTATTAAGGACACGGAGGCGAGGATTATCCTGCCCGATGGTGGCTCAGAAAGAATGGTTTTCTTACTGATCATGCTTAGAGGTTTATCCTGAATGTTAATTCTGTTTTGGTTAATAGATAATTTTTCCCACCCTGTGTAATAAGTTTTGGAATGGGTGAAGGATGTATTACCGCTTTCTCCTTTTGTTTCAGGGACTGTGGCTAAAGCATCTTGAGTAGCTGATGGATCTTTTGTTCAATTCAAAGGAATAGCGAAGGAGAGGTTAAGCCTTCGCAGTTTCTATGGTTACCATGTTGGAGATATGAATACGGGTTCCGAGAGGATTCGAGTTGAAGTTTGCTGTGACAAGGACTGCTGGAAATGACTTTTTGAGGATTAATACCAAAGAAAGAGGAAGTAATATGGTGGCACTGGTTTATATATGTTGTAAGCCCCGATGATTGGTGGATACTGGACTACTGGGGCTCATGGGTAATGCAGTTATTTTCATTTATTAAATGTGATTGACTGCTGTGTTTTACGAAGTAAAGGAAAGAGAAGCATAATCCTCGCCTCCGTGTCCTTAATAGAATTGACAATTCTTGACGCAATAGCAAGAACATTTTATATTATTATAAAGTATATCTTGTGTGATGCTTGATGCTATGACATGCTGGGAGATGATTGTGTACTTGTTCATGTATTGAAGCCGTATATTTGTTTATGTATTGAAGTCAGTGAATAGTGTGCTAACACACGGGCCAACGAGCACCCCCCACCTGTCCCCCAGCCAGCACGGAATTTGCTCTCCATTATTTCCTTAAAACCCAGGCAACGAGCCCTACTGCAGTCTTCATGAGACCGTGGTCTCTGTTCGTGGAGCAGGAGTGAGGAGCACGAGGACGCCCGAGCGATCCTTTAGAGCGCGCGAGCAATCCTCTTTTTAGATCGAGCCTGGGCAGTGTATGCCCTGCTCTGTGAGGCATGCTGTATTCAGGTATGGACTTGAAGCTCCACCCACTCTCCACCCATATTTTTCATTGGCTTGTGTCATTGTCCTTTGTAAACTGTAGCTTTTCATTGGTCAATAGGCTTAGAAGTCACTCCTTAGTACCGCCTTGTCTCATCTTGTAACCTCCCATAAGGACTGGCCCTCTTACTGTGTTGGTACTCAGTAGGCTTTAATTACAGCCTATGAGCACTATTTTGTTCAATTGTTTTCACCTGCCTGCTGTTGCAGGCAAGACACGCTTTCTCCTAAAGCTTCATTATTTTTTTATAGCACACCACAGTGGCAGCCGCACCACTGGTTTATTTGTGGCGCTGAACGTGGCGCATGTTTTTTTTTTTTACTATTCACTTTTTTATTGTTTACAGGCGCCCCACGCCGCGCTTTCACCTTAATGGAGGCCACGCCCCTTTCTTTAAAGTGCGCGTCTAAAGAAAGGTCAACGGCCACTATTAAAGTGAAACCACGGCATGGGGCGCTTTTACAAAAAAAAGCATTTGTTTGTCAAGTTGACAAACAAATGCTTTTTTTATGTAAAAGCACCCCATACTACGCTTTCACTTTAATGGCGGCCACGCCCCTTTCTTTAGACGCGGCTCAGCCGAAGAAGGGGGCATGGCCTCTATTAACATGAAAGCGAGGCATGGGACGCTTGTAAATAACAAAAAATATTTGCAATGCAATAGGTCTAGCATTTGCGAGAATTAAAACTATTGTCATTTACAATACCAATAGCTCAAACTCTCGTAAATGCGAGACCTATCGTGGGCGCCGGCTCGCACATGCACCTGCAACTTTTAAGCAGTGCGGCTCAGTACAGCTACGGAGCTTCGTGCTCCTTTTAAGCCTTAATCGGGCTGCAATAATTCTGTTAGAGCTGAGCTCTAGGGGCTACAGACTGCTCCCTCCACAAGATACAGGCCAGGTATATATATTATTGGTAGTGCACATTCAATGAACTGTACACCAACCACCCTGTTTGGGGTTGCCACCACCACATTTTACGGACATCAGTACACAGTGCTGATATTACACTCCCATCATGGCAGAGTACTATCCAGGGGAGTATGAGAGCCATGACCAGTACGAGGCCACAAATGACAACCACCTTGAAGAGCAATTGGTGGAGGCGATAGGCAACTCTGTGTAGGAGTCTGTAAACAAGGCTTTGGTGGGCACGCTGTGACCATTTAGACACCCTCTGATGCACTGTGCGCTATGAGATCTGGGCGGAGAACCCCTAATGGCTAATATCACAGTCAACTCTTCTAGGACTAACACGAATGAGCCGTAATGGGCACACAGGAAGACTCTGGACAAGATTGCGAAGGAGACTCTCCTTGGTCGTGGATATAGCGTCTCTATAGGATTGTAGTTGCCCGAATCTATGGACCTGTGCTTGCCACCCGGGCAAAGCACTGGGACTTTATGGGGCTTTTGGGGCCTTGAACGATGACCGTCTCTCTGGAGCTATGTGAGGTATTTTGGAGGTCCACGCTGAGGCCCATGCTGGATTGCATCAGTGGCACCCTCACTGTGTGCAAGGCCTGGTGCTTGGTCTGCCCTAGTGTCTTGGATTCTGGCTATCTTCTACCTGGGCCTGCGATGCCTTACCTCCTTTGTCCCAGGGCACTGGTTGGTGACGAGATAGGAGGTGACATCTGGGATCTTTTTTGCTTTGCTTGGCTCTCTGCCTCGTGTGTCTGGTCTGTTACCTGTTGCGGCCTGCTCCGTTTGCGCCTTATGGTGAGAGAGGGAGTACATGAGAACATCTTTTGATGGGCCTGGCGACCTCGGCAGAAGGCCCCAAATTGAAGGGCCACTGCAGCACGGCACCTGCACTCACCAGAAGAGGCCAGCGGGGTGCTTGGCGTCCTCGCGCAGGCAGTGTTGCCCAGCCACTGCGGACGACCAGGAACCCTGATTTGAGCTGGACTACAGCGCGGCCCTCAAGGCCTAACGACAGGCGCCACGATGAGTGCAGCAGTGCTAGCTGCTGTTCTTTCTTACGCGCTGCTTGGCTGGAACTGCCTCCAGTGGTGGCTGCTGCAGAACGGGGGTGGTAGGGCAGGGGGGAATGGATAAAAAATAAATAAACTTACCTTCGCCACTGCCGCAGCACACCTCAGCTCCGTCCTCACTCGCAGCACCGAAAGCACCCAGGCTCCCAGACCCTCCCAGCCAATCACAACGCTGAATCAGCAGCGTCTTGATTGGTCTGAGCAGCCTGTTTAGCCATTACGCAGTGCCTGGGAGCCTGGGCATGTTCTCCACAGGGCTGTGCAACACAGCCAGGTGGAGAACATGGTAAGTGCACATGAATGTTTGGCCGGCGCAAGAGGGCCGGTCAAACATTCATGCACATTAGGGAGTGCAAACCACTCCTCCCTTAGCTCAGCCCCACCATGCTCGAAGTGTCTCCAGTCCTGCACAGAAAAATAAAATGATAATAATGTTTTGTTATTATCATTTTATTTTTATTTTTTGCACTGCTTAAATAGCGGAGGAGCCATCACCGACTGCCTCGCTGGACTCACGTTGGGGCCCACGCCGGAGCGCTGAATCCCTGGGAGCCTGAGATAGGGGCCAGACTATACAGAGGCCTCCCCTGCTTTGGAACCCCCCTGGAAGCCTTCTCCCCTGAAGCCGGTGGGCTCTCAACTTTTTAGGAGTGTGGTATCGCTGACTCTTGCTTGATTGGAGTGCTGTGGGGATAGTGAAGAAAACGCACCCAATACCGTCCTTCTACCCAGAAGAACGAGGGCGTCCTGTGGGAGGCACCACGACATCAGACACTCACCCTCAGATCTTAGTCTCCCCATATTTGAGCCTCCGAGACGCCGCGGACGGCAGCCTCAGGGGCACGGTTCGACCAAAGGTCCCCAAGCCTCCATCCCAGAAGTCAGTAATAGCCATGTTGTCAGCCACCCCGGCTCCGGTGGATCCGATCCGCCAGTTGGAAAGTATGCTAGAGAAACACACAGGAATGTTTGACAAGGTCCTACTAGCCATACATGATTTCCAAAACTGCCATGGAGGCCCAAGTCGGAGCGCTACAAATCGAAAATGGGTTACTGCGAGCAGACCATGCCAAACTCACAGAACGGGTGAACGAAACAGAATCCTCCCTGATCTCAATCAGGCCTTCTATGGTGATCATGCAGGGCCAAAGGCAAACTTTGCAAACTGAGGTGTGGGACCTAAAACCAAGGGCAGAGGATGCAGAAGGGTGGTCCTGACGCAATAATATCAGTTTCCTAGGCTTTCCCGAAGGGTCTGAGGTTTCGAATGTTGTATTTTTCCTAGAGGATTGGCTGATGACAACAGTCCTAGCTGCCCGGATGGTGAAGTTGTTCTGCACAGAAAAATAAAATGATAATGTTTTGTTATTTTATTTTTATTTTTTGCACTGCTCAAATAGCGGAGGAGCCAATACTGACTGCCTCGCTGGACTCGCGTTGGGGCCCACGCCGGAGCGCTGAATCCCTGGGAGCCTGAGATGGGGGCCCTGTAGTTCTGAGTCATGTGAATGAGTCCTGTGGAAGACCTATGAACAGGGAGTGCACAGCATCTTCTTCCCCCCACCCCCATTGCAAGTGGCCCGCTCTTTGAACACTGCATGAGAGCGGCACTGGACTTAGTGAATTTGTTAGTTCTTCCTTGGCTAACCGACTATTTAGAGGCTTCCCTGCCTTGGAACCCCCCTGGAAGCCTTCTCCCCTGAAGCCGGTGGCCTCTCAACTTTTTAGGAGTGTGGTATTGCTGACTCTTGCGCTATTGATTGGAGTGCTCTGGGGATAGTGAAGAAAGCGAACCCAATACCGTCCTTCTACCCAGAGGAACGAGGGCGTCCTGTGGGAGGCACCACAACATCAGACACTCACCCTCAGATCTTAGTCTCCCCATATTTGATCCTCCGAGACGCCGCGGATGGCAGCCTCAGGGGCACGGTTCGACCAAAGGTCCCCAAGCCTCCATCCCAGAAGTCAGTAATAGCCATGTTGTCACCCACCTCGGCTTCGGTAGATCCGATCCGCCAGTTGGAAGGTATGCTAGAGAAACACACAGGAATGTTTGACAAGGTCCTACTAGCCATACATGATTTCCCAAACTGCCATGGAGGTCCAAGTCGGAGCGCTACAAATCGAAAATGGGTTACTGCAAGCAGACCATGCCAAACTCACAGAACGGGTGAACGAAACAGAATCCTCCCCGATCTCAATCAGGCCTTCTATGGTGATCATGCAGGGTCAAAGGCAAACTTTGCAAACTGAGGTGTGGGACCAAAAACTAAGGGCAGCGGATGCAGAAGGGTGGTCCTGGCGCAATAATATCAGTTTCCTAGGCTTTCCCGAAGGGTCTGAGGGTCCGAATGTTGTATTTTTCCTGGAGGATTGGCTGATGACAACAGTCCTAGCCGCCCGGATGGTGAAGTTGTTCTGCATTGAAAGGGCACAAATAATCCCTGGACGTCCCCATCCCTCCTGGGACTTTACCCGGCCGATCATAGCTCGCCATCTCAATAGCTGCGATGCGTCAGTCCTTGAGCTTTTGGACGCGCTTGGCCCTGTCACCCATGTCCACACATCTATTGCCAAGATGCTTGCTCTCCCGCGGCTCATACATTTTTGTGGCGATACCAGTAATTCAGAGACAGGTATTTACTGCTCCAAATGTTCAGGGCAAAGGGCCCCTAGACCTTTAATGACAACGCCATAATGGCATACCCAGACTATACATCATAGGTCCAGAGATGGCGCAACACTTTCAGGGCGATCAAAGCACAGCTGCGCTCCTTTATTGCTAGAAAAAAGGGGGGATGGCACAGTGAAGTAAAGAGTGTGGGGTCAAGGGGGCAGCCACCGGAGAGTGAAGCAGGAGCTCTTACCCTGGTGTCTCCATGCACCTTAGTGAGGGGGCTTCACTAGGCTGCGGCACGCCGCTGCATAAACCTTTCGCATCTGAGGGCACTTATTGTAGGGGGCCGTGTTCCGTGCTATTCTGCAGCTTGTGTGCCAGGGCCAACGCCCTCCACTCACACACCATCCCGCAACTTTTTTTTTTTTTGCAATCTTTTTATTAAGCTTCTTTTCACACAGATTTTTAATCGTACTCAAATTACAATGTTCAAAGATATGTATCCATCTGCGCATCACGTTTCTTTTGTAACCGCTTGCATTGTATGATCATATACACCGTACAGAAAGAAAAAACAAGCCTAACGTCGTGCCAACCTGCAGTACAGTGCAGTCACACCCCGCCAACTGACCTCCTTCTGGTCCTCTCTTCACCTATATATTTTTCTAATCGACCCTATCTTCTGGCCCATTACAATTAATTCCCAACCCACCTTGGTTTTGAGCCCAGTTTCTGATCAATGCGTCGTCTATAACAAACACCTGTTAGGTCCTGCCAGACTGAACCTCCTGGGTGTCCCCTCCCTGTGAGCTATCTACCCCCTCCGTCTCTGTTTCATTCTCTCCCATATCCTGAGACATACTGCCCATGAAAACCGCCCACTCTATTAAATCCTCCTCCAACCTATCGTCTCTGTGGGTCTTTTTCTTATACATTTCCTCCGCCCGGGCCCATTCCATTATATCTTTGTGCCATAGTTCTATGGAAGGCATCCCCAGGCTCATCCATCCAATGGCCACTCTCCGCTTCGCCAATACCAATGCCAGCTGCAGGAAGTTCCAACATATCCTGCCCTCCCTAGGTTTCTTAACTATACCCAATAGGCAGACCTGCGGGGTAGCCGCTTCGATCAGCCCGGTCACCACCTTCATTCGTTCTGCCACCTCCTGCCAGTATTGTAGGAACGCCCGGCATTCCCATGCCATATGGAACAAGCAGCCGCAAAAGTGAACGCGACCGCCATCTGTTTCCAATTAACGCGACCGCGAGACAGGCAAATGTAAACAAGCGCGGGCGCGATAATTGGAAACAGATGGCACAGCTGCTCGCTCCCGCAAGGTGTATGCTGTACATGCACGAGTACTCATTGGAAACAGTGCAGTACATGCACGAGTTTTCCAAAAAGTACAGACCAATTCCAAGAGTTCATCTCGCAGCGCTTGCGCGCTGCACTAGGCTCGACCTAAAAACGATGCACCATCTTCCGCGCACCTGGGCCAGGTTGCTCCTCTTCCCACATATATCCTGCTAAGTTTGATTGGTGTTAGGTACATTCGATGCAAATAGTTAAATTGTGTCAGTCTAAAGCGTGCATTGCAGGACACCTTTCGGACTAATTCACATGTTGCACTCCAAACCAAATCTTCCTCCCATGCCCTTCTGGCAGGGATTTTCCTCATTCCTCTATCTTGCCGTAATGTTCCGTATAGAAATGTAAGCATGTGCCTCGTGGTTCCTACCATTAACAGTGAAAGAATTACAATGAATAACGTACCCCACACACAATCTTCATTCATACAAGCACACTCATACATATCACATGAGCTCCTTTCATTCAACTAACATATATAACAAATCATCCCAAGTTAAAAGGAAGCCAGCAAAGTAAATGAATGTTCTGATACACTGGTCCAATGTACTGTTTTTTAGTTATATGTATATATCTTTTTGTGTGTAATATAAAATCAAATTTTATGATACCTTTTGATATTCTGATAATAAAAAGATAAAATTATTCATTGTATTTATTGTGGTTTTCTCAATGCATGCACGGGATTGCTTTTATCTAATCTATAAGGACTCCTCTGTGGGCCTCTATAATCCTTGAATGGGTGGGTAGCTCCTTCTTTTTGCATCGCCATGTCTTGATCAATATGGGGAAACGCTAGCAGCGTCCCAATATCTAGATCTCTGGCAAAGGGTGGTTTCTTAAACACTCTCTTAATTACATGTTCCCATATCTCTGCCATTTGACATATGAGGTATGGGGTTCCCTCATGGACCCTCTTTCCCAGCATGAGTAGTTCCATCAAGGAGAGCATGCCATGCGTTCCCCTCAGCAGTCTTTTTTCACCATTATCATCTTCTGTCACCCATTGTGCCCCATATAGATCAGTTTGGAGGCATAATAATACAGTTCTAAGTCTGGGAGACCCATTTCTCCCTCCCATGTATCACGTTTAAGGTGTGAAAGTGCAACCCTACTCCTTTTCCCCGCCCACACCAGTAGTGTCAAGAGGCTGTCCAGTTTCCAAAATAAGCTGCAGGGAAGAGTGTACATTACATTCTGAACGATATACAGGCACTTTGGGAGGAACACCATCTTAGCTACCGCCACCCTACCCATAGTGGAGAGCGGCAGTGTGTTCCAGAATTGAATGGACCTAGTCAGGCCCGACAGCATTGGGCGCACTGCAAGGCGCTCCTGATATTCGAGGATATGACCTACTATAATACCCATATATCTGAAGGGCGACACCTCCCAGCGCAGGCCCTCCTGCGGCAGCTGCGTTACCAGTTTCCCCTCTAGGCCTCCCAAGGGGAACAGCAACGTTTTCTGCTTATTGACACGTATTCCAGTAATTCTCCCAAACTGATCCAGGTGTTGCAGGAGCTGTGGGACTGTTTCCGCCGGCCGCCGCAGGTAGAACAACACGTCGTCTGTGTATAGAGAGATCAGGTGTGTCATCTCTCTCACCCTCACCCCCATTGTCTCAGCCTCCTTCCTGAGCAAAGCCGCCAGAGGTTTCATTGCACATGCAAACAGCAATGACAAAAGCGTACAGCCCTGCCTCGTGCCCCTCCGTCCCTCCCAGTCCTCTGACAAGATACCTTCGCTACGTACCCGTACTCTAGGGGAGGTGTACAGTACCCTAACCCAGTGGCAACATTTTGGGCCAAAGCCCATGTGCTGCAGGACCTTCTGTAGGTAGGTCCATTCGACCGTGTCGAAGGCTTTTGTGATATCCACAGACAGGAGAGCCAGCTTCTCGTGGCTGTCTTTCACTGCATGCATGATGTGCGCCAGCCTGCGCAAGTTAATGGCCGTGCCTCGTCCCCGAAAAAATCCGCACTGGTCCTAATGTATTAGTGCCCTCACCACTTCTGTCAGTCTCCCTGCCAGTATCTTGCATAATACCTTAACGTCTACGTTTAGCATGGTGAGAGGTCGGTATGCAGCTGGATCCGTTGCATTGCCCCCAGGTTTGGGCACCATGCAGATCACTCCATCCCTAAATGTCTGAGGCATTATTCCTCTCTGCCCAGCTTCAGTATACACCTCTAGCAGTGGTCCTGCCAATTGCTCCATATATGTCTGATAAAACTCTACGGTGCATCCGTTGCTCCCTGGTGTCTTACCCCAGTTGAGTCCTTTAATCACTTCTTTTACTTCCTCTAAGGTAAAGTCAACTTCAATGTCCTCCCTGACCTGTGCAGCCAATCGGGGAAGTCCCGTCCCCTCCAAGTATTCTGTGATTTCCACACTCGTCGGCTCTGTGCCCCCCATGTATCCCTCTTAGAGATGGTCTCTAAGTGTGTCATTAATCCGTCTCTGTGTAGTAGCTATTGTACCATCCCACCTTTGTAGAATTACTATGGGAACTCTGGCCGTCGCTCGCTGGAGTAGCCATGCAAGCATTCTACTAGGCTTATCCCCTTCACCATGCAGCCGCTGCCGGAATTCCCTGCGTGTAAATTTATCTGACCTCTGCCACGTGTGGTCCAACTGTCTACTTACTCGTAGCTTAGTGCTCTCTCTATCCTGTCTGTGTGCTCCCCTCTTCTGGACCTCCGCGAGTTCCGATTCCAAGTCTTTCAATTCGGCCTGCAACTGCCGTCGCACACCACAGGTCTTGCCCATACATTCCCCCCTGATGACTGCTTTAAGTGCCTCCCATTCCATGCCCCGTAGTGGGGGTATCCCAATTACCTTCCATGTATTCAGTAATTTTGTTCGCTAACTCCTGCCAAAAGGGTGCGTCTGTCAACAAGCCCGTTTGTAATCGCCAATATCTATTCCTGCTCTGCCGTCAGTCCACCCCATTCCAGCAGCAGCGGAGAGTGGTCCGATAACTACCTGCCCAGATATCCTATTTTATGCGTCTCCGCCTGTATATGTACAGTACCTAGTGCTATGTCCAGCCTACTATATGTGTTGTGTGTTGCTGAATAGCATAAATATTCCCTGTGTGTTGGATAGCATTCCCTCCATATGTCCTTGAAGCCTAAGTTTTGCATGACGTCCTTGAGTGTGCCCACCATACCTGGCTGAGTCATGGCACGCGGGGGTGATCTATCAATGCAGGCATCCAGTACACAATTAAAATCGCCTTCCCAGAGCAGTCTTTCTATCATGTTTTCCATGATCAGGTTTTGCAGGCGGGGTAAGAACTCCCTGTCATCTACATTTGGTGCGCATATGTTACGTATAGTCATATCTGTGCCATCTAACACCCCCTGCACTAGCATGTACCTGCCCTGTGGATCTGCCTCAGAGTAGGCCAGACGAAACGGGGTCCCAGGTGCCACCCATATCGCCATCCCCGTGCATAGGAAGAAAATGTAAACAAGTATAACTGCTCCCTCCATTTTTTCTTTAACTTCTGGGCTTCTTCCTCTGTGAGGTGAGTTTCCTTGACACAAGCTATGCTCACCCCCATACGTTTCAAGTAGGAGTATATTCTATACCTTTTTACATAAGTGCCCAGGCCCCTGACATTCCATGAAATTATCTTATATCATTGTGTGATGACGACGCAGTTCTCCCCCTATATTTCCGTCCAGTTCGTGGGTCCTCCGTACATTTTGTACCCTGCTCCCATGTATCTTCCATTGCTTCATCCTCGTTCAACCCAATGGGGTGTGCACCACACTGTGTAACATGTAACCAGGTCTAACATAAACCATCCACCCGTCCCTCCCCAGACAATCATATGAAAACTATTACTTTGATGATCGCCCACCACTTTGGGTACCAGGTACCCATGGAACCCCATATATCTCCCAGTTAATTCCCTCTACTACAACTGTCTACTGAGTGCTCCCTCCTCGTGCAGAGGTAAGTTGTCCGGCTGACTCCCCCACCCTCAAAAGCGGCCCGGGGGCCTCACTGGGTCTTACCTTAGCTGCCCTACCCATATCTCAAACAATGTCTCAACAATATGTACCACTTTGGTTACCTTTAGCATATGTGTCCACCATCGGCTGTCCAATGAGTTAGAAATGTTCCTCCATCTCGACCTGTGGTGTCCAAGCCCCCCCCCCCTGCGTCCCAGGCATTATCTCCTGTGCCTTCTCAACCTTAAGGTCTTAGCCTTCCTCTTCCAGCATTACCAGTTCCGGCGTCGCCGATGTCAGAGTGCCTGCGCCTCTTGCTCAGTACAGGCGTCATCTTCTCATGGCTGTGATCCGTCTTCCCGGACTTCAATCCGGGGGGTCCCCGTGTTCTCTCCGGTCAATGTCTCAGGGGATACACTCCAGTTTTCAGCCCTTCGTGCTCCCCCTTTGAGCTTCCTGTCTATTTTCTGGGTGCCCCTTTCCCTCATAGGCAACTTGTCCCAAGTTTCAAGCCAGGTCCATACCTCCTCAGGCTTTTCAAAAAAGTGTGTGCTGCGACACCACTCGGAGCCTGGCCGGGAACATTAGCATATATTGTATTCCCATTGCCCTGAGTTTCTGTTTTGCTTCCACAAAGGACTTCTGTTGTGCCTGCACTTTCTGAGTGTAATCTGGGAATATCGTAATGCTATGGTTTTCAAACTCTAGGGCACCAGCTTCTCTTGTGGTTCTGAGGATGCACTCTCAATCGCGGAAGTTAAAAATGCGCGCAATGATGGCCCGCGGTAGTGCGCTGTGGGGGGGCGCCTCACTAATGCCCTGTGTGCCCTTTCCACTGCAAACATTGGTGACAGTCCCTTAGGCCTCAGGGTGTTATGTATCCAAGCTTCCACAAAGGACTCCGTCAACCCTCCTTCCGCTCTCTCCGGGAACCCCAGGAGGCACAAATTGTTCCGTCTGGACCTGCCTTCAGCGGCCTCCACCCTAATTTCCAGTGTTTTTGTCAAAGTTGCGAGCTTCATGACCTGCTCCTTTAAGGTGCTGAGCTCCTGGGAAGCCTACTCAATTCTCTGTTTGTGTACCGTGACTTTCTCTGACACCTTACGAAGGTCCGTGCAAATCAGGCCCACCTTGATGGATACTGTGTCTATTTTCCCTTCCAGGGCACTGCATGTGCCCTGTATTGCCGCCATAAGTCCCGCCCTCGTGGGCTCCAGGGCACTCTCTGCCTCCTGAGTCTGCCGTGTAATACTGTGCTGCGGTGCCCGCGTTTGCGCATTTTGTGTTATGGTATTGCTTTGCTGTCCTGTGTTTGCTTTATCTTTCTCCATTGTGAGTCCGTTGAGTTGATGTCCCTCTCGTCCTCGTAATTGGGGTTTCTGGGCACCGTAGGCAGGCTTCCTCTGCCCCCACTGACTGTGTCAGCCGTCTCTCCCACCTATTTCTTTCGGCATTCCATGGGTTTCTCAGTACCTCCGTGCTCTGTCCGTTTATCTAATGCCGGCTTTAGGCGCGTGCTCCGAGCAGCCCTCTACTGTGTACGTAGTCCCAGAGTTTCACTTTCTGTGCCTCCCAGCTGTCTCAGGTGTCCTGCTTCGCGCCCCTCAGTGTGCCCAGGAGTGCGCTTCACGCAGCCAGGCAATTCCCTGTGTCCCCACAAGCAGGACTTGCCCTCCGCTTTCTGGCTGCCATCCAATGTACTGTTTCTTTCTAGATGCTCCAATGGACTATCCCAGGCATCGTCCTCTCCACTCCCCCACCATGCGTCCTGTGAAAAGACTTATTATAATCCCGGGGGTACAGGCTTCAGTTTCCCCAGTGACTATTTAATTTCTCAGTGACTTCCCCAGGGTCTCATACTGCTTTTTCAGCCCCACAAGTGTCCACCAAGCCGGTCAGTCTTACCCGGTCTAGGCCCTTTCCCGGTGGCACCCGCCGGTTGTTCTGTGCTTCCTGCTTGCTGAGTTGTGATCTGGAGTGCCGTATGATATGTCCGGGGCTACCGTGCTTCCACTACAGGGCCGCAGTCCCCCACTCCGTCCTGCTCTGCGGCTTCAACAATGAACTACCAAGGGCACGAGGGCGGAGAGGGAGGGGGCACCCCAGGCCACCAGTGCCTCCAAGGTTCTGTTCCCAAAGGCTCCCCGAGCGCGTCTTCGCAATCACCAGGCTGCCGCACCTTCTCTCTTTGAGCACCCTTTGCTGGCTGTAGCACCCAGTCTGCCTGTTTCTCCCTTGCAGGATGCTAGTCGATGCAGGCCGTCGTGTCTCCTATTGGGGGTCACCTCAGAGGCCTGCCCCAGTCTCAGAGGCCAGTAGCATTCTCTCTGCCATCACGAGCGGCCAGGATGTCCACTTCTTGGGTCCGCGGAATTGCGTCCAGAGGTCCCTCGCATTCATGGGGCCAGGATCCCTGCACCTCAAATCATTCTGCAGCTCCCTCCTCTATGAACCAAGCGGGTGCAGGCCGGGGGGTCCGCCCCGGGCCCGTCTCTCCTTCAGGGCACCCAGTCGCGGCTCTCACAGCCCTCACATTGCCAGTTCTTCACCGCAGTCTTCCACACCTTCGTGTTGCATACCTTCCCAGTCTTTCACCTCATCCGCTGTGCCGCCACTCCTTTTCAATCAGTGGTTTCTCCGTGGGCTGCGGCGTCGGTTGTTACACTGCTTGCACCGTCTCAGCGGCCTGGTCTCCCACAGTGCAGCCTCCGTCTCGCCGCTCTTGCCTCCCCGCCACAGCCCCAAATTTATCTGACCTGTGCCACGTGTGGTCCAACTGTCTACTTACTCGTAGCTTAGTGCTCTCTCTATCCTCTCTGTGTGCTCCCCTCTTCTGGACCTCCGCGAGTTCCGATTCCAAGTCTTTCAATTCGGCCTGCAACTGCCATCGCACACCACAGGTCTTGCCCATACATTCCCCCCTGATGACTGTTTAAGTGCCTCCCATTCCATGCCCCGTAGTGGTGGTATCCCAATTACCTTCCATGTATTCAGTAATTTTGTTCGCTAACTCCTGCCAAAAGGGTGCGTCTGTCAACATGTCCGTTTGTAACCGCCAATATCTATTCCTGCTCTGCCGTCAGTCCACCCCATTCCAGCAGCAGCGGAGAGTGGTCCGATAACTACCTGCCCAGATATCCTATTTTTTGCGTCTCCGCCTGTATATGTACAGTACCTAGTGCTATGTCCAGCCTACTATATGTGTTGTGTGTTGCTGAATAGCATAAATATTCCCTGTGTGTTGGATAGCATTCCCTCCATATGTCCTTGAAGCCTAAGTTTTGCATGACGTCCTTGAGTGTGCCCACCATACCTGGCTTAGTCATGGCACGCAGGGGTGATCTATCAATGCAGGCATCCAGTACACAATTAAAATCGCCTTCCCAGAGCAGTCTTTCTATCATGTTTTCCATGATCAGGTTTTGCAGGCGGGGTAAGAACTCCCTGTCATCTACATTTGGTGCGCATATGTTACGTATAGTCATATCTGTGCCATCTAACACCCCCTGCACTAGCATGTACCTACCCTGTGGATCTGCCTCAGAGTAGGCCAGACGAAACGGGGTCCCAGGTGCCACCCATATCGCCATCCCCGTGCATAGGAAGAAAATGTAAACAAGTATAACTGCTCCCTCCATTTTTTCTTTAACTTCTGGGCTTCTTCCTCTGTGAGGTGAGTTTCCTTGACACAAGCTATGCTCACCCCCATACGTTTCAAGTAGGAGTATATTCTATACCTTTTTACATAAGTGCCCAGGCCCCTGACATTCCATGAAATTATCTTATATCATTGTGTGATGACGACGCAGTTCTTCCCCTATATTTCCGTCCAGTTCGTGGGTCCTCCGTATATTTTGTACCCTGCTCCCATGTATCTTCCATTGCTTCATCCTCGTTCAACCCAATGGGGTGTGCACCACACTGTGTAACATGTAACCAGGTCTAACATAAACCATCCACCCGTCCCTCCCCAGACAATCATATGAAAACTATTACTTTGATGATCGCCCACCACTTTGGGTACCAGGTACCCATGGAACCCCATATATCTCCCAGTTAATTCCCTCTACTACAACTGTCTACTGAGTGCTCCCTCCTCGTGCAGAGGTAAGTTGTCCGGCTGACTCCCCCACCCTCGAAAGGGGCCCGGGGCCTCACTGGGTCTTACCTTAGCTGCCCTCCCCATATCTCAAACAATGTCTCAACAATATGTACCACTTTGGTTACCTTTAGCATATGTGTCCACCATCGGCTGTCCAATGAGTTAGAAATGTTCCTCCATCTCGACCTGTGGTGTCCAAGCCCCCCCCCCTGCGTCCCAGGCATTATCTCCTGTGCCTTCTCAACCTTAAGGTCTTAGCCTTCCTCTTCCAGCATTACCAGTTCCGGCGTCGCCGATGTCAGAGTGCCTGCGCCTCTTGCTTAGTACAGGCGTCATCTTCTCATGGCTGTGATCCGTCTTCCCGGACTTCAATCCGGGGGGTCCTCGTGTTCTCTCCGGTCAATGTCTCAGGGGATACACTCCAGTTTTCAGCCCTTCGTGCTCCCCCTTTGAGCTTCCTGTCTATTTTCTGGGTGCCTCTTTCCCTCATAGGCAACTTGTCCCAAGTTTCAAGCCAGGTCCATACCTCCTCAGGCTTTTCAAAAAAGTGTGTTTTGTGCTGCGACACCACTCGGAGCCTGGCCGGGAACATTAGCATATATTGTATTCCCATTGCCCTGAGTTTCTGTTTTGCTTCCACAAAGGACTTCTGTTGTGCCTGCACTTTCTGAGTGTAATCTGGGAATATCGTAATGCTATGGTTTTCAAACTCTAGGGCACCAGCTTCTCTTGTGGTTCTGAGGATGCACTCTCAATCACGGAAGTTAAAAATGCGCGCAATTATGGCCTGCGGTAGTGCGCTGTGGGGGGGCGCCTCACTAATGCCCTGTGTGCCCGTTCCACTGCAAACATTGGTGACAGTCCCTTAGGCCTCAGGGTGTTACGTATCCAAGCTTCCACAAAGGACTCCGTCAACCCTCCTTCCGCTCTCTCCGGGAACCCCAGGAGGCACAAATTGTTCCGTCTGGACCTGCCTTCAGCGGCCTCCACCCTAATTTCCAGTGTTTTTGTCAAAGTTGCGAGCTTCACGACCTGCTCCTTTAAGGTGCTGAGCTCCTGGGAAGCCTACTCAATTCTCTGTTTGTGTACCGTGACTTTCTCTGACACCTTACGAAGGTCCGTGCAAATCAGGCCCACCTCGATGGATACTGTGTCTATTTTCCCTTCCAGGGCACTGCAAGTGCCCTGTATTGCCGCCATAAGTCCCGCCCTCGTGGGCTCCAGGGCACTCTCTGCCTCCTGAGTCTGCCGTGTAATACTGTGCTGCGGTGCCCGCGTTTGCGCATTTTGTGTTATGGTATTGCTTTGCTGTCCTGTGTTTGCTTTATCTTTCTCCATTGTGAGTCCGTTGAGTTGATGTCCCTCTCGTCCTCGTAATTGGGGTTTCCGGGCACCGTAGGCAGGCTTCCTCTGCCCCCACTGACTGTGTCAGCCGTCTCTCCCACCTATTTCTTTCGGCATTCCATGGGTTTCTCAGTACCTCCGTGCTCTGTCCGTTTATCTAATGCCGGCTTTAGGCGCGTGCTCCTAGCAGCCCTCTACTGTGTACGTAGTCCCAGAGTTTCGCTTTCTGTGCCTCCCAGCTGTCTCAGGTGTCCTGCTTCGCGCCCCTCAGTGTGCCCAGGAGTGCGCTTCAAGCAGCCAGGCAATCCCCTGTGTCCCCACAGGCAGGACTTGCCCTCCGCTTTCTGGCTGCCATCCAATGTACTGTTTCTTTCTAGATGCTCCAAGCATCCCAGGCATCGTCCTCTCCACTCCCCCACATGCGTCCTGTGAAAAGACTTATTATAATCCCGGGGTACAGGCTTCAGTTTCCCCAGTGACTATTTAATTTCTCAGTGACTTCCCCAGGGTCTCATACTGCTTTTTCAGCCCCACAAGTGTCCACCAAGCCGGTCAGTCTTACCCGGTCTAGGCCCTTTCCCGGTGGCACCCGCCGGTTGTTCTGTGCTTTCTGCTTGCTGAGTTGTGATCTGGAGTGCCGTGTGATATGTCCGGGACTGGTGTGCTTCCACTACAGGGCCGCAGTCCCCCACTCCGTCCTGCTCTGCGGCTTCAACAATGAACTACCAAGGGCACGAGGGCGGAGAGGGAGGGGGCACCCCAGGCCACCCGTGCCTCCAAGGTTCTGTTCCCAAAGGCTCCCCCGAGCGCGTCTTCGCAATCACCAGGCTGCCGCACCTTCTCTCTTTGAGCACCCTTTGCTGGCTGTAGCACCCAGTCTGCCTGTTTCTCCCTTGCAGGATGCTAGTCGATGCAGGCCGTCGTGTCTCCTATTGGGGGTCACCTCAGAGGCCTGCCCCAGTCTCGGAGGCCAGTAGCATTCTCTCTGCCATCACGAGCGGCCAGGATGTCCACTTCTTGGGTCGGTGGAATCGCGTCCAGAGGTCCCTCGCATTCACGGGGCCAGGATCCCCGCACCTCAAATCATTCTGCAGCTCCCTCCTCTATGAACCAAGCGGGTGCAGGCCGGGGGGGCCGCCCTGGGCCCGTCTCTCTTTCAGGGCACCCAGTCGCGGCTCTCACAGCCCTCACATTGCCAGTTCTTCACCGCAGTCGTCCACACCTTCGTGTTGCATACCTTCCGAGTCTTTCATCTCATCCGCTGTGCCGCCACTCCTTTTCAATCAGTGGTTTCTCCGTGGGCTGCGGCGTCGGTTGTTGCACTGCTTGCACCGTCTCAGCGGCCTGGTCTCCCGCAGTGCAGCCTTCGTCTCGCCGCTCTTGCCTCCCCACCACAGCCCCATAGTGCCAAAATCGGCAACACTCCCCATCCCTCCCACAGCAATAACCTGGAGAAATAAACAGACCAGACACCTTCTTTGTGGAGAAAATTGCTGCAGGTTTATTTGCATAACAAATATGCCAACATGGTGGGTTATCTTACGGGCGATCCCAGGGTAGGCAGCCCCTCGCCCCCTGCCCACCTGATGAGCCAAATTACACCGTGGCCCTAGCCAATCAGTGTTTGCCAGATTTGGGGGAGGGGATAACCCCTCCCACCGGTGGACCGCCAGCCCACCCCATTACTCACACCCCCAGAAGGGGGGAGGAGCGTTCCAGGCAACCCCCAGTTGCTCAAGTCCACAACCGCCCGTAGGACTAACGGGGTGCCGTCGCTCCTCCAGGGTCCAACGCGAGGACCTCCCTGGGGATATTTGGCCTTTGCACTCTTGTTGTGCTCGTGCAGAGGGTACCCCTCTGTACCTTGCAGCCTCTGGATCACCCTGTAACTCCGCCTGCAACACAAAATAATAAGTTAGACAACACATCCCCCGCCCCTGCCTGTACGCCGGGTAAGCGGTAGGGAGGGAAATGGCGTCAGGGCAGCGGGAAAAGAGGGCGCCCAGTGGGTGGGAGAGGTATATGTACCTCGCCCCCCGCCCACTCCTGCCCGGAAGTGACGTGCACGCGGACCCTAGGGGGTCGCAAACACTGGGAGGCTACCTCGTGTGCCCTCATGTGGCACTAAGGGGGGGCCGCCCTCTTAGGAGGGTCCCCTTCGTGGACCCGGGGCAGCCCGCATAGTGCCAAAATCGGCAACACTCCCCATCCCTCCCACAGCAATAACCTGGAGAAATAAACAGACCAGACACCTTCTTTGTGGAGAAAATTGCTGCAGGTTTATTTTCATAACAAATATGCCAACATGGTGGGTTATCTTACGGCGATCCCAGGGCAGGCAGCCCCTCGCCGCCTGCCCACCTGATGAGCCAAGTTACACCGTGGCCCTAGCCAATTGGTGTTTGCCAGATTTGGGGGAGGGGATAACCCCTCCCACCGGTGGACCGCCAGTCCACCCCATTACTCACACCCCCAGAAGGGGGGCGGAGCGTTCCAGGCAATCCCCAGTTGCTCAGGTCCACAACCACCCGTAGGACTAACGGGGCGCCGCCGCTCCTCCAGGGTCCAACGCGAGGACCTCCCTGGGGATATTTGGCCTTTGCACTCTTGTTGTTCTCGTGCAGAGGGTACCCCTCTGTACCTTGCAGCCTCTGGATCGCCCTGTAACTCCGCCACAGTACTGGGTGTGGCCACCGTCACCCCAGGGCCCCCCACCACGATAGGCCTAGTTACCTACACCCTGCTGATTCCAAGGCCTCCCCCAGATCAAGTAAGAACAGGTCCATTCCCACTCTGGACAGGTGTATCCCATCTTCATCAAAACACCCTATGGACTTGGCGTGCAGTAACCCATGCCGGATGAAGCCAAACCCCCTTTGTTCGGTGAATTTTCGCATGGCGCTGTTAACCCTCCTGCGCGAGGTCTCCATGGCTTCCCCTGACCGTGCCCCCCGCCACACCTGCCGGGGGTTATTTCCGACCACCATAATTCACAGGTCCCCAGCTGGTTGCTCAACTCACACATTGTGGACCTCATTTCTTGCAGCAGTGCCCTTCTCCCCAGAGATGCCAGATCATTCCCTCCCAGGTGTATGACCAACACATTGGGCGGAGAGTTACCCCCCCCTCCCCCCGTCTCTGCTGCAGTTTCTTCAGCAAGCAGTTCCAGCGCATGCCTGGGAATCCCAGCCAAATAATCTTGTGGCAGTAAGGCCGTGCCTCCATTTCCTGCTTTCCGCCCACCGTGACACACGCAGGACACCTGTATGGCCAATCACCCAGACCTTTGTTCCTGGTAAATAAAGAAGTGGAGGTTTGAAAACTTGTTTTATTGAAGACTGCACACAATAACAATATCTAAGATTGCACTTCATTACACTCCACTGCAAGCCACCGGCATCTGGTGCCGCAACATGTCCCCTCGAGTACTCCTAATGCTCGCCAGCGCCTACGCACTTCCCCAAATCCCCGGGCCTTACTGTGTGACCTCAAGACCGGATGTATCTCTTGTAACACTGGGACTCCCACCGCCCCAGTTGTTTGATGCGCTCAGCTGGAAAGCCTGCCCTAAAGGCCGTGGTAGCTGCCCCTATCCGGAATGAGTGGCTGCAGAAGCGTTTGCCCTGGATCTTGTTGCCTGACAACTCCAAGCAAGCCTGCATTATGCGCTGAACTTGAAACTTCGTCAGGGGTGTACTGTCTGCAGGCACCAGCAAGTAACCTTCTGTCGCTGGGCGCAGTGCCAAGTAAGCCGTGACTAGGCGCACCGGGCAATACCTGGCAATGTCCAGTTTGTGCAGCGAGATCACCCTCCCCTCCCCTGCTTGGTCCATTTTCGATCTTCTTACCAATATAGTGAGGGCGTCCCCAGACAGTGCTGCGTCCTGCTTGTTCAAGGCCACCCCAGACGTGTCCTGCTTAGACCTGGCTACCAGCTCGCCAATTCTGAGGGCTAAAGGTGGCCGAAAAGAGGGCCGCTTCAAAAGCTGAATGGGTAGCCATGTGCACCCAGTCCAGCATCCCTTGCAGAGTCTCAAAATCTATAGGGGACTGTAGTGTGGTTTGTGGCCTCATTGTCTACATTGCTAAGTTAGCTTAGGCCTGGCTGCCATGATGCCTTTTTTGCACACGTTACTCTGTGACTTTGTTTTTCCAGCCTCTGCTTGTGCCCGGCTATATTAGAACTGTCTGCCTTTTTGCCTTTCACCTTTTCTCCTGTTCCCTGTGGGTTTCGTCTGCACACCATGTACAAGGTCGAAAAATAATGTCCCTTGTTATTGCTGATCTGGTCAGCCCCTCGCACTTAGACATAACACGAAATACAGCTGCACTGGGGAAATTCGTGTGCTTTTAATATTGTGATCTCCCTGTTGGTGACACTTGGAGAAAGACCTTTCCAGGGAGAAGAGCTGTGCTTGTCTGATGATGTAAACCTTGCATCTAGATATTGAGGTATGGGGGTCTGCCTGACAAAGCCCAGAGGTCTTCTATTTTTATAATAAACTAGTTAATAGCACGGGGAGGTTGGTAAGGCAATTTAGCCCTATATCCACTGTCTTTATAAAATGCTGTCCCCGTTTGTATTCTATGGAATTGTAACTATGCTTATTATTTTATCATTATGCATTATGCTGATAGTACTGGCACGTGTACTGTATCTTAGAGCACGATAGTTGAAATAAACATTTTAAACTATACTGTGTCTCTTATTACGCATGTTGTGGACAAGTATGAGTGAGTTATGAAAGAGTGTTCTTGCTCCCGCGAGTCCTGAGAGAGAGACCGTGTTCTGGGTTGTCTAATCATTGGTAGCTTCACTGTAGTACGGATAACGAATGAGACGCTAAAGCTAGTCGCTGCCTTCCCGCGAGCGGTCAGGAAATTAGCGGCGGATGCCTCGTGGCGCCCCAGCGGCTGGGCCCTCCCTCCCTCACTGCCCCCAGGAAAATGAGGGAGATCGTGCTGGGGATGGAAATCCTACGTACTCCCAAGGGAAACACCCGTAAGGAAGGCCGTGCCCACGGCGGCTGCCGGACAGGCCTGCGCGGCTGCTGCCTCCGGAAAGACACCCCTCCCGCCCAGACCCCCGTCCCGCTCCCAAGCCTCCGACCTCCAACGGTACCGACAGGGCGGTCCTCGCGGAGGCCGGCCTGGAACTATTAACTGGGATGGGGTCCCTCCCGGGCATGGCCCGCGTGGTGGGACCCCAAATGGGGGCGAGGGGGGGGGGGTTGACTAACCTCGTGGCAGCTCAACCTTGGCAGCAGTCCCCGGCATGACCAAAACGGCATCAGGGCAGCGGGAAAAGAGGGCGCCCAGTGGGTGGGAGAGGTATATGTACCTCGCCTCCCGCCCACTCCTGCCCGGAAGTGACGCGCACGCGGACCCTAGGGGGTCGTAAACACTGGGAGGCTACCTCGTGTGCTCTCATGTGGACCCGGGGCAGCCCGCAGAGGCCCGTTTTGTCATGCCCGGGGGGGACGTAGGATATCTGCAAGGTACTCAATTACATTTTCATTGCAGGGTACCTATTTTGTTTCAAGGTTTATGTAGGATTCTGAGTTTGGGCAGCGGAGGTCTGTCTCAGAGCGTCCGATGGGCCATCTTGCTAAGCCACGCCCCCCACAACACGCAACCTTAAGTACGATTCTAGAGGGAACGAAATATATTTGGGCCCCGAACGGGCCAGCATCAGGTCTCAATAAGCCGTCAAGTTGTATTTGTAGTACACAGCGTCCTTGAGCCAATCGGCCTGTCGCGGGACCGGGCGACGGCCCAATGAATCGCCACCCGTTGTTTCCCAGCAGCAGGAGAAGGGCAATCAGCTTCCACAGCTCCGGTGGAACCTCTTTGACATAGACCAACAGCGCTACCGGGGGGTATGCTCCAGCCGCATGCCTGTGATCTCATCAATAGTGTCAAAGACCGTGTGCTAGAAATGATCCATCCCCGGGCAGGTCCAAGCCAGATGAAAGAAATCAGTGCTCAGCACCAAGCATGGAACGCAGAGGGGATCGTCTAGGAGGCCCAGTCTGTGCAGCTGCTTGGGGGTACGATAAAGCCTGTGGCGATATCTAAAGTGCAGCAGGCGTAGCCTATAGTTGGGCGATAGTGCCAGAACTTGAGTGCAGCAAAAGCACCACTAAGCCTCTGTGATGGGAACTGCCAAAGCATCGGATCACTCCTGATGTGCTCCAGGGGCCCAAACCGGCGCCGTCTCCTGCATTCAGGCATATAGCCTGGTAACAAGCTTGCACGGGGAGGGGTTTACGATAAAGTCCACAAGCACCTGAAATGTAGGGGGGCTGCGGGGAAATGCGTGTGAAGCACACGCACCACAGCTCGCAGCTGGTAGTATGTAAACTTATCTAACATAGCGATGTCACGGTCATGCAGAGCCTGCCGTGGTGTGATAAAGGAACCTTCTGGATATATGCCCCCCATAGTTGTAAGCTGCATCCTGCACAGTCTGCCATGCGTGCTGACATCCTGAGTAATGGGCAGGGCAGGGTGACCAATCAAGGGGATCGAGGGCGCAAAAAGGTTTCCAAGTGAGCCCGCTTCCGCATTTCATTCCAGGCCCACACCGTGCAGTCAACTGTGTCAATAGCAGCTCTAGGGCGACGCGGGGTCCGAAATAGTGCTATCTGTAGAGGGCACGGTCAACATGATCATGATCTGATGATGGGTGAGCCATGAACTGTTTCGGATAATGCAAACTGCACCTGCGCGCTAGTAGAGGGCCATACCCAGGGCCAGACTGGCCGTAGCGGGCACAGGGCGTTTCCCCGGTGGGCCGCCAGTGTGGGGGCCGGTTTTGGGCCCCTGGGGAGCCGTTTTTGTTACCGGGGGCCTGCAATATCGGCCCCCTGTAACAAAATTGGCCTAAACAGACCCTAGCAAACAACTCGGCATTACCCCCTTCCCCCCTGCCCCAGCCCCAGAGCCAGGTTTGGTTCCCAGTCCAGCCCTGTCCATACCTGGCACATCCAGCCAGCCCTGCTCAAATGGGAGTGTGACTACCTCCCAAGTGATCCGTGGCTCTTGCCCTGCCCACGTAAGTACCCCCAAGTGCGATTTAAGTTGTTGCCTAAAACACAGGGGGAGCGGAAGATTAATAAACAGTTGAGAAATTTGGGTAACACAATGATCTTCACTAGGGCTAATCTATCAGCCATAGAGAGTGGAAGCTTCGACCAGATAACCACCCATCCCTCCAGCCAGTCCATCAGGCGGCCTTAATTTGGCTTCCACAGGTCTTCCAAATCTCGACTCAGCCAAACCCCCAAATATTTTATCAGCCACTCGACCATCGGAGAGGAAACTCTGAGGCGAACCCGTCGGTCACCGAAGTAAGTGGGACAATCACAGATTTCGCCCAGTTGATATTGATTCCAGAGAGCCCACTGAATCTAGTGAATTCCCATATCAGGGGGACCAAATCGTCGCAGGATTTTTTGATATATAAAGTGTCATCGGCGGTGTACATAGACACTAGCACTACATGGAGAGTAAAGGCCAGGCCTCGATGGACGTGATGCTGACAGAGCCTAGCTGCCAGGGACTCCATCGCGATAGAGAAAAGAATAGGCGACAGAGAACATCCCTGCTGCATACCCCGAGAGACCAGGAAGGGGGCGAGATCACCCCATTGATTCGGAGGCGCGCCGTTGGTTTTGCATATATAGGAGGCCAATCAATCTAAAGAAAGTGGGGCTGAGGCCCAATTGGGCCAACAAAGTGAAGAGGTATGGCCTTTCAAGTGAATTGGATCAGTCTGATTGATGTCACACAAAAACTGTTTGCACGGGTATTTCTAGACCGCATTCAGGATTGGATGGAAGACAACGAAATTTTGAGCCCATACCAAGCCGGATTTAGGAAGAACACTTCCACCGTTGATCAAATATATAGACTCCAACTTATATTTTGGAAAACTGTGAGAATGGAGGGTGGCAGCCTCTATCTAATTTTTGTGGACCTGAAAACGGCTTTTGATTTGGTCCCCAGAGATAAATTATGGGGGGTACTAAGAGATATGGGGATCCCTTCTTACCTCCTAAGCATGCTTATCAAGCTGCATGATGCCAACTACGCCCTAGTAAGATGTGGGAAAGGGGGAGAACTAACTCCACGACTCCCAGTTGACAGAAGAGTGAGGCAAGGGTGCATGCTTGCACCTACCCTGTTCTGCCTCTTTGTCAACGCATTGATTGCCCAACTCATCGCGGTTAAGGACAATGATGCCCCAAAGCTAGTAAACTCAAAGGTCCCAGCACTGATGTTTGCGGATGACACCCTTTTAATGTCCAAGTCGCCGATGGGAATACAGAGGATCCTGGACAGCTTTGTCATCTTTTGCAACGACAGGGGGCTGGAGATAAATACCTTGAAGACCAAGTTTATGGTCTTCAACCCAGCCAAGATACACGCCCTAATCCTCGTTTAGACGACGTTGTGCTGGAAAGGGTCTCTGTATTTGACTATTTGGGTGTCACCCTCACAGAAAATATGGAGTGGGGGGCCACAAAATGCCAAAGCCAAGCTTAAGTTAGCCCAGATTAGCGGAGGAATTGCAAAACTACTCAGAGATTCCTCCTCTAAACCTACTGGGCCTATTATTGAAATCTACAAGGCACAAGTTAGGGGTGCCACAATGTATGGAGCCGAACTCTGGGGCCATTGTTCTTGCAGTCATGTAAGCAAAGTTGAGAACAGCTTCTTAAGACAGATTTTGGGTCTCCCTTCTAGTACCCCCTTAACCCCCCTGCGGCTGGATCTAGGTATTAGACCGATTGGAGATGAGATTGGACTAAGACCCTTAACTTTCTGGTGTAGATTGTGGGTGACCCCGGAACTGGCAGAATATCGGTCAGAAACAAAAGAGCTACTGGGTCTCCCGGGGGTGGAAAAAATTGCTTGGTTTGCTCATATAAGGGATGAGTGCAGTAGGATAGGCAAACCAAATCTCTAGAGTAACCCTGAGGAAGCGTGTTCTGCAATTTCACATGCTGAACTGGTGACAATTTATCGAACATATAAACTGGCAGTCATCCATGGGAATCCGGCCCCAGGTCATCTGACAGCCGAATTCCTCACAATAAAAGACGAGTATAAACTTGAAACCTTCCTGGATGACATTCTACCTTTCCCAACAAGAAAACTATACCTCCAGTTTAGATTTACTTGTAAATGGTCTGAAACTGCCCCACGTGGGTGCATAGCCTGCAACCACCAGGAGGAGTCAGAGCTCCATGTTTTATTCTTTTGTCCAGGCTACAAATCTGCAAGACAGCGCTGGCTCATACAGTTGTGCATGAATCTAGGGTTTGTGCACTGCCAGGAGGCAATTAGAATTTTGAAGTTTGACGCCTCTAAGCCCATTGTTTTTGCTGTCTCTCGATTTCTAAATGCAATGTGGCGGAGGCGCTGGACTCTTTTAAAAATAATCACACCAGATGCAAATGCATAAACTGCTCTGACTTTTTAGCAAAAAAGAGAGAAAAATTTGTTTTAACCTTTTTATTGTTTTAAATTTCCAATCATGGAGATGAATTATTTTTATTCTTATACCATTTGTGTAATTTTTTGTACGAACATTTTGACCAGTACTGATTCCACCGGATTTATTGATTTTATGTTTTCTGCCAAGTACTGTTTGGTCCCTGTATTCGATCTGATTTCCATTGGACCCATGCTGTGTTTTTCTTCTCCTGTTATTAATGCATTTGACCAGATTTAGACCAGCACCGAAACCACCATGCTCCACATCGTTGATGATGCTCTCCAGGCCCTTGACCTGGGCAAGGCCTGTCTCATAATCCTCCTAGACCTATCCTCGGCCTTCGACACGGTCAACCATGAAAAACTACTCGAACGCCTCAAATTTAGGATGGGTTTGGATGGCACCGTTCTAGAATGGTTCAGGTCCTTCCTCAAAAACAGATCCCAGAGATTTCTTGTCAACAGCAACCTATCTGCACCATCCCCGGTCACGGTTGGAGTCCCTCAAGGATCAATACTGTCCCCCACCCTCTTCAATCTTTACCTGGAACCGCTTACCGAAGTACTACGCCGCGCAAATATCTCCTATCACATGTACGCTGATGACACTCAGATCTACATCAAAACCTCATCTCTCGCAGAGATCCTCTCCCTAAACGAAGCCCTGAAACTCACTGTCCAATGGCTCGCATCCAATCAACTCAAACTCAACGCAAAGAAAACTGAATTTCTCCTGATCGCCCCGCCCAATACCAACCTTGAGATTCAATCATGGATTAAGGCTATTACAGCCTTGAATTGCTCACCAACCATCGTAGACTCGGCCAAATCTCTGGGAATCACCCTCGACAGCAACCTGAACATGCGGGACTTCATAAATTCAATGGCCAAATCAGCCAGATTCCACCTGAGCTACCTTAGGAAACTGAAACCCTTCCTCGATGCTCCAGACCTAAAAATGGCAGTCCAAGCACTTGTCATCTCTAGACTGGAATATGGCTGCTCTACCCTCTCGGGCCTACCCAAGATCTCCCTGGCACCTCTAAAAGCCTGCCTCAATGCGGCCGCCAGACTACTCACCGACTCGAGGAAATACGACCATATTTCCCCACACTTGAAAGCTCTCAACTGGCTTCCCCTGGAGGCAAGAATACAGCTCAAAATAGCATGCATCACGCACAAAGCCTTATATTCTATCTCTCCTGCATATTTGAGGCAGAAACTTGTGATCTCCGGAGGAATCAGAAACTCACGATCTGCCAGAGACCTCTTGCTCCAACCTGCACGCTTTCGGAAAAAAAAAACTTACAACCGGGCTTTCTCCGGGGCTGCTTCAAGAATATGGAACTCTCTCCCACCGGACATCAGAAGAATCCCCTCTCTGACTCGCTTCAAAAAGGATGCCAAAACATTCCTTATGGGTAAATTTCTCATTTAAACTTTGCCTCTACAACTACTACAGCCCTGATCTATGGCCATCTATTGCCTCCCTTCGGATTATCTAGCTCACCCCATCAGAAACTGGGGGCCTTGTCGCGAACATTGGTTAACGTAATCTGTAAAAATGTTACCTCGTTCCTGAGTATTTGGATATTTAATCTGTAAATACATGCCCTATCTCCCTGTGTACCCTGCACCTTACCCTCTCTCACTCAATCCGCAACTGGATGATGCTATGCCTAATCTGTACACGGCTATGTTTTCCTGTAAAGCGCTCTGATACCCTAACGGGTCAAGTTCGCGCTCTATAAAACTCATAAATAAATAAATAAAATTTGCTCTTTCCCGAGCCTATTGGCTCTGCCCATAGGTTAGTGCAGTTAATCACCTTGGCACTCAAAAATGATGCACATGTATTTTCATACGACGGATGGATTGGTTCTTATTAATTTTATACTGTCAAGATTTTGATTGTATTGTATACATACTTTATGGTCTTAACGACCGAAATAAAGGTTTTCGAACGAACGAGCATCCAGGAAAATCGCTGCGGCGCTGAGGGAGGGTTCTGTGATCTGTAATATTGCAAAAAAAGGTACTAATATTGTGAGACGTGGCCCGCCCAGGCACAAAGCCCGACTAGTCTGGACGCGCAATGAGGGGAAGCAGAGGGAGCAGTCTAGAGGCAATCAATTTGGCAAGGCTTTTATTATTCGCATTAGCGGTCTGTATGAGCTGCATCACTGGGGATCCTTGTCTGGCTTTAGAACAGTAACTATATTAACGCCTCTCATCGAGATGGGGGCAACTCGCCCAGTGTAAGAGACTCCGCATGGGGAGTTCTTATTTTGTCGCAGTTTTGTGTTCTTTTTCTGACTGGACGGGGGGTCATCGGGAGGAGGGTGTAGGTGTTGATCGGTAGGGTGGAAGAGCTGCCTAGAGGTCCTTGGTCATGTAGTAGTTTTTTATCATTATGGCCACTACATTCAATACACTAACTTGGAACATCTGAGTCATGGCGACTCCTGTGAGGCGACAGAGTATATACATAGCTCAGGCATAGGCACATTCACATTGCATGCTTCCAAGAGACACACTTCACCACAACGCACCGTGGGAAGGTCACCAGGCGCTGGAGTGGGCAGATATTTGGGACTGGGTATTCCACGTTTGCGTGAGGGTTTTTGATCTGGGTGGTCCCCTGAGATACCCTTCATGAAAAGTAGGGTGGTGGTAAACAAAGATGGCCGCTACGTGCTGCTGGAGGGAACACTAGATGGCCTCCCCCTCTTGGTGATATGCATATATGCGCCAAACATGTTCCATTGTGAGTTCTTTCACACTTTGTCTCTGAACACGTTACTGGACCACCAGGTTTTGGGGTGGAGACTTTCATTGCATACATTGTACTGATATGGATCACTCTCTACCACCCTCTCCAAGACACACAGTGCTAACAGGCGACTAAACACGTTCGGCAGTGGACTGTGATGTCGCATTTAAATGATATCTGGTGACTGGTTCACCCTGGGAATTGGAATACTCTTGCTCCGGGACACCAGGTGCACACTAGATTGGACTATATCTTCTGTAACGCAGAATTCTGGCCCCTGGTGCACGGCTCAGAATATTTGGGCTGGACCACATCTGACCCAGACAGAGGCGCTCCACAATGTGGCCTACAGGGACATCGTTGGTACACACCTCACACAGTACTTTGCAGAGAACAAGCGCTTAGTGGGGTCTTGGGGACTGGAATGGGATGCCATGAAGGTGGTCATGCAAGGCCATTGTATAAAAACGTCTTGGGGAGCGAGATCGTCCCTTCTACGCAGTGTGTCTGAGCTAGAGCCACGCCTGAGGAGCACTGAAATTGAAGCAGTGCCGATGGTTGAGGCCCGACCAATGCCTGACAGAACTCTGTTGGCAATATTGAGACGAATCGAAACAATTGAATATTGATTATAAAGCTTCACTGGCCCACCAATGTGCGGATGGAGACAAGCCAGGGCATGCGCTGGCATGGCTGCTGTGCTCAGAAATCCCCAGAACGCTGATAGGTGCGATTCACGACTCCGCTTCCCATTCGGTAAACACTCAGACGGACATAACTTAGGTCTGTCCAATACTATGAGGAGCTGTACTCTCTCCCACTGGAGCCCCCTGCAGAATACATGAGGGACTTCATCCGTGGGGCCACCCTCTCTTGCCTGACAGGTATTTGCAGGTTTGGAATTGGAGCACCCTCTGCAGATAGAGGAGATTCAACAGGCGATCGAAACAAGACCCTTGGAATGAATGGGTTCCCTGTGGTATATTATGCAACATTTAGAGCTACCCTAGCCCCTAAGTTGCTTGAGGTCTACTGACAAGCCATCAACAGGGTGCACTATCTGGTTCCCTACTAGAGGCCCTCATTGTAGTACTACATAAGCCTGGCAGGGATCCCCTTGAGGTGGCCTCTTACCGCCTGTTCTCAATGTGAATATTGATGATAAAATATTAAGCAAGGCAGCTTCCTATGTTTCGCTTGTTGGTTCACCCGGATCAGTGCAGGTTTATTCCCCAGCGAGTATCCTACTATAACATGCAGCGGTTGGGCCATATTATGGGTGCCTTGGAAGGGACCCCTGACCTCCCAGTGGTGGTCTTTTAGATTTGGAGAAGGCATTCAATACTCTGGGTTGGTCTTATTTGATGCTGGTGTTGGAAGCCATGGGAATGGGTCCTGAGTTTCTTGGATGGATTAAGTTGCTGTACACAGAACCGCAAGCGAGGGTGCGAACTGGGTGTCCGATATCATGTCAATTCAGCATACGAAGAGGTACCCACCAGGGATGCTCCCTCTCACCCATGATTTCCGCGCTGATCATGGAGACTCTCACCGCACTGCTGCGGGTCAGGGGGCCTGAATGGGGCATACTGGTAGGTGCAGAATGGCACACTGTCTTCCTGTATGCGGATGACGTACTGGTGTACATACTGGACCACGTGCGCACACTGCCAGCCCACCTCTTTGGCGATATAAGGGGCCTAAAGTAATCTGAGGAAAGTTCTGTATCTTCCCCCTGCATTAGGAGGAGCACGATGACCGGGAAGCTCTGGACTCGGTCGGCTCACTGGGCTTTTTGACACTTTCAGATATCTGGGGTGAATATATACATCCCAGAGATAAGGATCTCCTCGATGACAACCATGGTAGGGCCCTGACATCGATGCGTCAGTCCTTAAGCTTTTGGACGTGCTTGCCCTTGTGGTTCATGGACCACGCATCTATTGCCAAGATGCTTGACCTCCCGCAACTGTTACACTTTTTAGCGGCAGGACCAGTAATGCTGACTAGAAATTTTTTTAAAGACCTATGAGGGTTGGAGACTGATTTGGTATGGGGCAACACTTGGAAACGGGTTTCGATGCACATGCGTCAGCGTCCACTGTTGGAGGGCGGCCTGGGGCACCGGACCTCGAGCTGTACTTTGCAGCAGCACAGCTGCAATGGCATATGCAGTGGCTGGCTGGAGACATAATGGGAGAAAGTATGTCAATTCAGGCAGATGTGGGCGATACTGGTGTATTGGGCTGGCTGCTTTCGCCCGGGGTCGACTAGGGGGCTAGGCAGAATAGCGCGAGTAGCTAAGCTCTGCTGGAACAGATATATCGAACCTAGGTGCGCACATTTGACTACACCTGCAGCTGCTGCTGTGGAGCATACCCACAGCGAGAGCCCTGCTGCCAGCCCACAATCTGACCCCACGGCGGGAGGCAGAGGTATCCTGATTGGGTGATCTTTAAAAGGAGGACACTCTACTTTCCTTCCAGGATATGCAAGACATTTATGGACTAGGAGCCGGCCTCTTTCTGGCCTACAATGGGCTAGTACTAGCAGTCAGAAATACATGGGTGGCGGGACAGGACGAACCAGGACTCCATCTTGGACTACAGTGCTTCCTCACACATGGATTGGGTAGAAAGGCAATCACAATGCTTTACGCTGCGCTGCAAGCTGGGCGCGAGGACTGCATGCGCTGCAGTAAGCCTCGATGGGAGGGCAGTCTAGGTGCAGCGCTAATGAGCAAACAGAGGGGGATGGCGCTCGAACAGGTGAAGGGCGTATCACGCAATGTCCGCTTGAAATTTACGCAGTTCAACTACCTACATCAAACCTATCTTGCATCGCACTGATTGCACAAGATGTTCCCGGGGTGACTCCGGCCTGTCAGTGGCGCAGTCACCCCAATGCTACTTTTATGCATATGGTGTGGGAGTGCCCACCATTGGCGCAAGCATGGGTACAAGACATGGAGCGCGTGTCTACAGTGATTGATGTCCAACTGTCCCCTGGTCCCTTTCTGCGCCTGCTTGGGGTAACAAAGCAAACGAATCGCACCAAATATTATATGAAACTGTTTTTAAAAAAAAATGTATTGCATTTTTCAAAACATAATTGCCATAGCAAGGCTAGTACATAGTATGTTGATTAGATAGTTAGCATGTGATATGACAATGGCAAACATATTAACATCAACCAAAAATAACAATGCAAGTTTGTACAATAGTACATACAAGCGGCTCTGATTCTAATAATGGGTTCGCTGGTATGGCATTTAGTGCAGGTGCGAAGACACATGAATCAGTAAGTTCAGGGTGGAGTAGCAAATAGGAGCGGAGCGGTTGCCAGATGTTCTTTGGTCCGGACGCAAGGGGCAGCAATGTTGCGTACACATCACTAGTAGTATCGCAGTACATGAGGTCATTCACCCAGGCTTTCACCGTCGGTGGCGCGGGTCTGCCCCAATGCAAGGAGATCTGCCTCATGGCAATAGCGGCAAAGCGCCGGATCCCAGCCTCCAGAGGACGGACATATCCCAACACTGGGGAAGAAGACAACTCCGAGTCCACCATCAATGCCAGATGCCCAAAAACCGCCTCCCAAAAAGCCAGGATGGGGGGGCCAGGTGGATGAAATCTGCATGTGCCACTGTGCACCTCTGGCAACTGTCAGGTCTAGGTGGATCTAGTTTAGTAAGGAGTCTGGGGGCGACATAGGCCTTATGTATATATTTAAAGTGAAGGAGCTTGTGTTTGTAGTTGTTGGAGATATAGCGAGTCCACATCTTATCTGTCAAAGGGTGCCTCAGATCCCCCTCCCAGGCCGCCCGCGCTCCCCCACCCGCCTCCGGATGGAGCATCAGGACAAGGTGATTTAGTCAGGAGACTAGATGTGTGCTGTCAGGCGATCTGATTATTGTAGATAGGGGAGGAAAGTCCTGTGGCTCCATAAGCGAGAGGCGTATTTCGGCGGCTACTGAGACCCGATTTCTATGTACAAGAAATGTATCCAACACGGAGAAGTCATGGCCCTCCACTTCTTCTGTGACTGAATGCAACTGACCCTCTTGAAACGCATCTCCCATTACTCGAAGTCGACATGGGGAGAGTGCGTGCTGTGTTAAAGCTTCGGTGGTGGGGGGTAACCACGGGTTGTTGAGAAGTGGCAGGTGTGGGAAGTATAGGCGGTTGGTCTTCAGGTATCTACACAGGCTCTCCCAGGCCCAACAGGTAGTCTGTAGTGTATGGATTTCCATTGGTGCCCTTGTAAGACAGCATGGTAAAATAGTAGAAAGGGGACAGGGGCGAGCCTGGGAGTGTTCAGGTTTCAGATATTGCAGTCGTGCGTCTGGGTGGTACCAAAAATAGGTATAGTGTGTCTGCTAATCGCTACACGCCCAACTTCGCCAGGGTAGCATGCAAAAAGGGCCATTCGAGGGAGTCAAATGCTTTTCAGCATCTAACAAAGCGACCACTGAGGGGGCGGTGGGGGAAATGCAAAGAGGGTGCGAAGGTTAATAGAAGTGGAGCGGTGTGGTACAAAACCGGGCTGCATTGGTGAGATAATGCAATCCATCAGCAAATATTTTAGTATCAAAATTAAGGAGAGATAATGGCCAATATGAGGAACAGTGGTAGAATGGCTTATTGGGTTTAAGCAAGATCGTAATGACCTCTTCATGCAGCATAGGAGGTAGAGAGCCTAGCTCAAGAGATTCGATTTCTAATAAATGCGGGGCCAGCAACTGTTTATAGGCCTTGTAACCATCCGAGCCGGGCGCACTGCAGCCATTTAAATCCTCTATAGCCTGGGAGATCTACTCACATGTGATCGGGGAGGCCAGGAACTGTTGTTGGCCGGTCTCGAGCAATACCATGGCAATTTTGGGCAGGTAACCAGCCAGCGCCTCCTCGCCGGCGCTCGGGCGGGCTGTGTACAGTAATTTCTGTGCCATCTGATCGACAAAGGCATGTTACGTATATAGCGTGGCCTGGGGGTGGAGCAAGGGCACCAAGGTGCGGCCTGGGCGCTCACCCTCTCTCCGTACCGATGCACCCAAGCATATTTCCCAAATAAGAGATCTCGCGCTGATCTAGTTCATGAAATTCATGTAATAGCTTCAACCTATCATGTAGCTGAGAGTCAGGGGCTGCGTCCCTACTAGCAGTCCAAGAGCCGAAGCCTGTCCTTCACCTCGGCGAGATCAGCTCGAATACTACTCCTGTGTGTTTTGAAATGCATATCCCACTCATATGGGCCTTGAAGGCTTCCTACAGTGTAGAGAGGCTAGCTACAGCGCCGGTATTGGTGGAGAAAACTTCGACAATGGCCTCCCGATCCTCGGAACGGAAAACTGTATCGCATAGCGCGGCGGAGGGGAAGTGCCATTGTCGAAACACAGGGACAGACGCAGGTACGGGAGCATGGTCGGACAGCGTACAAGGAAAGTGATCCTCTGCCTGTTTTACTTACTCTTCGGCAAGTCCCCCTCCCCTCCATCACTCATCTGGCCACAGGTGCGCCTCCCTTCCCCTGCCAACTGGTTATACCTCTCTCTTTACAGCAATTTGCTTCTCTGCCTTGGCGGCACAACCGTTGGGCCCAAGCCTCGCTGGCCTATCTACCCTTCTTGTCCTTCCCTGCAGATCACCGCGAACAGGTATTGTTCCGCCGCTCTGCACTTCCTTTACTTTCCTACATTTCCTTTCCTGTCCCTAACTTTCCTTTCCTCTTCCCTTGTACGGCGCCTTCATTCAGTAACCTGGTCCCGATGATGATCCTAAACAAATTGGATCAAAACGTCGTCGACATCCCAGCGCAATTTGTGGCGCACTTCACTCTGGTTCACTAAAACAATTTGACTCTGTATCAATTTATGTAAATACCCTTTTGTGAACCTCAAGTTGCTTATAAATTACTGTCACTTTTTCACTTGCGCCAGTTATCGCTGTCCACTTGTCACCTGCGCCGTCCACTTCCTGTGTCACGAGCACTTGTGTGCACATATTTTTTCGGGTTACACATGTATTTATTGCTTACAGTGCTGTAACAACTGTTTTCAATTACTTTGTACCCCCTTATGCCTTTTTGCTCCTTCCTGCCTTTATTCAATATATGATGCCTTTGGCACGTTTAACTAAACTATGAGTCTCCCTATGTTCTTCACCTGCAATGTCTCGTGCATGCTTATTTACTAGTCTTACAAATAATACCAGTTGAGCAAGTGTTATTTATGCACTCTAACTTACCCAAATCTCAACCTGGTTTATGGGTTTACTCCTGTTGTCTTTACGTGCCCCACGTAGCAGCATATCTGCAATCTGACCTGAGAGCCAGGTGTGTCTACTGTAGGAAAGTCACCTGAAAACCATGCTGGCTTACCTTTGCGGGGGTTAGTCAAACCTCTAATTCCATGACATGCAGGAGAGCGTGAAAGTCCTGTCTCTTTCAACCGCTGGGGGCATAGCATGTGTAAGGGTAAACCTGAAGCAAACCATGACAGTAAAAAGGCCTCAATAAAAAACAGTGCAACAGAACAATCCCTAGTACCTTCCACCCACCCCAGCAGAAACTGAAGCTGGAGATCCCAATAACCCAAATAAAGAAAAAATAAATCAGCCATTGGGGGGTGACAACGCTCAGAAGAGCAGGCCCGGGAGATGGCAGAGGATAAACAGTTGGTAGCATACGGGATGTATAATACAAATCCAACACTATGTTCCAATGAAGTGCTGTCCAAACAGGCATGATGAGAAAGAACAGTAGCAATGAGTGCCCCGGGGATCCCTACGAAGTACGAGTCTCTGGCGAAATGGGCGCCGAGCCCCTGGGAGAAAGCGCACCAGAGCTCGCGCCAGTCAGGGACTTGCTGGGTGAGTGCTGTTTACAACATTTTTTGGCATCTGCAGGAGTGTTGAAGACATACTGTTGGCCGTCCAGCTCCACCCTGAGCCGTGCAGGATAGAGCATCTTGTACTTGAGGCCCAGTTTTTGAAGAGAGTGTTCAGCATCAGCAAATTTGCGGTGGCCTCCTGTACCATTGGAGTGTGGTCCGGATAAATTGAAATGACAGATCCCTGATGTTGGAGGGGCCCATTCTTGCGTGCCAGGCGCAGGGCGGCATCACGGTCTCTTAAATTCAGAAGCCTGGCAATAATTTGCCAGAACTGGCTGAGGTCCAAGTGTCCAATGGGCTCTTTCAATTATAAAGGTATTCGAGAAAGATTTTCTGTCAAAAAGTTCCACCAGTTGCTGTTCCACAAAGGCATCCATCCATCCTGTGTTGGTAGATACGGGATTGCCAGCTATACAGATGTTATTTCTGCGGGACCTCGTCTCCAGGTCTTAATTCTTAGCCGCTACAGTGTTAAGGAGGCGTTCCAATCGCTCAAGACGCTTTGCAGAATCTGCGTTGCCATCTTCAATATCGAGATTCTGCACTCTGCGCCGCCGAGACTCACACTATGGCGATCTAGTCGCTTGGACATGTCTTCGAAGCGGCGCGCTAGGGATCAAATCTGGTGTCAATGGACTTGTAGCCGGCACGTAGCTCAGCCTTAATGGCAGCTGTACCGTCCGATAGGGGGTCCACCATTGCAGAATCGGAAATAATAGTGGACTCTGAGGGTGACTGTTAGCAGCGCAGGTTCTTGGCAGGCTCAAAGGAAAGTTGTTTCTGCTTGGGGTCGCCACAACCGATTGTAACACACACACCAATCCCGACAAATAGCAATGCCAAGCTCTGCCGTGACAGCGAGAGGGCAGCCTGGGAAGGCCAAACGCGAACCAAATGCCAGAGCCAGGTGGGAAGCAGCTATGCAGCGTATCAATAGTGAAGGCAGTCTGTCACAGTGTTGGTAACAGACAGGCCCAGTAGACGGTGGCCTTCTGGAGTCGAGAAGCGAAGCACCCTGAAATATCACAGTGTGCACTGATCCCCAAAGGCCATTTAAGCGAGTTAACCACACATACAGGGGCTGAAACATCAGGTAATGCATTGAACCCATATCATGGAGCCCCAGAGTCTTTCAAGTGTCACTATAGCCCACCCGTGCCACAACAAAATGGGAGTAGAGGGGAGCTTGAACATGAGAGAGGGCTGGAGAGAGGCAAGAGAGGGCCTGAGCTGAGACTAATGGCCGGGAGCACAGGTATCCCAGCGTGTCCGTCACAAGTCACCACAGCGGTTGAATCCAAGCAATGTCTGGGCCCGCCGCACGAAGCAGGGGCCGCGAGTGCGACAATCCCAGTGACTGCACACATTCCCAGCGGCAGCGCCTCACCTCACCTCCGTCCATCATCCCCTTTGGTATCGCTTTGTTCGCCCTAAGTTGGCAGGGTATGCCCAGACGTGGGTCCCTTGCTCACTTTGCCACTGGATTCAAGCTAGCCTGGCTGATGATGGCTGAATAGCCAGAAACCGGTCCCAGGATGCTTGTTTTCGGTCCAGGGAAGACATGGCTTGGCAGTTCGGGCTGGACTGTTCCCATGAGGCACAGGGTCAGACTGATTTGCATATGGCCATGTCTGAACTGGGGTGGTGGAGTGAGCTAAAGAATGATGATGGATTAAACCCAGATCAGTTGACTGGGGGTGAGTGTTTGATTAGCTCAAGCGCTCAGTCCATCATCCCCTTTGGTATCGCTTTGTTCGCCCTAAGTTGGCAGGGTATGCCCAGACTTGGGTCCCTTGCTCACTTTGCCACTGGATTCAAGCTAGCCTGGCTGATGACGGCTGAATAGCCAGAAACCGGTCCCAGGATGCTTGTTTCCGGTCCAGGGAAGACATGGCTTGGCAGTTCGGGCTGGACTGTTCCCATGAGGCACAGGGTCAGACTGATTTGCATATGGCCATGTCTGAACTGGGGTGGTGGAGTGAGCTAAAGAATGATGATGGATTAAACCCAGATCAGTTGACTGGGGGTGAGTGTTTGATTAGCTCAAGCGCTCCGTCCATCATCCCCTTTGGTATCACCTCACCTTCTAGGCGGTCGCCCCTCACTCAATGCAGCCCAGGCATTCAGCGTCCAGCCCAGCAAGGCAGGCGTTCAGGGCTGACGGGTGAAGTCAGATGCCAGGCAGGGTAGAGTAGACATGCAGCAGCGCAGTAGGCCACGCGCCGAAGCATCCCACACCACAGCCTGATGGGAGCGTCGGCGGCCGAGGCCCCCGACAGCAAGCACCATGCTTGTCTGATTCCTCAATCGAACCTGGAGCCAATCTGGGCTCTCCAGCAGGCGCTCAGCCTCGGCACTCAGCGCACCGCGGCTCTGCCCTCAGGCTCACCCGTGGGCCCTGTCCCCACCGGGCCTCCGAAGGCCACATCAGGCCGTGGTGCAGGGCCGCCCTCCGCGTGGCAGAGCGAAGGCAAGATCCGGTCGCAACCACCCAAATGCTGCACCTGCGGCTCGCGGCTGCTCAGTCCAGGTCCTGTGCTACCGCAGAGTGGATAATTTGCCCATTAATTTAGAATTTCCCGGGCTGTGCTTGGAGAGCTTCAACACTGTGTGGCCATCTTGGTTGCCGCTTTGGCCATGCCCTTGTGAGCTTAGGGTTGATCCTCATGAGTATGGACCTTCTCCTCTGCAGACAACACTCTGGGCCCAACCAATTAAGACATCAGGGTCAATGGGGAACACCAATTCCCTAGATTGGTATGCCAGTTCCAGGATCTTAGTTAGTAGGCCAGAGATTTCTAGTAACTTATCCTGACACCCACGCCGTGGCGGGCAGTCCCTTTTGTGGGATCCTTTGTGAACTTCCATAAGAAGATGCCATTTTGGGATCTACCTCTGGCATCTCTGCCACTTGGCCAAGAAGTGAGGGTAGAAGGTCTGTCGCATCTATACTTCTCTCTCAAAACCTTTACGGAATGGGCAGCCCTTTCCTTGGGATCAAAATCCATCACTCTATTCTGCTATCCAGTCTTAAAGGCAGCTGCGTTGTCTTGGGCCTTGCACTGATGGTTTGATTTCATACGTTGAACCTCTTCGAAAGACGAATCAGAGTTGGATGAATGGTCAGAGTTATCCGTATAATCCTGCTCACAGGGAGACTGGGAGCTAGAGGGCCTCGGGACCAGAATTGCACCCTAACCACGGCTCTCTATTCCACAGCCTCGGAGTGAGCCCGGATCTGGATTTTGCTCTCACAGGTCTGCCCTCATCTGACAGTTTTAACTCAAAAAAGGGGGCAGATGACTCATTACTCACTTTGTATAGCTCTTCATGGTCTTGTGAAAGGCTGGAGTGCCATGACAAGAGCCCTATTGATGGACTCCTGGACCGAGTTGCCCAGTGCTTCCACTAGTTGCTTTTCCAAATAAGCCCTGGAGGTGTCTTCAAAATAATCCACTTCAGGGCCTCACTCTGACGTTGTGGAAAAGATATCCAGTAGCGTCATAAGGTGCTGTGCTGGGGTTAACCTGTTAGTGTTGAGAGCTACACTGTGATTGGTTGACCTTTGCACTGGTCGTGCTGTGATTGGCTGAAAGTTTGCTGAAGCCACGTTGTCATTGGTTCATTGATATAGACGTTTATGTGAGAAATGGTTGAATCTAGTGTTTGTATACAAGCAGGAAAACATGGGGGGCATTACTCTTTAAGCCCCTAAGTTTTTTTGCAAGGGAGAGAAATTGCCACCTGATGGGTTGCATGCCAGAGAGATGGTGGCACAGAATAGTTATATATATGTGTATGTGACTCAAACAACTGCATCAGTACACTGGGGACAGTGGTGGGGCTCAGCATTTCCCTGTACATGACACTTTTCATTTAAGAAGGTTGGAGAACTTGTGATCAAGAATGTATGCGATGAAACCCCTAACCCAGACCTACACAGTTTGAAGCTTTAAATATTTGGGGAGCAAGTAGCAAATGTAAAGGAGTGTGAGAGATACAAGATTCAGACATGAAATAAGATAAATAATCTAATGACAGGCAAAGAATTTGGCATGCAGAAGTGACAGATGCAGCGGGTGTTTTCCCTGCAATTGTAAATAAAACATCAGAACAGTAGCAATCCCCCACCAAGACAAAGCAGTTGAATGGCATTGGAACTGAAAGTGATAAGGATGATGACTTTTTAGATTTGTTGAGGTCACGACAACCCCTATTTGGTACAGCCTACAGGGAAACCCCAACTGAGACCTCCTGTTAGGACAGAAAATAACTATTCATGGTAATGGACGTGCACCCCTGCCCTGAGTGCCCAACTGTACGGATGTCTGGATCCCTAATGCTGATTATTGTTGTCAGAGGCAAACCTAGAACATGAGTGTGCGTCATGACATAGGCCTGTCTCCCAGAGTTCTGTGTTGTTGGACCGGGAGGGGTGCCCAAAGCGCTTCTCTCATAATGGTGGAAGGTTACTACCTTTGACAGGAGTTAAGCAGTGCAAGCGTGGTGGTGGCAGCATACCGTGTAGTAATCAGTACGAGTGAACAGGTCCTTTATTAACCTGCGTCACTGGAGTGAGGCCTACAGGCCCACTTGCTTTTAAAAGGTTCCGCTGCTGTGTGTTTAACTCACGCTTGGCCTAGATCAGGTTGGTGTGAAGTGCTGAATAACGCAGAAGTGGTGTACCTGTGCTGGGTGCATGTGTGCCTGGGGAGGGTGCCATACATGGATAATGCAGTACTGAGTAGTGCATGCATGATGTATGCATGTGCTGGAGGTACATGTGCCTATCAGTGGTACAGTACCTGAAGGATATAATGCTGTGCAGTGTGTGAAGGATATATGCAAGTACTGATTGTATGTTTACCTGTAAGTGGTATAAAACATGAAGGATACAGTGTGTGCATGTTAGTTGCACATGGTGGATATATGTGTACATGTGAGTAGTGCAATACATGAAGGGTGCAGTGAATGCATGTAAATGCATATGCTGGATGTGTGTGCAGTACATGGAGGATACAGTACTGTGCGGTGTGTGCATGGTGTATGCCTGCACTGGATGTATGTGTGCCTGTGCATGGAGGATACAGTACTGTGCGGTGTGTGCATGGTGTATGCCTGCACTGGATGTATGTGTGCCTGTGCATGGAGGATACAGTACTGTGCGGTGTGTGCATGGTGTATGCCTGCACTGGATGTATGTGTGCCTGTGCATGGAGGATACAGTACTGTGCGGTGTGTGCATGGTGTATGCCTGCACTGGATGTATGTGTGCCTGTGCATGGAGGATACAGTACTGTGCGGTGTGTGCATGGTGTATGCCTGCACTGGATGTATGTGTGCAGCACATGGAGGATACAGTACTGTGCGGTGTGTGCATGGTGTGTGCATGGTGTATGCCTGCACTGGATGTATGTGTGCCTGTGCATGGAGGATACAGTACTGTGCGGTGTGTGCATGGTGTGTGCATGGTGTATGCCTGCACTGGATGTATGTGTGCAGTACATGGAGGATACAGTACTGTGCGGTGTGTGCATGGTGTGTGCATGGTGTATGCCTGCACTGGATGTATGTGTGCAGTACATGGAGGATACAGTACTGTGCGGTGTGTGCATGGTGTGTGCATGGTGTATGCCTGCACTGGATGTATGTGTGCAGTACATGGAGGATACAGTACTGTGCGGTGTGTGCATGGTGTGTGCATGGTGTATGCCTGCACTGGATGTATGTGTGCAGTACATGGAGGATACAGTACTGTGCGGTGTGTGCATGGTGTATGCCTGCACTGGATGTATGTGTGCATGGTGTGTGCATGGTGTGTGCATGGTGTGTGCATGGTGTGTGCATGGTTTGTGCATGGTGTGTGCATGGTGTATGCCTGCACTGGATGTATGTGTGCAGTACATGGAGGATACAGTACTGTGCGCTGTGTGCATGGTGTATGCCTGCACTGGATGTATGTGTGCCTGTGCATGGAGGATACAGTACTGTGCGGTGTGTGCATGGTGTGTGCATGGTGTATGCCTGCACTGGATGTATGTGTGCAGTACATGGAGGATACAGTACTGTGCGCTGTGTGCATGGTGTATGCCTGCACTGGATGTATGTGTGCAGCACATGGAGGATACAGTACTGTGCGGTGTGTGCATGGTGTATGCCTGCACTGTATGTATGTGTGCAGTACATGGAGGATACAGTACTGTGCGGTGTGTGCATGGTGTATGCCTGCACTGGATGTATGTGTGCCTGTGCATGATACAATATAAGTTGGGTCCATTTTGGAAGATGCAGACTTGGTGAAACATGGAGTACAGGTAGAGAGATCCCTCCAGACAGATATATGGATTGCTGCATTTCTGTAAGCTCGTTGGGACGCATACTGAGGAAGGGAGGACCAGGCCTCCCCTGTACACTTCAAACTGTGCTCTTTGATTCATTGAGAAGTCACAGTGAAGGGGCCTGGGCATATCTCAGGAAGGAGATTGGGTGGATAAGGGAATCATAAGTAGTAGGGCTGGGAGTCCTGGACTAAACGTTTGAGACACATCACTGTGGCTGACATCCAGGTCTGAACTCTAGTCACTCTTGTGTTGTGGGACTATCAACTTCGAAGACACTCCTGCTGTGACAGACTTTTTTCAAGAGGAAGCGGGAACAGAGAAGTTGATACTTCAAAAGAAGCAGAACCCCAACATAAGACTCAGACCCTAAATCAAATGGAGAAGGGGAGGTTGAGACCCCACAAATTGTCATCTGCGAAGCATCGTGAGGAGAGGAAGCTCTACAAGACTTCTGGCTGTGACCAGGACTGAGGGACAAGGCTTGCTAGTCTCCCTGCTGGGTAAAGTGACATCACCCAGGGAATCCAAGACCACCTGCCCTGGAGACTGGAGCACCAGCGCCTGCCTGCTTGCCAAGACCAGTGTGCCCCGTGAGGAAGAGAAGAGAGTTGGAGGGAGCTTGATCTAGCAGGGAATGATGTCGAGTGGACTCGCGGTGCGAGGTGTGAGGAAACGGCGGCTGCACTGATTGGGTTGTAGCCTGTGTGCAGGAATGAGTCGTCGACCTCCGTATGCCAGGAGAGGGCTGCCGTGAAGATAGCAGTGGAAAAGGCTGCTGTGCGGTAAGGGCTGAAGCCTTGGTGGGAACATTGCAGCAACCTCATATGACAGGAGGGGTTGCTGTGGTAAAGACTGCCGTGCGGTAAGGACCAATGCCTTGTGTGGCAGCTGTGCGGCAAACCCGTATTCCAGGATGGGCAGCAGGGAGTACCTGTGCCGTGTTGATCGGGCCAGGAGAAACGAGGATTGCGACTGGTCCGATCGTGTTGAACAGGTGAGGATGCAGAGTGGGAGCATCGTCACCCAAGTTCAGGATTGAGGACTGGAGCCTCAGAATCACCCCCCATCGAAAGCATGGAGGAGTGAAGAAAACCTCTGATTGCTGAGTGCAGTCGCTGAGTCCATGTGCAGCCGACTCACCTGCGCAGGACCGGAGCTGTTGAGAGTGCCCGTGAATGGTGCACCCTCCAAGATGCTGCTCGCTTCCTCCCTGCCAGAGCGGCTATGGCTTGTTACAGACCCACCAGGCTCTGGGGGACTCGCTACTGAAAAGCAGCGAGATGCTAAGACACTTTTGACTGTCTTCAAAGAGTCAGAGTGGACTCTTGAGATAAGTCTTCCAACAATCTTGAACTCTGTAACCTGGTCGATCAGCTGACACCACCTGAGGACACCAAGCCTATCTTCTCCCCCTATGTTTTATTGGTCTAGTCCACCTGCCTGAAATGAAGGAGTAATGGTAAGGAGAAGGAGCTCCAGCATCCAGCCTATGTCTTCCCCACCCCACCCCTTCTATTGGTCTATCCCACCTGCTTGAACTAAAGGTGGAGTGTTTAGAAGGAGCTCCAGCATCCAGCCTATGTCTTCCCCACCCCACCCCACCCCTTCTATTGGTCTATCCCACCTGCTTGAACTAAAGGTGGAGTGTTTAGAAGGAGCTCCAGCATCCAGCCTATGTCTTCCCCACCCCACCCCACCCCTTCTATTGGTCTATCCCACCTGCTTGAACTAAAGGTGGAGTGTTTAGAAGGAACTCCAGCATCCAGCCTATGTCTTCCCCACCCCACCCCACCCCTTCTATTGGTCTATCCCACCTGCTTGAACTAAGGTGGAGTGTTTAGAAGGAGCTCCAGCATCCAGCCTATGTCTTCCCCACCCCTTCTATTGGTCTATCCCACCTGCTTGAACTAAAGGTGGAGTGTTTAGAAGGAGCTCCAGCATCCAGCCTATGTCTTCCCCACCCCACCCCACCCCTTCTATTGGTCTATCCCACCTGCTTGAACTAAAGGTGGAGTGTTTAGAAGGAACTCCAGCATCCAGCCTATGTCTTCCCCACCCCACCCCACCCCTTCTATTGGTCTATCCCACCTGCTTGAACTAAAGGTGGAGTGTTTAGAAGGAGCTCCAGCATCCAGCCTATGTCTTCCCCACCCCACCCCACCCCTTCTATTGGTCTATCCCACCTGCTTGAACTAAAGGTGGAGTGTTTAGAAGGAACTCCAGCATCCAGCCTATGTCTTCCCCACCCCACCCCACCCCTTCTATTGGTCTATCCCACCTGCTTGAACTAAAGGTGGAGTGTTTAGAAGGAGCTCCAGCATCCAGCCTATGTCTTCCCCACCCCAACCCACCCCTTCTATTGGTCTATCCCACCTGCTTGAACTAAAGGTGGAGTGTTTAGAAGGAGCTCCAGCATCCAGCCTATGTCTTCCCCACCCCACCGCACCCCTTCTATTGGTCTATCCCACCTGCTTGAACTAAAGGTGGAGTGTTTAGAAGGAGCTCCAGCATCCAGCCTATGTCTTCCCCACCCCACCCCACCCCTTCTATTGGTCTATCCCACCTGCTTGAACTAAGGTGGAGTGTTTAGAAGGAGCTCCAGCATCCAGCCTATGTCTTCCCCACCCCACCCCACCCCTTCTATTGGTCTATCCCACCTGCTTGAACTAAAGGTGGAGTGTTTAGAAGGAGCTCCAGCATCCAGCCTATGTCTTCCCCACCCCACCCCTTCTATTGGTCTATCCCACCTGCTTGAACTAAAGGTGGAGTGTTTAGAAGGAGCTCCAGCATCCAGCCTGTGTCTTCCCCACCCCACCCCACCCCTTCTATTGGTCTATCCCACCTGCTTGAACTAAAGGTGGAGTGTTTAGAAGGAACTCCAGCATCCAGCCTATGTCTTCCCCACCCCACCCCACCCCTTCTATTGGTCTATCCCACCTGCTTGAACTAAGGTGGAGTGTTTAGAAGGAGCTCCAGCATCCAGCCTATGTCTTCCCCACCCCACCCCACCCCTTCTATTGGTCTATCCCACCTGCTTGAACTAAAGGTGGAGTGTTTAGAAGGAGCTCCAGCATCCAGCCTATGTCTTCCCCACCCCACCCCACCCCTTCTATTGGTCTATCCCACCTGCTTGAACTAAAGGTGGAGTGTTTAGAAGGAGCTCCAGCATCCAGCCTATGTCTTCCCCACCCCACCCCACCCCTTCTATTGGTCTATCCCACCTGCTTGAACTAAAGGTGGAGTGTTTAGAAGGAGCTCCAGCATCCAGCCTATGTCTTCCCCACCCCACCCCACCCCTTCTATTGGTCTATCCCACCTGCTTGAACTAAGGTGGAGTGTTTAGAAGGAGCTCCAGCATCCAGCCTATGTCTTCCCCACCCCACCCCACCCCTTCTATTGGTCTATCCCACCTGCTTGAACTAAGGTGGAGTGTTTAGAAGGAGCTCCAGCATCCAGCCTATGTCTTCCCCACCCCACCCCACCCCTTCTATTGGTCTATCCCACCTGCTTGAACTAAAGGTGGAGTGTTTAGAAGGAACTCCAGCATCCAGCCTATGTCTTCCCCACCCCACCGCACCCCTTCTATTGGTCTATCCCACCTGCTTGAACTAAAGGTGGAGTGTTTAGAAGGAACTCCAGCATCCAGCCTATGTCTTCCCCACCCCACCCCACCCCACCCTTCTATTGGTCTATCCCACCTGCTTGAACTAAAGGTGGAGTGTTTAGAAGGAACTTCAGCATCCAGCCTATGTCTTCCCCACCCCACCCCACCCCTTCTATTGGTCTATCCCACCTGCTTGAACTAAAGGTGGAGTGTTTAGAAGGAGCTCCAGCATCCAGCCTATGTCTTCCCCACCCCACCCCACCCCACCCCTTCTATTGGTCTATCCCACCTGCCTGAAATGAAGAAGTAATGTAAGGAGAAGGAGCTCCAGCATCCAGCCTATGTCTTCCCCACCGCACCCCTTCCATTGGTCTATCCCACCTGCTTGAACTAAAGGTGGAGTGTTTAGAAGGAGCTCCAGCATCCAGCCTATGTCTTCCCCACCCCACCCCTTCTATTGGTCTATCCCACCTGCTTGAACTAAAGGTGGAGTGTTTAGAAGGAGCTCCAGCATCCAGCCTATGTCTTCCCCACCCCACCCCACCCCTTCTATTGGTCTATCCCACCTGCTTGAACTAAAGGTGGAGTGTTTAGAAGGAACTCCAGCATCCAGCCTATGTTTTCCCACCCACCCCACCCCACCCCACCCCTTCTATTGGTCTATCCCACCTGCTTGAACTAAAGGTGGAGTGTTTAGAAGGAACTCCAGCATCCAGCCTATGTCTTCCCCACCCCACCCCACCCCTTCTATTGGTCTATCCCACCTGCTTGAACTAAAGGTGGAGTGTTTAGAAGGAACTCCAGCATCCAGCCTATGTCTTCCCCACCCCACCCCACCCCTTCTATTGGTCTATCCCACCTGCTTGAACTAAAGGTGGAGTGTTTAGAAGGAGCTCCAGCATCCAGCCTATGTCTTCCCCACCCCACCCCTTCTATTGGTCTATCCCACCTGCTTGAACTAAAGGTGGAGTGTTTAGAAGGAGCTCCAGCATCCAGCCTATGTCTTCCCCACCCCACCCCACCCCTTCTATTGGTCTATCCCACCTGCTTGAACTAAAGGTGGAGTGTTTAGAAGGAACTCCAGCATCCAGCCTATGTTTTCCCCACCCCACCCCACCCCACCCCTTCTATTGGTCTATCCCACCTGCTTGAACTAAAGGTGGAGTGTTTAGAAGGAACTCCAGCATCCAGCCTATGTCTTCCCCACCCCACCCCACCCCTTCTATTGGTCTATCCCACCTGCTTGAACTAAAGGTGGAGTGTTTAGAAGGAACTCCAGCATCCAGCCTATGTCTTCCCCACCCCACCCCACCCCTTCTATTGGTCTATCCCACCTGCTTGAACTAAAGGTGGAGTGTTTAGAAGGAGCTCCAGCATCCAGCCTATGTCTTCCCCACCCCACCCCTTCTATTGGTCTATCCCACCTGCTTGAACTAAAGGTGGAGTGTTTAGAAGGAACTCCAGCATCCAGCCTATGTCTTCCCCACCCCACCCCACCCCTTCTATTGGTCTATCCCACCTGCTTGAACTAAAGGTGGAGTGTTTAGAAGGAACTCCAGCATCCAGCCTATGTCTTCCCCACCCCACCCCACCCCACCCCTTCTATTGGTCTATCCCACCTGCTTGAACTAAAGGTGGAGTGTTTAGAAGGAGCTCCAGCATCCAGCCTATGTCTTCCCCACCCCCACCCCTTCTATTGGTCTATCCCACCTGCTTGAACTAAAGGTGGAGTGTTTAGAAGGAACTCCAGCATCCAGCCTATGTCTTCCCCACCCCACCCCACCCCACCCCACCCCTTCTATTGGTCTATCCCACCTGCTTGAACTAAGGTGGAGTGTTTAGAAGGAGCTCCAGCATCCAGCCTATGTCTTCCCCACCCCACCCCACCCCTTCTATTGGTCTATCCCACCTGCTTGAACTAAGGTGGAGTGTTTAGAAGGAACTCCAGCATCCAGCCTATGTCTTCCCTACCCCACCCCTTCTATTGGTCTATCCCACCTGCTTGAACTAAAGGTGGAGTGTTTAGAAGGAGCTCCAGCATCCAGCCTATGTCTTCCCCACCCCACCCCACCCCTTCTATTGGTCTATCCCACCTGCTTGAACTAAAGGTGGAGTGTTTAGAAGGAACTCCAGCATCCAGCCTATGTCTTCCCCACCCCACCCCTTCTATTGGTCTATCCCACCTGCTTGAACTAAGGTGGAGTGTTTAGAAGGAGCTCCAGCATCCAGCCTATGTCTTCCCCACCCCACCCCACCCCACCCCTTCTATTGGTCTATCCCACCTGCTTGAACTAAGGTGGAGTGTTTAGAAGGAACTCCAGCATCCAGCCTATGTCTTCCCCACCCCACCCCTTCTATTGGTCTATCCCACCTGCTTGAACTAAATGTGGAGTGTTTAGAAGGAGCTCCAGCATCCAGCCTATGTCTTCCCCACCCCACCCCACCCCTTCTATTGGTCTATCCCACCTGCTTGAACTAAGGTGGAGTGTTTAGAAGGAACTCCAGCATCCAGCCTATGTCTTCCCCACCCCACCCCACCCCTTCTATTGGTCTATCCCACCTGCTTGAACTAAGGTGGAGTGTTTAGAAGGAGCTCCAGCATCCAGCCTATGTCTTCCCCACCCCACCCCACCCCTTCTATTGGTCTATCCCACCTGCTTGAACTAAGGTGGAGTGTTTAGAAGGAGCTCCAGCATCCAGCCTATGTCTTCCCCACCCCACCCCACCCCTTCTATTGGTCTATCCCACCTGCTTGAACTAAAGGTGGAGTGTTTAGAAGGAACTCCAGCATCCAGCCTATGTCTTCCCCACCCCACCGCACCCCTTCTATTGGTCTATCCCACCTGCTTGAACTAAAGGTGGAGTGTTTAGAAGGAGCTCCAGCATCCAGCCTATGTCTTCCCCACCCCACCCCACCCCTTCTATTGGTCTATCCCACCTGCTTGAACTAAGGTGGAGTGTTTAGAAGGAGCTCCAGCATCCAGCCTATGTCTTCCCCACCCCACCCCACCCCTTCTATTGGTCTATCCCACCTGCTTGAACTAAGGTGGAGTGTTTAGAAGGAGCTCCAGCATCCAACCTATGTCTTCCCCACCCCACCCACCCCTTCTATTGGTCTATCCCACCTGCTTGAACTAAAGGTGGAGTGTTTAGAAGGAACTCCAGCATCCAGCCTATGTCTTCCCCACCCCACCGCACCCCTTCTATTGGTCTATCCCACCTGCTTGAACTAAAGGTGGAGTGTTTAGAAGGAACTCCAGCATCCAGCCTATGTCTTCCCCACCCCACCCCACCCCTTCTATTGGTCTATCCCACCTGCTTGAACTAAAGGTGGAGTGTTTAGAAGGAACTCCAGCATCCAGCCTATGTCTTCCCCACCCCACCCCACCCCTTCTATTGGTCTATCCCACCTGCTTGAACTAAAGGTGGAGTGTTTAGAAGGAGCTCCAGCATCCAGCCTGTCTCTGCCACCTTCACCATGAAAGAACCATTTTTATAATGAGGGAAGACTCCTCGCTTTCCTTCCCTCGACATATGGCTTTCATGATTGGCTGGTAGGTTGGACTGCCCTCCTTTGGTACTGCTCCTAATCATGTTCCTCTCAGGTTCGCTCCCTTTAAAGAGCTTCTGCCCCACCCCTTCTCACAGTGTTTAAATCACCATGGTGTTCACATTCTCCCCATGCCTGGTGGTTGTTTGTAATTCCGCTCACCCAGACTTGTGACCCCCCTCCCGCCCCCTCCACCTTACGGTCAGACATTTTTAGCCCAAGCGACGAGTATCCATTACGGGTTTGCCTACAAAGAGTCACAGGGAACTGGAACCCCAGGACATCATGTGACAGAGAGCGAAATAGGGTTTTGATGTGCATGTTGGTGGCCTCCTATAAGGGACTACCCTACTAACTAAGCAATTATAACAGTTCACCTGCTCCTCACACTCCCCCATCCTCATTTCCCAGAATTGGCTCCTCATGGGAGCAAGGTTCAGTTTCATACTTGCATGCACCATGCATTAGGCTGTGCAGCAAGACACCCCAAACTACTCCAACATAAACTATCGATAATTGGGGCCAGTGACAAGTGAGGTCACACACCCTTCTCCGCTTAACACGTCATAGAGAAATAAAAAACACTGAGGTAATCATTCTCTGGAAGCGCCCCCACAATCTGGAGCTCCGGACAGAAGGATATCCCGTCCTATGAGATATTTAAAGAGAAACTGAAAAACCTCTTATTTCAACATCATGTTCTCATTTAGACATCTCAATTCACTGGAAACTGGTTTTCTGACTTAAAGCACTCCTTAAAGACGTGAGCCCTGTAAATCTTTATGTCATGACCTGATGTGATATTCTGTTACCACCACCTTTAAATAGACACCACTCATCTCTATTCTGGGAAAGATACTCCTATGTAAAGCACTCTGTCATCCTCAGGTCTAGTCTGCAGCACAAAATAAATAAACAGTACTATTTTTGGGGAGTTTTGACCAGCACATTGGATGGTTACTAGGTGGTCAACAGAGAACTTTCTAACAAGATGAGCTGAGGGTTAATCTGGGCCCAAGCACCAAAGGCCCGTGACTGGAGCAAAAATAAATACATCAATAGACAATTTGCCAAGAGTGATTGTAGTGTAGTTCCTATTTCCCTAATAGGCTCTGCGCATTGGAATAATATAACCTATAGGCTTGACATAGGACTAAGGTCGGTATGTCCCTATTGAGTATATTAAACTTAATTACTTGTGCCAGCTAGCTCAGAGGCCACTAGAAACTCCTTGAGAACAAGAAGGGAGTAGTTTCTGGCAACCGAAAAACATGACTACTTTGTTTCCCTTTAGAATCGGAACACGTCTCAGAATCGTGGAAACAATAGATAACAGTTTCACTCAGTCAATCGTGCATGCTTAGTTTCTACAGAGTTACGCAGAAAGGAAAGACGGCGTTTCAATAAAAGGTTTTATTGAACAGTCTTGTTTCTCGTGTAAGAGATATGTGCTGTTATGATCACAAGACAGTATGCAAGATAAATAATGTACAGAGTAAGCAGTAGAAATAAATAATACTGCGCTAGCATTATCTTTTAGCATATATTCACGTACATAAATAACATGAGCTAAAAATGCGAGTACTCATACGATGCGTCTCTAAGCTAGTTCTACTCCCAATGTACCTAACCTGGTCTAGGTGTAGGGAAAGGTAAGAAGTAGGTGGAGTATTCTCTAGTAGGGTATACTAAGAGTATGTTAAGTATAGTATGCCAAGTCTAGTATGCCAAGAGTCCCTCTATGATCTAGTCAGCTCCATACCTTGAGAATGAGAGAGGTGGGAATCTCTTGTCGGATCTGGAACTCTAACACCCCGCGAAGGGAGTCAGAACACTGGAAGCTGGATTCTTCTGCGTGCAGGAATGACAGCGTCTTCTCAGTGCGTCAGGCCGGGATACGGGCTCCTCTGAAGTCGAGGTCTCCTCTAACTTGCTTGGGCAATGGAAGGTATATTTATACCTGGTAGGTGCCTTGGAATGTTAGCATTGACGTGAAGTCGGACAGAGGAAGACGCCAGGAATGAACCCTTAAGGTATAACGGTTCATACATAATAGATGAGTTCTTGGAGAAATCAATAGTCCTGTGCTAGGGAACTCCCGAAGCTTAAGGGTCTGGTTTCTAAGAACTCGTTGTGACATTAGGGTGGACGGATGTCGGTGACCATGCCTGTATTTGGAGTGCACGGTTAATGCCTAAATAAGGACAGGGATTCTATGCCTATATAAGGGCAATGCGAATTGTGCCTATATAAGGACATGATTCAGGAAAACCTATATACGGACACCTAAAGCGGAATACAACACCCACTCCACTTTCGAATGAACGATAATACTAAATGCTAAACATTTAAATGCTAAACATAAAATTGAGTACGACATGTTGCTAAAAACATTTCTAAAAGCATATTAAAAGTAGCTCAAAACTGTTGAATGCAATAGGTACTGTACATTTAAAGCATCGTTATCATTCTAAGCATATAATGGAAGTAAATGCAACATGAATGAATAAACAGAAATATATACATATGATGAAATGGTTGATAAGTTTTCAAAAATCAAAGCCACTGCATATCATGGAATTAAATGAAATGTTAGACAAGTAAGGTGAAAATGTGTCCCTGGAAGTATTCAAAGAAGTCCGTTTTATAAGACTAGTTCTACTGCAAGCAGATTGTTCATTTGCCATGTCATTTCCCCCAAAACATTTTAAAAAGAAAAAGTTCAATTTCTGGGAATAGTTCCAAGTTTTGAAAATATGAAGGCCAAATTTCAATGGTGCCCTGGTACACTGTGAGCCGAATCAAGTCAGTGTATGGGTCTGGCGTAAACATTAGATCATCTATTTCCGTAGCCAAAATATCGTCCACCGAAGTTGGTGACATTTGGAACACCTCGTTCAGAAGGTTAATTGCACAGAGATGAGAAACATCGCCTTCAGCAGAAGATGCAATGTGCGCGTCCGTTGTTACCTGTGTGCCTGTTGATCCATCTCGTACCTCAGCAGCTGCCGGAAGCGTCTGTGAAATCTCAATGAATGCCGTCATCAGGATTGGAAGCCTCTGGGGACAACACACAGCATGGGCCGTTATCGGGTCCAGCAGAGCATCGACATCCGTTGGCATGACTGATGGGAGTGTTAGACAGGTGTCTAGCACGCACTCTTCACCGCAAAACAGGCAGCGTAGAACAGGTAAGATGCAATCTTGCCAGATTGGTCTGAATGACAGGAACCACGTTGTATTAAGTTCCCGTAGACGAGGCATGCCCAAAAGCTGTACTATTCGCTCACGGCATTTCCGTTCAAGGAGAGCTTTCTCCACATCGCTCGGAGTGATGTTGGTGAATAGGCTTGCCATAGCGTAGCAGTAGGAATAAAAACAGGATTCCTGCAACAAGTGCTAGAATTAATGGCACACCACCAAACACCGAATGTGCGAAGTTTGGGATGATTCCGAAGACAGCCTGGAAAGGTGCTAATAGTCCAGAACAGATGGTCTTAAATACATGTACAATTCCGCTTGTATCAGACATGTTAAAGATACGTCCTATCATTTCTACGAAATGTATAGGGCAGTTTGTACGAATTAAAGCCTGTATCTCTGCCGAAGTCCTTGCAACTTGTAGATCATAGGTTTCTTTGGCCTAGGTCAAAGGCACTGTTTGTTGTATAAGCATGGCTTTCATTCTGCTTAAAGTATCAAATCTTATAAGAGACATTCAACGAAGGCCACAAAGGCGACTCCCTGACTGAGTCTATTGGGGCAAACAATACTTGCATACAGCAAGTGACCCTGGAGTTGACAGTTACTAGATATGGGATGCCTGGCAACATGCCACAGCAACTCTGATCATTCAACATGAGGTAACTCCCATTAGAAAGTTGGCCAAATGTTGGATTAATCACAGCAGCTGGTGTACCCTGCTGGTGGCAGGACAAATTTGCCACAGAACAATTACAAGCCCCGTGTAAAGATATGTCCTGACAAATTAGTGAACCGCTTAGTGCACTTTCACAGTGTGTACCGCTTAGAAACACTTCACGATCCCCCCTCCAACATCTATATGTGTAAGGTAAATTCCAGGACGTCTTAATGTATTCTTTACCCAAACTTTCATATTTGCCTGCTTGCATCTGTTTGAGGCAATACTGAAACTGAAAAGAAGTCACAGGTAGACTAATTTTGCCATGAATAAGCCATTCTGTAGCTGGTTTTTCTGCCACCGTGAATGGTAGTTTTTCAAGTTTTTCAATGCTCAGTACTGTATACTTTGCTCCCCTTTGTGCCAGTTCGATCTGTTTATCAGTTAGATTGTATTCTGCAAACAGAGCCGACGTGTTGATAAACGCCAAGGCACATAGCCCGCACGCAAAGATTGCAGCGTCCAGCTTAATAACATAATAGAACGTAACTGAGATTGGCCTTGTTGTAACACGGCTAAATCTTGTTCCAGTATGTCGATAGCAGAGGATACAATACTGTCCAATGAATAAATTCTGGAGGACAAAGTTGTTAACCCATTGTCGACCACAGTGAGAGTTTTCTCTAAGTTAATACGATCAAGTTCACGTATTCGTTCTGCGGCCTCCATCTGTGACACCTTCCATGCTTCATTATAAGCAGCATAGATGCCGGCATATATGAAAAGTTTTTGACACGGTTTTCTTGGTCCAAGCAAGAATTCCCTAAGGTCTGCGTCTTCTTTAAGTAAAGATAAGTGTTGTTTCACATCCTTAAGTGTAGATTTTTGCAGCCAATCGAGGCATAATTTTCCTACACTGTATGTTGTTACTACCCCAAGATGCTGTCTTTGGACGTATCGTGGGTCTGGCCTATGAATAGTAAACCCCTGTGTTTTATTCAGGAATCTCTCTTGACAGTTGTTTGTGTCTGTGGGGCAGATCAACCATTTTCTCCAATCAGGATTTGTTCTGTTGAGTTGTAGTATTGTGTCAACTGTAACCGCTGCCTGTTTATTGTTATCACTTGCAGGTGTTGGTACAGAAGGTGTTTTCATGTCTTTAATCTTGGCTAAACCAAGGCAAGACGTTTGTTGCACAGTGTCATTCAAAAACATTATTTGCTGAGGGATGATACAGGCTCTAAACAAAGCTTCTATTCCCTGCACTTGCCAATCTTTAGTACCCCAGACAGATTTTGTGTCTTTGTGTCTTTCCATAAGTCGAAACCATGTCTAGACAGTTGGGCAATAAATGCTGCAGAGTAAATCTGTTTTGTATTTGTTAACATAATTTTCAGTCCTCTTTTGTTTACATTTTTATAGAAAAATGTTTCTGGATCAGATGTATTGTATCCTGAAAAATATGGAAACTTTTAGCAAATGTTTTTGAACTACCTTTCGGTGGTGTAGGACAATGTTCCCATTGGTTAAACATAAACACATTTCTAGGTGTTGCAGATTTATGCAAAAAATAATGACCATAGTGGTTATAGCAATACAGCTGTTCATAGTCTGATGAACCCTCTAAATATTCATTATTAGAAAATGCAGCAGACTTTTCTAGGTCAAACATCATGTCATTTACAGTTTTAAAGTCCCAATCATCAGAATAGGTACTGGATGAAACAAAATCACTTAGTGAAATCTTAAATAAATGTGGAATGTTCAAATGTTCCGTAGGGCCGAAAATATCGAAATCAGTTTTGTCCCACACTATACCATCCTGTATAGGAACGGCTGTGATGTTCACTGCAGACAAGTCTCTTGTTTCACGATGGGATGATTTGTGAGGTTTCAAAAGTAAGTTCACTTCTTTCCTTTCAGTGTTCACATGGATATATCTGCCATTTATAAGCACGCTCATAGTCATAACCAAAGCTAGCCAAAGCAGAAAGAAAAATATTCCAGAAATAACCCAGAGTTCAATCCACGGTGAAACCAGATAAGTCTTTTTCAAAAAATGAAGAAAGTCTTGTACTTGCTGTTTGAAAGTTCTTGATGCTGGCGACGTCTCAGGCTCACTCAGATCCTCAGAAAACGTATCAAAGTTAATGAAATAGCCAGAAGCAGTTCTGTCAATTGTTGGAATTGCATCAGGATTTGTAGAAATCGCTGGAACCAGTTGATCACTTGTTACATTGGTGTAGACAGGTGTATTTGGACGAACTGTTACTTGAGTTTCAAGAGGGATGAGTTCCATAGCTTTGTTGCTCACTCCTTCATCTGTTACTGCTGAATTCTCGCTGGTTATCAGTCTTTCAGTCTGAACCTCTTGGATAGTAGCGAGAGAAGTGTGTCTGCTACTAGGTCGGAGTCCACGAGGCCTACTATTTAGTATTGGCCACATACTGTGGTTTGATGAGGTCGATGGACACAAATCTTTTCTCCTTTTTTCCAGCAAGGGGCGGCAGAAGTACTGTTCTTGTTCCGTGTATGGCTAGGACAGGTACTGGTTGTCTGTAAGAAGGTCCAAATTCCTTCTTGTCTGCAATTTTCTCTCTGACTAGATCCCCAACTTTTGGAATCCAGACAGGCCTTGCTGGGACCGCCGGTTTTTCCCCAGTGGTGGTTGGCTGCAGGAATACGTTGCTTTGTTTCGATCTTAGTTCATTTAGATCCTGTAAAACAGCCAAACGATCTTTGATATCAAAGGGTTTATTTTCCACCACTGTGCCTCTACATTCTAGATCTGGCACCCACATTCTTGTCCCAAATAGGACCTCATATGGAGTGACCCCCTAGAGAACTTCTTGGCAAATTATTTAATGAGCGTTGGACCCCATAAAGATGTTTGACCCACCCATCACCCGAACCTAATACCCTAGCTGTTATAGACTGCTTTATGTCCCGGTTTTTCCTTTCCACAACAGAATTTCCTCAGGATGAAACGGAGAGGAGTACCGCAATGCAACGCCCAGACTGGCCATGGCGTCTTTGTAAGCCCGAGAGCTAAACGCAGGGCCCTGGTCAGAATGTAGCATGCCTATTGCGTATGTGCCGATAAAGACTCGCAAATCTTTTATAACAGTTCAAGCGTCAGCCGAGCACTGAGGCCATATTCATAGGAACCTAGAGCATGAATCCACTGCGACCATTATATATTTATAGTTACCGTCCCTTTGCAAGGGACCGCAGTGGTCCAGGTAAACACAAGCTAATGGTTTGTCTGAAATTAACGAGGGTGTCTGCGCAGGACGTTTCACTGTGGAGACTTTCATCTGTTGGCATATTTCACATTCCAGAACATAGTTCTTGGTCTGTTTCCTAATGCCAGGCCACCAATATCTTTGTTTCAGTAAAGATACTGTTGCTGAAACACCTGCATGGGCAGAAGCTATCCCTTCATGTGCTGCTAGGATTAGTCCTAATCTGCGTTCCTTGTTTGGAATTACCCTATCTCCCACTCCAGGGATTCGAGCAAAAGGAACGTTGTTCGCATCAATTACAGAAGAGTACTTGAGTGGAAACTTTTTTGGTAATGCTGCACCACTGCCTTTGCTCGTAGCATTGACAGCCAACATAATCTCACTGTCTATTCTCGTTTTTGAACGAGTGATCGCAGCTACGGAAGCCGTCTGAACAGCCCCCTTTGCGGCTTCATCAGCCAATGAATTCCCTGCAACGTGAACGCCATCACGTTGATGACTCAGCGTGTGTATAACGTGGGCCTTTGGTAGTTTGCTTTTCAACTGAACTACTTGTTCCCAAAGTGGTTTATGCTTTATTGTGCCACCTTTTGCATCTTTGAACCCATTTTCAAGCCAAGTTTGTATATATTCATTATACGACTGCACACAGTAGAAAGAATCGCACACTATTAGTGTGGGGAATTCTCGATCTGTACTTTCAAGTGCCAGTTTGAATGCTTGTAGTTCAGCTCGCTGAGCTGTACAATCTCCTAGAGATTGGGTTTTTGTGACCATAGGTCTGAAGTTGCCATCGCGCATGCGACCTTTAACGATTGGGCACGCTGCACTGTAAGCTTGCTTACTCCCTGTAGCGGGTTGTGCGGATCCGTCAGTGTAAATTATGAATTCATACTGATCGAGAGGCAGAATCTCAGTGGGCAGAGGACATTCATGTTCATATTGCAGGAACGCTTGTGTTTTTAGATCAGGATCAAAAACATATTCAACATCTGTTGCAGCAAGAGAATTAGCCCATTGTATCCATCTAGGATGTAATGCTTTAGCATTTGGAATGCTCGCTTTTGTTATCGCCTCTAGAGCCGGTACTGGGGTTACGACAATAATGCGTTTCCCTTGAGCTAGAGCTCTTTCTTTTGCTACAGCGGTTTGAACTGCTGGCAGTATTTTTTCTGTTGAAGTGAAGCGCATTTCTGCTTGTGTATACAAGTGCGATTTGTATGCAATTGGTACTTTTTCACCCGCATTAAATGTTAAGTCGGTGAATCCGCATTGACCCGAAATTATTCGGATCACCAAATTGCGTTGACTTACGCGTGTTTGTAAGTGATTTGTTGCTAACATGTTAGCTTGGAGTGAACGCAAGATTTCTGTGTGTTCTTGTGTCCAATTTTTGATTGAAAAATCAGGTTTGATTAATGCGTAGAGAGGTTTAACCCTTTCTGCGTAATTTAGAATGTAAGTTCTTCCAAAATTTAGGAAACCCAGGATGGATTGTAAATTTTTCAGCGTCTTTGGAGGTTGGAGCAGCGCACACCTTTCTAAAAGTTAGCTGCCAAGCTCTTGCCTTCACTTGAAAGCTCATATCCTAGGAAGAGGACATTGAGTTGGGCAATTCTGGATTTTTAAAGTTGAACTTACAGCCCTCAGAGGCGAAGCCCAGTATAATGGTACTCACCCTGTTCAAGTGTTTGTCCAGGTCATCGTCTGTCAGATAGATGTCATCGACATATGACAATGCCTCATTATCATAAATTTGTAGTAACTCCGTTACTCCTCGCTGATAATAACCCTGGGCTGTTCTTGAACCCTTGTGGGAGTCGACAAAATTGACGCTGGGTCCCCATTATTGAGAAAGCTGTTAAGTACCTGCTTCCAGGTGCTATGTTTTGACAAAAGAAACCATTTGAGATGTCCAATGTGGTTTTATATTTTTTACGCACAATGTTATTCATTAATGCTGTACTATGTGCATTTTGTACTGCAAAAGTTTTTGAACAAGTGTTTAAGTGTCTGTAATCCAAGACTAGATGATAGGTGTTGTCTGGTTTGGAGACAGGAAACAAAGGATTGTTCATTGCAGAGGTGCATGTTTCAATCACCCCTTGGTATTCAAGTTGATCTAAGATCTCCCTGACCTGTTTTTTAGCTCCTTGCTTTATTGGGTACTGCCTCTGTGCAGTAGGTTCATTTTTTAGATGTATTTTATGGTGAGGTGAGTCCTCATCCCATCCTACATGATTTTTATATAATGCTGGGGCCTGGGCAAAGGCCCATTTTCTGGAATAAGTATATTTTATGTGAATTGGAATATGGTTAGAGAAGGCAGGCATAATAATGTCCTCGCCATGTGGGCACTCCCTGACAAATTGTGGTGGCCAGTCTTTTTCTGCTAGAAGTATGTCATAGCCCCTTGAAAGTTTTTCCCACAAGAGTGCTTTCACCTGTCTAGGTATGTCTCCCTCCATCCGGAGTGTTATTTCATATAACTTTTGTGGAGTACTAACCCTGGTGTCTACAGTCTCAACTGTAATGTACTCATTCAAGTCCACTATCTCCAGAAGTTCCTTCAGGTTCTGGCGAACTATTGTGACTTCTGCTGCACTGTCCAGCATTGTCTGAGCCCATTCTCCGTTCTTGAGTTGTGTTCTCAGTATTCTCGGCATGTCTGATCTTCAGACCTGCTACTTTCTTTTTGGAGAATTGCGGTTTTGTTTTATTTTTTGGAGCGTGTTTGTCGTCTTTCGATTTCACACGTTCTTCTCTATGTTCTGACCGTCCTCTTCTTTCCGATGTCTGTGACGATATCTGAAAGGTACGAGAGGAACGTGTATCAGTATCTTGATACCTGTCAGGCTTTTTCAAATTATCCCTATTCCTGAGGTTATACCTCCTTTCAGAGGGCTCCTTTTGAGGAGACCTACCTCGGGATTGAGAACGTTTCTCGTTTGAATTATGTTTATTAGTTTCCCACTTCTTTTTAGAAGATGTAGGAGTTTGTTTAATAGAGTCCTTCTCAGGACTTTCAGATAGTTTTGGCTTCAATGGTCTTCCACCCAAACTATCTCTGCCTAATTCTGCATAAGATTGTTCTATTATTCTGGGTAGTTCTGTTTGATGTTCTGTAACATCGAATTCCCTTAATCGTTGGCGGATCGCCGCCACTGCTGCTGCCTCCCCTTTAATATTAGAAAATATTATTGTTGAGACCTGGTCGAAATTTTTCAGTAATTTCATACCTAAATTCAGAGCAGGCTCTGCCCAGTATTCGTTTTGAATTTGTTTCAGGACATCAGGTATTACTGCAATTGACGGAATACCATGTGTTTTAGTATAGATGGCAGCAAAGACTGAGCCCCAAGTGGTGCAGTCTTCCAGTTGTGGTGTGATCCCCATTGGTAAACAGATTGTTAGTATTCTGTGTTTCTCATAAGGGTTAGTATTAGGAAATACTGCTTCTATTGGAGTAATTTTTTGAGCTATCCAGAATGGAATTTGCTCACGTTTTGTGGGCATTTTACCCATGACTGCGTATAAAGTCTGTGGTGTAATTTTTAGTGTATTCCCTGTTGAGGAGTTTGATTTGGAATGGTTAATGGTGGTTGGACTGTGAAAGTCCGCATGACATATTGGACTAGTTGTCTGTAAATTTTTATTAACTCTTGTAGTTGAGTAAGTAATTCCTCGTATGACATTATATCAAGGTCAGGATGAGGAGTGTAGCCGGCTAGAATCGGCCATGTTGCTCCTGGTCTACCTAGTGGACCGGAGCCTGGTAATGTTTTTGTGATGTTTTAGGGCGCTTTAAACCAGAGCTGATGCTCCTGGTATGTTAGTGGAATTTCAATATCCTCGAAAGGAATATATTCCTCTGGTGGTTCATCTTCTTTGTAGAAGTGAAACATGTGTGTTACTGGATTCGATTCAGGAAATATTACCCATGAATAGAATACCTCTGTCTGAAAGGATTCGTGTGCCTCTATCACGAAAACTGCTCTACCGCCTGTTGGTGGTAGGCCATGTTTTATAAGTTTTAGAGTGATGGCTCTTCTTAAGTTTGGAGCGATGTCTATAACACCCTCCTCATGTTCATTTAAACCTGTAAAGTTAAAAACTGTTACGACTGGGTCAGCCGTAGCTCCACCGGTTTCGGTGGCATTGTCCCGATGTGGACATTTGTTTTTGAAAATGTAGAACAAGTTTCAAGGAAACAAAAGATAAGGTGCACAATATTTTGGAACACTGTATCCTTCAACGTTGAACAAACCAAACAACTAATATATAGGGTTTTTGTCCTAATTAGTTATGGCGGATATTTAACCCTACCCACTCCAGACGTCTTATGGAGTATGTGAGTAGGGGTCTCTGAGAAAAGCACGCACTGAGTTACTCAGTATCTAGCGTTAAATTACTGCCTTACCAAACGTTTGGGCGCCATGTAGTGTAGTTCCTATTTCCCTAATAGGCTCTGCGCATTGGAATAATATAACCTATAGGCTTGACATAGGACTACGGTCGGTATGTCCCTATCGAGTATATTAAACTTAATTACTTGTGCCAGCTAGCTCAGAGGCCACTAGAAACTCCTTGAGAACAAGAAGGGAGTAGTTTCTGGCAACCGAAAACATGACAACTTTGTTTCCTTTAGAATCGGAACACGTCTCAGAATCGTGGAAACAATAGATAACAGTTTCACTTAGTCAATCGTGCATGCTTAGTTTTTACAGAGTTACACAGAAAGGAAAGACGGGCGTTTCAATAAAAAGGTCTTATTGAACAGTCTTGTTTCTCGTGTAAGAGATATGTGCTGTTATGATCACAAGACAGTATGCAAGATAAATAATGTACAGAGTAAGCAGTAGAAATAAATAATACTGCGCTAGCATTATCTTTTAGCATATATTCACGTACATAAATAACATGAGCTAAAAATGCGAGTACTCATACGATGCGTCTCTAAGCTAGTTCTACCCCAATGTACCTAACCTGGTCTAGGTGTAGGGAAAGGTAAGAAGTAGGTGGAGTATTCTCTAGTCTGGTATACTAAGAGTATGTTAAGTATAGTACGCCAAGTATGCCAAGAGTCCCTCTAGGTTCTAGTCAGCTCCATACCTTGAGAATGAGAGAGGTGGGAATCTCTTGCCGGATCTGGAACTCTAACACCCCGCGAAGGGAGTCAGAACACTGGAAGCTGGATTCTTCTGCGTGCAGGAATGACAGCGTCTTCTCAGTGCGTCAGGCCGGGATACGGGTGTAGGAGAGTAGGATCTGCTTCACATGGGTACCCCCACTTTTTGCTGATGCTTCACTGTTTTTCGACATTAGTCTGGCTGGGGCCCTGCTAATCAGGACCCCAGCCTAGCTGCTTCCTCTCTAAAATGGTTTCCATGTGCCTTAGGCACATCACTGATTGGGATCTGGAGTGCCCTTATAAGTCCCTAGTATATGGTATACTATGTACCAAGGGCATAGGTACCTCAGAGGCCTGCCAGGGGCTGCAGCATGTATTATGCCACCCCTGGAAGGCCATCCAAACTGACACCACAGGTCTGCTACTGCAGCCTGGGTAAGGTGGTGCATGCACCCCTTACTGTGATATGGGTTACCTATATCACGAAATACATACACACATATAAACCTATAAGTCACTCCTAAGGCAGGCCTTATCAATCCTAAAGGCAGAGTGCATGGTTCCTATGTGAGAGGGTGCCCCTGCATGAGCAGGGCCCCTCTGCAGCGTTCGGAGACCATCTCTGATGCTGTTTGTAGTGCAGCCTGACCATATACTCTTAAGCGCATTATATCCTCGCGGTAAAATGCTAACTTTGGAATGGCTGCACCTAAACATGTCGTGTTTGGTGTCAAACATCTTGGAATACTACCCCCCGCCAATCCTGGCGGCGGGGGTAGCATTCCACCCTTCTAGAGGGAAAGACATGTTAACTCTGACGAGTCCGGTAACTTCTTTCCAGAGCCCTGGCATCACAAAATGGATGCTGCTGCCACAGACACGAGTCTGGCCTCCTGCTGCTGGACGAAACTCCGGCAGGGGAGGCCTGGACAATAGGTTTCCTGTCCCAGGGAGGTGTGACCACCTCCCCAGACAGGATAATGTGTATTGGGGCTGGGCGGGAGCACTTTCGGGTGCTTTGAAGTCCTGCACTGGGGGCACATTTGGTGTCCCTGTGCATACCCCAGTTCAAACCGGATCAGGGGCTTGCAGCCCCTGCTTTGGCGCGAACTGGACAAAGGGAAAGGGGTGTAGCCACCCCTCTGCCCTGACCCACCCATAGGTGGGGCCACAGAGTAGTCCAACCCCTATTTTTAGAATAAAGGTAGGAACCCAGTCCTTAGGACTTTAGATTATACCTGGACGAAACTCTGAAACTGAATCCTGGACCTTCGACGCTCTACGACAAGATTAGAGGACTGAAGAATCTCCCTTGGGGTCAAGGAGTGACTCCCCTGCTTGGCAGGCACCAAAGAAGCATCTGTCCGGTTCGCATTTCTGAAGCTCCCGTCGGACGCCGAAGTCATCGCATCACCAGAGGTGGATTCTCAGACTTGCCTGAGGCTACCCTGAGTCCCCAGCAAAGCTGAGGCCCGTGGCTATCGTGGGTGACTTGAGACCGTGACCCCTGGACACCGAGCACATTTGCAAGTGCATCATCTTCTGGGTCTCCCAAGAAGTCGTGCTTTGGGCTCCGAGTAGCCCCAGCCTCCAGCACCACCTGCACCGAAGATCACTGGCCCCCACTCCACGAGTGTCCTGTAAGCCAGCTCCACGTGCGGCATCACGAGGCTCCTTCGCGGTCGCTAGCCCGTTGGCTAGTAGCCCTTAACGAAGGCCAATCCTTTTCCTACTTGGCATCCTGGTTGCTCCAGGCCTGCCCTCACTTACCCTCGCTGGGTGAGTTCTACAGACCTTGCTGGTCTGCACCATCGACGATCTACATCTTCACCGAGACTTGCCGTTGCCAAGGCTTGTTGGGTCCAATCCGGTCGCCGACACCTCAGCACTCGACAGACATCGTGTACCAGCCCGAATCCTGCTCCTGGTCGCCGACAACGCCTCCTGGACCTCGTGGCTGAAGAGTCAAGACGACCGTCAACGCACCTGAAGCACTCGACATCGGTGGGCATCTGTCCATCGCCTTCCTGGTCACTGGCTAGTGACCCAGACTCTGTCCCCTCTGCTTTCAGGTTCTTCAGAACTCCGATCCACTCTTGGATCCACCCGGACACTTTTCTCTTGGCCGCCAGCAGCACTTTGCAGCAGATCGCCATTCGAATCGACGACGAAACCCGACCCCGAAAGGCACCTATGCACCCGGCTTCCCTGGGTGAGGTAACACGAGTACTCCGGTGCTCCCGTGGGTAGAGACTCTTCAAAGTCCTAGATCTCAAAGGGTTTTGTCCTAGTCCTCTTTTAAGTGTCCCTTTTCTCTATTTTCCCGATCCCGACTTTCTCCATAGAAGTTAACGGCGTATCGCGGTTGTGTATTTACACTGCACGCGTCTCCCGTGGGTCCCCTGTGTCACTACCTTGGGTGGTTCCTTGTGGTCCAAGCACTTCTAGAGGCTCTAGGCCTAGTGTCTAGTTCAGTCGTGGTTCGCATACCACTTTATTGGTATATGGTTTGGTACGCCCCTAGGGCCCAAACGTGTATTTGTGCTATTACTGTGACTTAATAACTTATAACTTATGTATTTCGAACTCTAGCCTCATAAAGAGACTAGAGGGGTGTGTTTAGCAATAAATACATATATTTTGAATATATACCTGGTGTGGTGCTCTTTCATTTGGTCACTCAAGAGATTATAGACTGGTAAAACAAGCTGCTTTACATTCCTTCAAGACTTAGCCTGAAGGCTGCTCTCCATAGCTACCACTAGGATAGCTTTCAATAAGGTTGTCTTTAACCTATCTCCAATAAGGGGTTGTTTGGACTGGTGCAAGGTGCCCACTATAATTAGTGGACAGCATATGCCAGGCCAACTTCTCACATTGGTGTGCAGCGTGTGGGATTCCAGCTTGCTATTGTTTTACCAGATAATCTCAATTGAATTGATCAACTGAAAACCACTAAAGGTACCTAAGGTACATATAATTTAAGCTTAGAATACAGTAAGTTCTACTGAACTTAGAGTTGTGTGTTAAGGGATAGCACAACCCTTTCTACAACTCAAGAGAGTTTAGTAGGCCACACTAGAGTAGGTAGTGCATACACCACACCACACTAGTAATGTCTTTAAGGGCAGGATCCAAAGAATCCTTGCAGGAAGCCATTGAGCTTCCACCCTCCAAGTATGATACACTCCCATTCTTGGAATTGAGAGCTTTATGTAACTTGAGAAAAATAAGGACAGGCCAAAGCCCCACCACCCAACACCTCAAGGAGTTGTTGGTGGCTTATGACCTTAGTAAGCCTGTAGGGACTGAAGGGGTAGGAGCTGAGGGTGGGGCAGATGAAGAGGACGAGGCCAGGGGTACCAATACCCCCAGCCCCCCCTCTGAAACTGGCCAGGAGGGTGACAATGACCCTGACCTGGATAACCCAATCCCTCCTGTGGATGATGATGAGGATGATCAAGATGATGCCCTCTTTGTCCCCCAGGAAGGATTAAGAGTGTGCCCAGGAAGTCTAGATCTCCTTCTCAGGAGTCTAACCACTCTGGCACCTCTATAGGGAGCTCTGTCTCCTCTCACAGGAGGGAATCCTCTCATGAGAGGAGAACCAGACTGGTCCAGTATGAGGAAACTCAGCTGGAGATCAGAAAAAAGCAATTGGCTTTAGATAGGGAATCCCTAGATCTCCTTAGAGAGAGAAGAAAGTTGGGACTAGAGTCCCATGGTGGCAGCCATGTCCCTAGAGACAGGGAAAGGTCCTATGACCATAGGAACCTGAGCAAGATTGTCCCTCCCTACCAGAGTGGGGATGATATCCACAAATGGATAACTGCATTGGAGAGGGCCTGTAAAGTACAGAAGGTCCCTCAGGAGCAGTGGGCAGCAATCTTGTGGCTCTCCTTTGCTGACAAAGGTAGAGATAAGCTCCTCACTGTTAGAGAGGAGGATGCTGATAATTACAAGGTCTTGAAGAGTGCTCTTATTGATGGGTTTGGCCTAACCACTGAACAGTACAGGTTGAAGTTCAGAGACACCCAAAAAGCACAGACTCAAGACTGGGTAGACTATGTGGATTGTTCTGCCAAGGCTCTGGAAGGCTGGTTGATGGGCAGTAAGGTGTGTGACTTCTCAGGATTGTACAATCTGATAATGAGGGAGCAGATTCTTAATAACTGTCAAAATCAGCTGTTGCATCAATACCTGGTAGACTCTGATCTGACCTCTCCCCAAGAATTGGGAAAGAAGGCAGACAAATGGGTCAGAACCAGGGTGAAGCAGAAGGTACAGAACCAAGGTGGGGAAACCAAGAAGCAAGATGCTAAGAACTCTGACAAGGGTGGGGAGAAGGGTAAAGATCAAAAGTCTTCATCAGGCCCCCAAAAATCTTCTTCTGGTGGGGATTCACAGTCTACCAAAGGGAAAGGCCAAAGAAAACCATGGTGCAAGGTCTGTAAGCAAAAGACCCACTGGACCAGTGATTGCACCAAGTCCAAAGACTCCAGTCCAGCACCCACCAATGCCCCTAAGGCACCTGTTCCCCCTAGTACAGTTGGTGGAAGTGCTCCAGCAAAGGGTTTAGTAGGGTTCACCCTGGGAACTGAGTTGGGCTCTGACTTAGTCAGGGAACTGACTCAGGCTGTGTTAGTCTGTGATGGAGGCATGGATGTGACCTCCACTGTGAGTCCCAGTAATCTGGGCAAGTACAGACAACAGCCTTTAATCAATGGACGTGAGGCTTTGGCATTTAGGGACACAGGGGCAAGTGTCACAATGGTGACACAAGACCTTGTGCTACCTGGGCAAGTTATGCTTGGTGAGATGTACCAAGTGACCAATGCTAGCAATGTCAGAACAGACCATACTCTGGCAGTTGTTAACTTCTCCTGGGGAGGGGTAACTGGCCTTAAGAAGGTTGTGGTAAGTGCAAACCTACCAGTCGAATGCTTGCTTGGCAATGACTTAGAGACTTCTGCTTGGGCAGAAGTGGAGCTCAGGACCCATGCAGAAATGCTGGGGATCCCTGCAGATGTGTTTGCTGTGACCAGGTCACAAGCCAAAATGTCTAGCACTGAACAGGCCTTGGATTCTGGAAGAATGGACCAAGTGCCTTCCAAGAGGAGGAGTAGTAGGGTTAAGGCAGTGCCTTCCCCCTTGGCTCAGGAGGAAGATCAGTCCCTTGAGGGGGATGATCTCAGCCCTGAAGAAGGAACTGTCCCAGAGGAACTTGAACCTGACCAGGTTGAGTTCTTGGGGACAGGGGGACCTTCTAGGGCAGATCTGAGCCAGGAGCAGCAGAGCTGCCCCTCCCTTGAACCCCTCAGACAGCAAGCTGCTGCTGAGGCTGCTGGGAAAGCTAGTGGTCCCCATACAGTGTATTGGGATGATGGACTCCTGTACTCAGAGAGTAGAGACCCCAAGCCTGGTGCTACCAGGAGGTTGGTAATACCTTTGAAGTTCAGGGGCTTCCTATTGACCCTAGCCCATGATATTCCCCTAGCAGGTCACCTGGGCCAGAACAAGACTTGGGACAGAATTGTCCCTCACTTTCACTGGCCCCACATGTCTGAAGACAGTAAGGAGTTTTGTCGCTCCTGTGTAACCTGCCAAGCCAGTGGCAAAGCAGGTGGCACTACAAAGGCCCCCTGATACCACTACCTGTGGTGGGGGTGCCCTTTGAAAGGGTAGGGATTGACATTGTTGGTCCCATGGATCCCCAAACAGCCTCTGGGCACAGGTTTATCCTGGTGGTAGTGGATCATGCCACCAGGTACCCAGAAGCTATTCCCCTCAGGACCACTACAGCACCTGTGGTGGCAAGGGCCCTCCTGGGAATCTTCTCAAGAGTGGGCTTTCCTAAGGAGGTAGTATCAGACAGGGGTGCTAACTTCATGTCTGGGTACTTAAAAGCAATGTGGAAGGAGTGTGGAGTGACTTATAAGTTCACCACACCCTATCACCCACAATGCAATGGTTTAGTTGAGAGATTCAACAAAACCTTGAAGGGCATGATTAAAGGGCTCCCAGAAAAGCTTAGGCGTAGATGGGACATACTCTTGCCCTGCCTTTTATTCGCATATAGGGAGGTGCCTCAGAAGGGGTTGGTTACAGCCCTTTTGAACTTCTGTTTGGCCACCCTGTGAGGGGTCCACTGTGCTTGGTGAAGGAAGGATGGGAGTTACCTCTCAAGCCCCCAAAGCAAGATATAGTGGACTATGTACTTGGTCTCCGCTCCAGGATGGCTGAGTACATGAAAAAGGCAACCAAAAACCTTGAGGCTAGCCAGGAACTTCAAAAGGCCTGGCATGACCAAAAGGCTGTTCTGACTGTTTACCAGCCAGGACAGAAGGTGTGGGTGTTGGAGCCAGTGGCCCCAGCAGCTCTCCAAGATAAATGGAGTGGACCCCACACTATTGTTGAGCAGAAGGGTGAGGTCACTTATTTAGTGGACCTAGGAACACCCAGGAGTCCCCACAGGGTTCTCCATGTCAACAGGTTAAAACCATATGTGGACAGGGCAGACATGGGCTTGCTCATGGCTACTGATGAAGGGCAGGAGGAAGAGAGTGACCCACTCCCTGACCTGCTCTCACAGAACCCTGACGATGGGTCAGTTGATGGTGCAGCCTTGGCAGGCAGCCTCACTACCCAGCAACAAACTGATTGCAGGCAAGTCCTCAATCAGTTTCGACATATGTTTTCACTGACACCCAGTCAGACCACCTGGTGCACTCATGAAGTGGACACTGGGGACAGTCTGCCTATTAAAAACAAGATTTATAGGCAACCTGACCATGTCAGGGACTGTATCAGGACTGAAGTCCAGAAAATGTTGGAATTGGGAGTCATTGAACCCTCAGATAGCCCTTGGGCTAGTCCAGTAGTCCTTGTACCGAAACCTCACACCAGTGGTGGAAAAAGAGAGATGAGGTTTTGTGTAGACTACAGGGGTCTCAATGCAGTCACTAGGACTGATGCCCATCCAATACCCAGGGCAGATGAGCTCATAGATACTTTGGCCTCTGCCAAATATCTCAGCACATTTGACCTAACAGCTGGCTACTGGCAGATCAGACTAGCTGATACTGCAAAGCCCAAAACAGCATTCTCAACCCCTAGTGGGCATTATCAATTTGTGGTAATGCCCTTTGGTCTGAAGAATGCACCTGCCACTTTCCAGAGGTTGGTGAATACAGTTCTCACAGGACTGGAAGCCTATAGTGCAGCTTATCTAGATGATATTGCTGTCTTTAGCTCCACCTGGGAGGATCACCTGGTCCACCTCAGGAATGTTTTACAGGCCCTGCAAAAGGCAGGCCTGACTATCAAGGCCACTAAGTGCCAGATAGGGCAGAGTCAGGTTGTGTACCTGGGCCACCTTGTGGGTGGAGGCCAGGTTCAACCTTTGCAGAGCAAGATCCAGACCATCATGGACTGGACTGCTCCCACTACCCAGACTCAGGTGAGAGCCTTCTTAGGCCTGACTGGGTACTATAGGAGATTTGTCAAGGGGTATGGATCAATAGTGACACCCCTGAATGACTTAACTTCTAAGAAAATGCCCAAAAAGGTTCAGTGGACAGTTAGCTGTCAAAAGGCATTTGATGACCTCAAGCAGGCCATGTGCACTGCTCCAATTCTGCAGAGTCCTGATTACTCCAAGAAGTTCATTGTTCAAACTGATGCATCTGAATTGGGGGTAGGGGCTGTACTGTCACAATTGAATGAAGAAGGTCAGGATCAGCCAGTAGCTTTTATTAGCAGAAGGCTGACCCCTAGAGAGAAACGTTGGTCAGCCATAGAGAGGGAGGCCTTTGCTGTGGTCTGGGCTCTGAAGAAGTTGAGGCCATACTTGTTTGGTACACACTTCCTGGTTCAGACAGACCATAAGCCCCTCTTATGGCTAAAACAAATGAAGGGTGAAAACCCCAAACTGCTTAGGTGGTCCATTTCCCTACAGGGGATGGACTTTACAGTGGAACATAGGCCTGGGAGTAACCATGCGAATGCAGATGGACTCTCTAGGTATTTCCACTTAGAACATGAAGACTTAACTGGGCAAGGTTAGTTTAATGTCCCTACGTTTGGGGGGGGTTGTGTAGGAGAGTAGGATCTGCTTCACATGGGTACCCCCACTTTTTGCTGATGCTTCACTGTTTTTCGACATTAGTCTGGCTGGGGCCCTGCTAATCAGAACCCCAGCCTAGCTGCTTCCTCTCTAAAATGGTTTCCATGTGCCTTAGGCACATCACTGATTGGGATCTGGAGTGCCCTTATAAGTCCCTAGTATATGGTATACTATGTACCAAGGGCATAGGTACCTCAGAGGCCTGCCAGGGGCTGCAGCATGTATTATGCCACCCCTGGAAGGCCATCCAAACTGACACCACAGGTCTGCTACTGCAGCCTGGGTAAGGTGGTGCATGCACCCCTTACTGTGATATGGGTTACCTATATCACGAAATACATACACACATATAAACCTATAAGTCACTCCTAAGGCAGGCCTTATCAATCCTAAAGGCAGAGTGCATGGTTCCTATGTGAGAGGGTGCCCCTGCATGAGCAGGGCCCCTCTGCAGCGTTCGGAGACCATCTCTGATGCTGTTTGTAGTGCAGCCTGACCATATACTCTTAAGCGCATTATATCCTCGCGGTAAAATGCTAACTTTGGAATGGCTGCACCTAAACATGTCGTGTTTGGTGTCAAACATCTTGGAATACTACCCCCCGCCAATCCTGGCGGCGGGGGTAGCATTCCACCCTTCTAGAGGGAAAGACATGTTAACTCTGACGAGTCCGGTAACTTCTTTCCAGAGCCCTGGCATCACAAAATGGATGCTGCTGCCACAGACACGAGTCTGGCCTCCTGCTGCTGGACGAAACTCCGGCAGGGGAGGCCTGGACAATAGGTTTCCTGTCCCAGGGAGGTGTGACCACCTCCCCAGACAGGATAATGTGTATTGGGGCTGGGCGGGAGCACTTTCGGGTGCTTTGAAGTCCTGCACTGGGGGCACATTTGGTGTCCCTGTGCATACCCCAGTTCAAACCGGATCAGGGGCTTGCAGCCCCTGCTTTGGCGCGAACTGGACAAAGGGAAAGGGGTGTAGCCACCCCTCTGCCCTGACCCACCCATAGGTGGGGCCACAGAGTAGTCCAACCCCTATTTTTAGAATAAAGGTAGGAACCCAGTCCTTAGGACTTTAGATTATACCTGGACGAAACTCTGAAACTGAATCCTGGACCTTCGACGCTCTACGACAAGATTAGAGGACTGAAGAATCTCCCTTGGGGTCAAGGAGTGACTCCCCTGCTTGGCAGGCACCAAAGAAGCATCTGTCCGGTTCGCATTTCTGAAGCTCCCGTCGGACGACGAAGTCATCGCATCACCAGAGGTGGATTCTCAGACTTCCCCGAGGCTACCCTGAGTCCCCAGCAAAGCTGAGGCCCGTGGCTATCGTGGGTGACTTGAGACCGTGACCCCTGGACACCGAGCACATTTGCAAGTGCATCATCTTCTGGGTCTCCCAAGAAGTCGTGCTTTGGGCTCCGAGTAGCCCCAGCCTCCAGCACCACCTGCACCGAAGATCACTGGCCCCCACTCCACGAGTGTCCTGTAAGCCAGCTCCACGTGCGGCGTCACGAGGCTCCTTCGCGGTCGCTAGCCCGTTGGCTAGTAGCCCTTAACGAAGGCCAATCCTTTTCTTACTTGGCATCCTGGTTGCTCCAGGCCTGCCCTCACTTACCCTCGCTGGGTGAGTTCCACAGACCTTGCTGGTCTGCACCATCGACGATCTACATCTTCACCGAGACTTGCCGTTGCCAAGGCTTGTTGGGTCCAATCCGGTCGCCGACACCTCAGCACTCGACAGACATCGTGTACCAGCCCGAATCCTGCTCCTGGTCGCCGACAACGCCTCCTGGACCTCGTGGCTGAAGAGTCAAGACGACCGTCAACGCACCTGAAGCACTCGACATCGGTGGGCATCTGTCCATCGCCTTCCTGGTCACTGGCTAGTGACCCAGACTCTGTCCCCTCTGCTTTCAGGTTCTTCAGAACTCCGATCCACTCTTGGATCCACCCGGACACTTTTCTCTTGGCCGCCAGCAGCACTTTGCAGCAGATCGCCATTCGAATCGACGACGAAACCCGACCCCGAAAGGCACCTATGCACCCGGCTTCCCTGGGTGAGGTAACACGAGTACTCCGGTGCTCCCGTGGGTAGAGACTCTTCAAAGTCCTAGATCTCAAAGGGTTTTGTCCTAGTCCTCTTTTAAGTGTCCCTTTTCTCTATTTTCCCGATCCCGACTTTCTCCATAGAAGTTAACGGCGTATCGCGGTTGTGTATTTACACTGCACGCGTCTCCCGTGGGTCCCCTGTGTCACTACCTTGGGTGGTTCCTTGTGGTCCAAGCACTTCTAGAGGCTCTAGGCCTAGTGTCTAGTTCAGTCGTGGTTCGCATACCACTTTATTGGTATATGGTTTGGTACGCCCCTAGGGCCCAAACGTGTATTTGTGCTATTACTGTGACTTAATAACTTATAACTTATGTACTTCGAACTCTAGCCTCATAAAGAGACTAGAGGGGTGTGTTTAGCAATAAATACATATATTTTGAATATATACCTGGTGTGGTGCTCTTTCATTTGGTCACTCAAGAGATTATAGACTGGTAAAACAAGCTGCTTTACATTCCTTCAAGACTTAGCCTGAAGGCTGCTCTCCATAGCTACCACTAGGATAGCTTTCAATAAGGTTGTCTTTAACCTATCTCCAATAAGGGGTTGTTTGGACTGGTGCAAGGTGCCCACTATAATTAGTGGACAGCATATGCCAGGCCAACTTCTCACATTGGTGTGCAGCGTGTGGGATTCCAGCTTGCTATTGTTTTACCAGATAATCTCAATTGAATTGATCAACTGAAAACCACTAAAGGTACCTAAGGTACATATAATTTAAGCTTAGAATACAGTAAGTTCTACTGAACTTAGAGTTGTGTGTTAAGGGATAGCACAACCCTTTCTACAACTCAAGAGAGTTTAGTAGGCCACACTAGAGTAGGTAGTGCATACACCACACCACACTAGTAATGTCTTTAAGGGCAGGATCCAAAGAATCCTTGCAGGAAGCCATTGAGCTTCCACCCTCCAAGTATGATACACTCCCATTCTTGGAATTGAGAGCTTTATGTAACTTGAGAAAAATAAGGACAGGCCAAAGCCCCACCACCCAACACCTCAAGGAGTTGTTGGTGGCTTATGACCTTAGTAAGCCTGTAGGGACTGAAGGGGTAGGAGCTGAGGGTGGGGCAGACGAAGAGGACGAGGCCAGGGGTACCAATACCCCCAGCCCCCCTCTGAAACTGGCCAGGAGGGTGACAATGACCCTGACCTGGATAACCCAATCCCTCCTGTGGATGATGATGAGGATGATCAAGATGATGCCCTCTTTGTCCCCCCAGGAAGGATTAAGAGTGTGCCCAGGAAGTCTAGATCTCCTTCTCAGGAGTCTAACCACTCTGGCACCTCTATAGGGAGCTCTGTCTCCTCTCACAGGAGGGAATCCTCTCATGAGAGGAGAACCAGACTGGTCCAGTATGAGGAAACTCAGCTGGAGATCAGAAAAAAGCAATTGGCTTTAGATAGGGAATCCCTAGATCTCCTTAGAGAGAGAAGAAAGTTGGGACTAGAGTCCCATGGTGGCAGCCATGTCCCTAGAGACAGGGAAAGGTCCTATGACCATAGGAACCTGAGCAAGATTGTCCCTCCCTACCAGAGTGGGGATGATATCCACAAATGGATAACTGCATTGGAGAGGGCCTGTAAAGTACAGAAGGTCCCTCAGGAGCAGTGGGCAGCAATCTTGTGGCTCTCCTTTGCTGACAAAGGTAGAGATAAGCTCCTCACTGTTAGAGAGGAGGATGCTGATAATTACAAGGTCTTGAAGAGTGCTCTTATTGATGGGTTTGGCCTAACCACTGAACAGTACAGGTTGAAGTTCAGAGACACCCAAAAAGCACAGACTCAAGACTGGGTAGACTATGTGGATTGTTCTGCCAAGGCTCTGGAAGGCTGGTTGATGGGCAGTAAGGTGTGTGACTTCTCAGGATTGTACAATCTGATAATGAGGGAGCAGATTCTTAATAACTGTCAAAATCAGCTGTTGCATCAATACCTGGTAGACTCTGATCTGACCTCTCCCCAAGAATTGGGAAAGAAGGCAGACAAATGGGTCAGAACCAGGGTGAAGCAGAAGGTACAGAACCAAGGTGGGGAAACCAAGAAGCAAGATGCTAAGAACTCTGACAAGGGTGGGGAGAAGGGTAAAGATCAAAAGTCTTCATCAGGCCCCCAAAAATCTTCTTCTGGTGGGGATTCACAGTCTACCAAAGGGAAAGGCCAAAGAAAACCATGGTGCAAGGTCTGTAAGCAAAAGACCCACTGGACCAGTGATTGCACCAAGTCCAAAGACTCCAGTCCAGCACCCACCAATGCCCCTAAGGCACCTGTTCCCCCTAGTACAGTTGGTGGAAGTGCTCCAGCAAAGGGTTTAGTAGGGTTCACCCTGGGAACTGAGTTGGGCTCTGACTTAGTCAGGGAACTGACTCAGGCTGTGTTAGTCTGTGATGGAGGCATGGATGTGACCTCCACTGTGAGTCCCAGTAATCTGGGCAAGTACAGACAACAGCCTTTAATCAATGGACGTGAGGCTTTGGCATTTAGGGACACAGGGGCAAGTGTCACAATGGTGACACAAGACCTTGTGCTACCTGGGCAAGTTATGCTTGGTGAGATGTACCAAGTGACCAATGCTAGCAATGTCAGAACAGACCATACTCTGGCAGTTGTTAACTTCTCCTGGGGAGGGGTAACTGGCCTTAAGAAGGTTGTGGTAAGTGCAAACCTACCAGTCGAATGCTTGCTTGGCAATGACTTAGAGACTTCTGCTTGGGCAGAAGTGGAGCTCAGGACCCATGCAGAAATGCTGGGGATCCCTGCAGATGTGTTTGCTGTGACCAGGTCACAAGCCAAAATGTCTAGCACTGAACAGGCCTTGGATTCTGGAAGAATGGACCAAGTGCCTTCCAAGAGGAGGAGTAGTAGGGTTAAGGCAGTGCCTTCCCCCTTGGCTCAGGAGGAAGATCAGTCCCTTGAGGGGGATGATCTCAGCCCTGAAGAAGGAACTGTCCCAGAGGAACTTGAACCTGACCAGGTTGAGTTCTTGGGGACAGGGGGACCTTCTAGGGCAGATCTGAGCCAGGAGCAGCAGAGCTGCCCCTCCCTTGAACCCCTCAGACAGCAAGCTGCTGCTGAGGCTGCTGGGAAAGCTAGTGGTCCCCATACAGTGTATTGGGATGATGGACTCCTGTACTCAGAGAGTAGAGACCCCAAGCCTGGTGCTACCAGGAGGTTGGTAATACCTTTGAAGTTCAGGGGCTTCCTATTGACCCTAGCCCATGATATTCCCCTAGCAGGTCACCTGGGCCAGAACAAGACTTGGGACAGAATTGTCCCTCACTTTCACTGGCCCCACATGTCTGAAGACAGTAAGGAGTTTTGTCGCTCCTGTGTAACCTGCCAAGCCAGTGGCAAAGCAGGTGGCACTACAAAGGCCCCCTGATACCACTACCTGTGGTGGGGGTGCCCTTTGAAAGGGTAGGGATTGACATTGTTGGTCCCATGGATCCCCAAACAGCCTCTGGGCACAGGTTTATCCTGGTGGTAGTGGATCATGCCACCAGGTACCCAGAAGCTATTCCCCTCAGGACCACTACAGCACCTGTGGTGGCAAGGGCCCTCCTGGGAATCTTCTCAAGAGTGGGCTTTCCTAAGGAGGTAGTATCAGACAGGGGTGCTAACTTCATGTCTGGGTACTTAAAAGCAATGTGGAAGGAGTGTGGAGTGACTTATAAGTTCACCACACCCTATCACCCACAATGCAATGGTTTAGTTGAGAGATTCAACAAAACCTTGAAGGGCATGATTAAAGGGCTCCCAGAAAAGCTTAGGCGTAGATGGGACATACTCTTGCCCTGCCTTTTATTCGCATATAGGGAGGTGCCTCAGAAGGGGTTGGTTACAGCCCTTTTGAACTTCTGTTTGGCCACCCTGTGAGGGGTCCACTGTGCTTGGTGAAGGAAGGATGGGAGTTACCTCTCAAGCCCCCAAAGCAAGATATAGTGGACTATGTACTTGGTCTCCGCTCCAGGATGGCTGAGTACATGAAAAAGGCAACCAAAAACCTTGAGGCTAGCCAGGAACTTCAAAAGGCCTGGCATGACCAAAAGGCTGTTCTGACTGTTTACCAGCCAGGACAGAAGGTGTGGGTGTTGGAGCCAGTGGCCCCAGCAGCTCTCCAAGATAAATGGAGTGGACCCCACACTATTGTTGAGCAGAAGGGTGAGGTCACTTATTTAGTGGACCTAGGAACACCCAGGAGTCCCCACAGGGTTCTCCATGTCAACAGGTTAAAACCATATGTGGACAGGGCAGACATGGGCTTGCTCATGGCTACTGATGAAGGGCAGGAGGAAGAGAGTGACCCACTCCCTGACCTGCTCTCACAGAACCCTGACGATGGGTCAGTTGATGGTGTAGCCTTGGCAGGCAGCCTCACTACCCAGCAACAAACTGATTGCAGGCAAGTCCTCAATCAGTTTCGACATATGTTTTCACTGACACCCAGTCAGACCACCTGGTGCACTCATGAAGTGGACACTGGGGACAGTCTGCCTATTAAAAACAAGATTTATAGGCAACCTGACCATGTCAGGGACTGTATCAGGACTGAAGTCCAGAAAATGTTGGAATTGGGAGTCATTGAACCCTCAGATAGCCCTTGGGCTAGTCCAGTAGTCCTTGTACCGAAACCTCACACCAGTGGTGGAAAAAGAGAGATGAGGTTTTGTGTAGACTACAGGGGTCTCAATGCAGTCACTAGGACTGATGCCCATCCAATACCCAGGGCAGATGAGCTCATAGATACTTTGGCCTCTGCCAAATATCTCAGCACATTTGACCTAACAGCTGGCTACTGGCAGATCAGACTAGCTGATACTGCAAAGCCCAAGACAGCATTCTCAACCCCTAGTGGGCATTATCAATTTGTGGTAATGCCCTTTGGTCTGAAGAATGCACCTGCCACTTTCCAGAGGTTGGTGAATACAGTTCTCACAGGACTGGAAGCCTATAGTGCAGCTTATCTAGATGATATTGCTGTCTTTAGCTCCACCTGGGAGGATCACCTGGTCCACCTCAGGAATGTTTTACAGGCCCTGCAAAAGGCAGGCCTGACTATCAAGGCCACTAAGTGCCAGATAGGGCAGAGTCAGGTTGTGTACCTGGGCCACCTTGTGGGTGGAGGCCAGGTTCAACCTTTGCAGAGCAAGATCCAGACCATCATGGACTGGACTGCTCCCACTACCCAGACTCAGGTGAGAGCCTTCTTAGGCCTGACTGGGTACTATAGGAGATTTGTCAAGGGGTATGGATCAATAGTGACACCCCTGAATGACTTAACTTCTAAGAAAATGCCCAAAAAGGTTCAGTGGACAGTTAGCTGTCAAAAGGCATTTGATGACCTCAAGCAGGCCATGTGCACTGCTCCAATTCTGCAGAGTCCTGATTACTCCAAGAAGTTCATTGTTCAAACTGATGCATCTGAATTGGGGGTAGGGGCTGTACTGTCACAATTGAATGAAGAAGGTCAGGATCAGCCAGTAGCTTTTATTAGCAGAAGGCTGACCCCTAGAGAGAAACGTTGGTCAGCCATAGAGAGGGAGGCCTTTGCTGTGGTCTGGGCTCTGAAGAAGTTGAGGCCATACTTGTTTGGTACACACTTCCTGGTTCAGACAGACCATAAGCCCCTCTTATGGCTAAAACAAATGAAGGGTGAAAACCCCAAACTGCTTAGGTGGTCCATTTCCCTACAGGGGATGGACTTTACAGTGGAACATAGGCCTGGGAGTAACCATGCGAATGCAGATGGACTCTCTAGGTATTTCCACTTAGAACATGAAGACTTAACTGGGCAAGGTTAGTTTAATGTCCCTACGTTTGGGGGGGGTTGTGTAGGAGAGTAGGATCTGCTTCACATGGGTACCCCCACTTTTTGCTGATGCTTCACTGTTTTTCGACATTAGTCTGGCTGGGGCCCTGCTAATCAGAACCCCAGCCTAGCTGCTTCCTCTCTAAAATGGTTTCCATGTGCCTTAGGCACATCACTGATTGGGATCTGGAGTGCCCTTATAAGTCCCTAGTATATGGTATACTATGTACCAAGGGCATAGGTACCTCAGAGGCCTGCCAGGGGCTGCAGCATGTATTATGCCACCCCTGGAAGGCCATCCAAACTGACACCACAGGTCTGCTACTGCAGCCTGGGTAAGGTGGTGCATGCACCCCTTACTGTGATATGGGTTACCTATATCACGAAATACATACACACATATAAACCTATAAGTCACTCCTAAGGCAGGCCTTATCAATCCTAAAGGCAGAGTGCATGGTTCCTATGTGAGAGGGTGCCCCTGCATGAGCAGGGCCCCTCTGCAGCGTTCGGAGACCATCTCTGATGCTGTTTGTAGTGCAGCCTGACCATATACTCTTAAGCGCATTATATCCTCGCGGTAAAATGCTAACTTTGGAATGGCTGCACCTAAACATGTCGTGTTTGGTGTCAAACATCTTGGAATACTACCCCCCGCCAATCCTGGCGGCGGGGGTAGCATTCCACCCTTCTAGAGGGAAAGACATGTTAACTCTGACGAGTCCGGTAACTTCTTTCCAGAGCCCTGGCATCACAAAATGGATGCTGCTGCCACAGACACGAGTCTGGCCTCCTGCTGCTGGACGAAACTCCGGCAGGGGAGGCCTGGACAATAGGTTTCCTGTCCCAGGGAGGTGTGACCACCTCCCCAGACAGGATAATGTGTATTGGGGCTGGGCGGGAGCACTTTCGGGTGCTTTGAAGTCCTGCACTGGGGGCACATTTGGTGTCCCTGTGCATACCCCAGTTCAAACCGGATCAGGGGCTTGCAGCCCCTGCTTTGGCGCGAACTGGACAAAGGGAAAGGGGTGTAGCCACCCCTCTGCCCTGACCCACCCATAGGTGGGGCCACAGAGTAGTCCAACCCCTATTTTTAGAATAAAGGTAGGAACCCAGTCCTTAGGACTTTAGATTATACCTGGACGAAACTCTGAAACTGAATCCTGGACCTTCGACGCTCTACGACAAGATTAGAGGACTGAAGAATCTCCCTTGGGGTCAAGGAGTGACTCCCCTGCTTGGCAGGCACCAAAGAAGCATCTGTCCGGTTCGCATTTCTGAAGCTCCCGTCGGACGCCGAAGTCATCGCATCACCAGAGGTGGATTCTCAGACTTCCCCGAGGCTACCCTGAGTCCCCAGCAAAGCTGAGGCCCGTGGCTATCGTGGGTGACTTGAGACCGTGACCCCTGGACACCGAGCACATTTGCAAGTGCATCATCTTCTGGGTCTCCCAAGAAGTCGTGCTTTGGGCTCCGAGTAGCCCCAGCCTCCAGCACCACCTGCACCGAAGATCACTGGCCCCCACTCCACGAGTGTCCTGTAAGCCAGCTCCACGTGCGGCGTCACGAGGCTCCTTCGCGGTCGCTAGCCCGTTGGCTAGTAGCCCTTAACGAAGGCCAATCCTTTTCTTACTTGGCATCCTGGTTGCTCCAGGCCTGCCCTCACTTACCCTCGCTGGGTGAGTTCCACAGACCTTGCTGGTCTGCACCATCGACGATCTACATCTTCACCGAGACTTGCCGTTGCCAAGGCTTGTTGGGTCCAATCCGGTCGCCGACACCTCAGCACTCGACAGACATCGTGTACCAGCCCGAATCCTGCTCCTGGTCGCCGACAACGCCTCCTGGACCTCGTGGCTGAAGAGTCAAGACGACCGTCAACGCACCTGAAGCACTCGACATCGGTGGGCATCTGTCCATCGCCTTCCTGGTCACTGGCTAGTGACCCAGACTCTGTCCCCTCTGCTTTCAGGTTCTTCAGAACTCCGATCCACTCTTGGATCCACCCGGACACTTTTCTCTTGGCCGCCAGCAGCACTTTGCAGCAGATCGCCATTCGAATCGACGACGAAACCCGACCCCGAAAGGCACCTATGCACCCGGCTTCCCTGGGTGAGGTAACACGAGTACTCCGGTGCTCCCGTGGGTAGAGACTCTTCAAAGTCCTAGATCTCAAAGGGTTTTGTCCTAGTCCTCTTTTAAGTGTCCCTTTTCTCTATTTTCCCGATCCCGACTTTCTCCATAGAAGTTAACGGCGTATCGCGGTTGTGTATTTACACTGCACGCGTCTCCCGTGGGTCCCCTGTGTCACTACCTTGGGTGGTTCCTTGTGGTCCAAGCACTTCTAGAGGCTCTAGGCCTAGTGTCTAGTTCAGTCGTGGTTCGCATACCACTTTATTGGTATATGGTTTGGTACGCCCCTAGGGCCCAAACGTGTATTTGTGCTATTACTGTGACTTAATAACTTATAACTTATGTACTTCGAACTCTAGCCTCATAAAGAGACTAGAGGGGTGTGTTTAGCAATAAATACATATATTTTGAATATATACCTGGTGTGGTGCTCTTTCATTTGGTCACTCAAGAGATTATAGACTGGTAAAACAAGCTGCTTTACATTCCTTCAAGACTTAGCCTGAAGGCTGCTCTCCATAGCTACCACTAGGATAGCTTTCAATAAGGTTGTCTTTAACCTATCTCCAATAAGGGGTTGTTTGGACTGGTGCAAGGTGCCCACTATAATTAGTGGACAGCATATGCCAGGCCAACTTCTCACATTGGTGTGCAGCGTGTGGGATTCCAGCTTGCTATTGTTTTACCAGATAATCTCAATTGAATTGATCAACTGAAAACCACTAAAGGTACCTAAGGTACATATAATTTAAGCTTAGAATACAGTAAGTTCTACTGAACTTAGAGTTGTGTGTTAAGGGATAGCACAACCCTTTCTACAACTCAAGAGAGTTTAGTAGGCCACACTAGAGTAGGTAGTGCATACACCACACCACACTAGTAATGTCTTTAAGGGCAGGATCCAAAGAATCCTTGCAGGAAGCCATTGAGCTTCCACCCTCCAAGTATGATACACTCCCATTCTTGGAATTGAGAGCTTTATGTAACTTGAGAAAAATAAGGACAGGCCAAAGCCCCACCACCCAACACCTCAAGGAGTTGTTGGTGGCTTATGACCTTAGTAAGCCTGTAGGGACTGAAGGGGTAGGAGCTGAGGGTGGGGCAGACGAAGAGGACGAGGCCAGGGGTACCAATACCCCCAGCCCCCCTCTGAAACTGGCCAGGAGGGTGACAATGACCCTGACCTGGATAACCCAATCCCTCCTGTGGATGATGATGAGGATGATCAAGATGATGCCCTCTTTGTCCCCCCAGGAAGGATTAAGAGTGTGCCCAGGAAGTCTAGATCTCCTTCTCAGGAGTCTAACCACTCTGGCACCTCTATAGGGAGCTCTGTCTCCTCTCACAGGAGGGAATCCTCTCATGAGAGGAGAACCAGACTGGTCCAGTATGAGGAAACTCAGCTGGAGATCAGAAAAAAGCAATTGGCTTTAGATAGGGAATCCCTAGATCTCCTTAGAGAGAGAAGAAAGTTGGGACTAGAGTCCCATGGTGGCAGCCATGTCCCTAGAGACAGGGAAAGGTCCTATGACCATAGGAACCTGAGCAAGATTGTCCCTCCCTACCAGAGTGGGGATGATATCCACAAATGGATAACTGCATTGGAGAGGGCCTGTAAAGTACAGAAGGTCCCTCAGGAGCAGTGGGCAGCAATCTTGTGGCTCTCCTTTGCTGACAAAGGTAGAGATAAGCTCCTCACTGTTAGAGAGGAGGATGCTGATAATTACAAGGTCTTGAAGAGTGCTCTTATTGATGGGTTTGGCCTAACCACTGAACAGTACAGGTTGAAGTTCAGAGACACCCAAAAAGCACAGACTCAAGACTGGGTAGACTATGTGGATTGTTCTGCCAAGGCTCTGGAAGGCTGGTTGATGGGCAGTAAGGTGTGTGACTTCTCAGGATTGTACAATCTGATAATGAGGGAGCAGATTCTTAATAACTGTCAAAATCAGCTGTTGCATCAATACCTGGTAGACTCTGATCTGACCTCTCCCCAAGAATTGGGAAAGAAGGCAGACAAATGGGTCAGAACCAGGGTGAAGCAGAAGGTACAGAACCAAGGTGGGGAAACCAAGAAGCAAGATGCTAAGAACTCTGACAAGGGTGGGGAGAAGGGTAAAGATCAAAAGTCTTCATCAGGCCCCCAAAATCTTCTTCTGGTGGGGATTCACAGTCTACCAAAGGGAAAGGCCAAAGAAAACCATGGTGCAAGGTCTGTAAGCAAAAGACCCACTGGACCAGTGATTGCACCAAGTCCAAAGACTCCAGTCCAGCACCCACCAATGCCCCTAAGGCACCTGTTCCCCCTAGTACAGTTGGTGGAAGTGCTCCAGCAAAGGGTTTAGTAGGGTTCACCCTGGGAACTGAGTTGGGCTCTGACTTAGTCAGGGAACTGACTCAGGCTGTGTTAGTCTGTGATGGAGGCATGGATGTGACCTCCACTGTGAGTCCCAGTAATCTGGGCAAGTACAGACAACAGCCTTTAATTAATGGACGTGAGGCTTTGGCATTTAGGGACACAGGGGCAAGTGTCACAATGGTGACACAAGACCTTGTGCTACCTGGGCAAGTTATGCTTGGTGAGATGTACCAAGTGACCAATGCTAGCAATGTCAGAACAGACCATACTCTGGCAGTTGTTAACTTCTCCTGGGGAGGGGTAACTGGCCTTAAGAAGGTTGTGGTAAGTGCAAACCTACCAGTCGAATGCTTGCTTGGCAATGACTTAGAGACTTCTGCTTGGGCAGAAGTGGAGCTCAGGACCCATGCAGAAATGCTGGGGATCCCTGCAGATGTGTTTGCTGTGACCAGGTCACAAGCCAAAATGTCTAGCACTGAACAGGCCTTGGATTCTGGAAGAATGGACCAAGTGCCTTCCAAGAGGAGGAGTAGTAGGGTTAAGGCAGTGCCTTCCCCCTTGGCTCAGGAGGAAGATCAGTCCCTTGAGGGGGATGATCTCAGCCCTGAAGAAGGAACTGTCCCAGAGGAACTTGAACCTGACCAGGTTGAGTTCTTGGGGACAGGGGGACCTTCTAGGGCAGATCTGAGCCAGGAGCAGCAGAGCTGCCCCTCCCTTGAACCCCTCAGACAGCAAGCTGCTGCTGAGGCTGCTGGGAAAGCTAGTGGTCCCCATACAGTGTATTGGGATGATGGACTCCTGTACTCAGAGAGTAGAGACCCCAAGCCTGGTGCTACCAGGAGGTTGGTAATACCTTTGAAGTTCAGGGGCTTCCTATTGACCCTAGCCCATGATATTCCCCTAGCAGGTCACCTGGGCCAGAACAAGACTTGGGACAGAATTGTCCCTCACTTTCACTGGCCCCACATGTCTGAAGACAGTAAGGAGTTTTGTCGCTCCTGTGTAACCTGCCAAGCCAGTGGCAAAGCAGGTGGCACTACAAAGGCCCCCTGATACCACTACCTGTGGTGGGGGTGCCCTTTGAAAGGGTAGGGATTGACATTGTTGGTCCCATGGATCCCCAAACAGCCTCTGGGCACAGGTTTATCCTGGTGGTAGTGGATCATGCCACCAGGTACCCAGAAGCTATTCCCCTCAGGACCACTACAGCACCTGTGGTGGCAAGGGCCCTCCTGGGAATCTTCTCAAGAGTGGGCTTTCCTAAGGAGGTAGTATCAGACAGGGGTGCTAACTTCATGTCTGGGTACTTAAAAGCAATGTGGAAGGAGTGTGGAGTGACTTATAAGTTCACCACACCCTATCACCCACAATGCAATGGTTTAGTTGAGAGATTCAACAAAACCTTGAAGGGCATGATTAAAGGGCTCCCAGAAAAGCTTAGGCGTAGATGGGACATACTCTTGCCCTGCCTTTTATTCGCATATAGGGAGGTGCCTCAGAAGGGGGTTGGTTACAGCCCTTTTGAACTTCTGTTTGGCCACCCTGTGAGGGGTCCACTGTGCTTGGTGAAGGAAGGATGGGAGTTACCTCTCAAGCCCCCAAAGCAAGATATAGTGGACTATGTACTTGGTCTCCGCTCCAGGATGGCTGAGTACATGAAAAAGGCAACCAAAAACCTTGAGGCTAGCCAGGAACTTCAAAAGGCCTGGCATGACCAAAAGGCTGTTCTGACTGTTTACCAGCCAGGACAGAAGGTGTGGGTGTTGGAGCCAGTGGCCCCAGCAGCTCTCCAAGATAAATGGAGTGGACCCCACACTATTGTTGAGCAGAAGGGTGAGGTCACTTATTTAGTGGACCTAGGAACACCCAGGAGTCCCCACAGGGTTCTCCATGTCAACAGGTTAAAACCATATGTGGACAGGGCAGACATGGGCTTGCTCATGGCTACTGATGAAGGGCAGGAGGAAGAGAGTGACCCACTCCCTGACCTGCTCTCACAGAACCCTGACGATGGGTCAGTTGATGGTGTAGCCTTGGCAGGCAGCCTCACTACCCAGCAACAAACTGATTGCAGGCAAGTCCTCAATCAGTTTCGACATATGTTTTCACTGACACCCAGTCAGACCACCTGGTGCACTCATGAAGTGGACACTGGGGACAGTCTGCCTATTAAAAACAAGATTTATAGGCAACCTGACCATGTCAGGGACTGTATCAGGACTGAAGTCCAGAAAATGTTGGAATTGGGAGTAATTGAACCCTCAGATAGCCCTTGGGCTAGTCCAGTAGTCCTTGTACCGAAACCTCACACCAGTGGTGGAAAAAGAGAGATGAGGTTTTGTGTAGACTACAGGGGTCTCAATGCAGTCACTAGGACTGATGCCCATCCAATACCCAGGGCAGATGAGCTCATAGATACTTTGGCCTCTGCCAAATATCTCAGCACATTTGACCTAACAGCTGGCTACTGGCAGATCAGACTAGCTGATACTGCAAAGCCCAAAACAGCATTCTCAACCCCTAGTGGGCATTATCAATTTGTGGTAATGCCCTTTGGTCTGAAGAATGCACCTGCCACTTTCCAGAGGTTGGTGAATACAGTTCTCACAGGACTGGAAGCCTATAGTGCAGCTTATCTAGATGATATTGCTGTCTTTAGCTCCACCTGGGAGGATCACCTGGTCCACCTCAGGAATGTTTTACAGGCCCTGCAAAAGGCAGGCCTGACTATCAAGGCCACTAAGTGCCAGATAGGGCAGAGTCAGGTTGTGTACCTGGGCCACCTTGTGGGTGGAGGCCAGGTTCAACCTTTGCAGAGCAAGATCCAGACCATCATGGACTGGACTGCTCCCACTACCCAGACTCAGGTGAGAGCCTTCTTAGGCCTGACTGGGTACTATAGGAGATTTGTCAAGGGGTATGGATCAATAGTGACACCCCTGAATGACTTAACTTCTAAGAAAATGCCCAAAAAGGTTCAGTGGACAGTTAGCTGTCAAAAGGCATTTGATGACCTCAAGCAGGCCATGTGCACTGCTCCAATTCTGCAGAGTCCTGATTACTCCAAGAAGTTCATTGTTCAAACTGATGCATCTGAATTGGGGGTAGGGGCTGTACTGTCACAATTGAATGAAGAAGGTCAGGATCAGCCAGTAGCTTTTATTAGCAGAAGGCTGACCCCTAGAGAGAAACGTTGGTCAGCCATAGAGAGGGAGGCCTTTGCTGTGGTCTGGGCTCTGAAGAAGTTGAGGCCATACTTGTTTGGTACACACTTCCTGGTTCAGACAGACCATAAGCCCCTCTTATGGCTAAAACAAATGAAGGGTGAAAACCCCAAACTGCTTAGGTGGTCCATTTCCCTACAGGGGATGGACTTTACAGTGGAACATAGGCCTGGGAGTAACCATGCGAATGCAGATGGACTCTCTAGGTATTTCCACTTAGAACATGAAGACTTAACTGGGCAAGGTTAGTTTAATGTCCCTACGTTTGGGGGGTTGTGTAGGAGAGTAGGATCTGCTTCACATGGGTACCCCCACTTTTTGCTGATGCTTCACTGTTTTTCGACATTAGTCTGGCTGGGGCCCTGCTAATCAGAACCCCAGCCTAGCTGCTTCCTCTCTAAAATGGTTTCCATGTGCCTTAGGCACATCACTGATTGGGATCTGGAGTGCCCTTATAAGTCCCTAGTATATGGTATACTATGTACCAAGGGCATAGGTACCTCAGAGGCCTGCCAGGGGCTGCAGCATGTATTATGCCACCCCTGGAAGGCCATCCAAACTGACACCACAGGTCTGCTACTGCAGCCTGGGTAAGGTGGTGCATGCACCCCTTACTGTGATATGGGTTACCTATATCACGAAATACATACACACATATAAACCTATAAGTCACTCCTAAGGCAGGCCTTATCAATCCTAAAGGCCGAGTGCATGGTTCCTATGTGAGAGGGTGCCCCTGCATGAGCAGGGCCCCTCTGCAGCGTTCGGAGACCATCTCTGATGCTGTTTGTAGTGCAGCCTGACCATATACTCTTAAGCGCATTATATCCTCGCGGTAAAATGCTAACTTTGGAATGGCTGCACCTAAACATGTCGTGTTTGGTGTCAAACATCTTGGAATACTACCCCCCGCCAATCCTGGCGGCGGGGTAGCATTCCACCCTTCTAGAGGGAAAGACATGTTAACTCTGACGAGTCCGGTAACTTCTTTCCAGAGCCCTGGCATCACAAAATGGATGCTGCTGCCACAGACACGAGTCTGGCCTCCTGCTGCTGGACGAAACTCCGGCAGGGGAGGCCTGGACAATAGGTTTCCTGTCCCAGGGAGGTGTGACCACCTCCCCAGACAGGATAATGTGTATTGGGGCTGGGCGGGAGCACTTTCGGGTGCTTTGAAGTCCTGCACTGGGGGCACATTTGGTGTCCCTGTGCATACCCCAGTTCAAACCGGATCAGGGCTTGCAGCCCCTGCTTTGGCGCGAACTGGACAAAGGGAAAGGGGTGTAGCCACCCCTCTGCCCTGACCCACCCATAGGTGGGGCCACAGAGTAGTCCAACCCCTATTTTTAGAATAAAGGTAGGAACCCAGTCCTTAGGACTTTAGATTATACCTGGACGAAACTCTGAAACTGAATCCTGGACCTTCGACGCTCTACGACAAGATTAGAGGACTGAAGAATCTCCCTTGGGGTCAAGGAGTGACTCCCTGCTTGGCAGGCACCAAAGAAGCATCTGTCCGGTTCGCATTTCTGAAGCTCCCGTCGGACGCCGAAGTCATCGCATCACCAGAGGTGGATTCTCAGACTTCCCCGAGGCTACCCTGAGTCCCCAGCAAAGCTGAGGCCCGTGGCTATCGTGGGTGACTTGAGACCGTGACCCCTGGACACCGAGCACATTTGCAAGTGCATCATCTTCTGGGTCTCCCAAGAAGTCGTGCTTTGGGCTCCGAGTAGCCCCAGCCTCCAGCACCACCTGCACCGAAGATCACTGGCCCCCACTCCACGAGTGTCCTGTAAGCCAGCTCCACGTGCGGCGTCACGAGGCTCCTTCGCGGTTGCTAGCCCGTTGGCTAGTAGCCCTTAACGAAGGCCAATCCTTTTCTTACTTGGCATCCTGGTTGCTCCAGGCCTGCCCTCACTTACCCTCGCTGGGTGAGTTCCACAGACCTTACTGGTCTGCACCATCGACGATCTACATCTTCACCGAGACTTGCCATTGCCAAGGCTTGTTGGGTCCAATCCGGTCGCCAACACCTCAGCACTCGACAGACATCGTGTACCAGCCCGAATCCTGCTCCTGGTCGCCGACAACGCCTCCTGGACCTCGTGGCTGAAGAGTCAAGACGACCGTCAACGCACCTGAAGCACTCGACATCGGTGGGCATCTGTCCATCGCCTTCCTGGTCACTGGCTAGTGACCCAGACTCTGTCCCCTCTGCTTTCAGGTTCTTCAGAACTCCGATCCACTCTTGGATCCACCCGGACACTTTTCTCTTGGCCGCCAGCAGCACTTTGCAGCAGATCGCCATTCGAATCGACGACGAAACCCGACCCCGAAAGGCACCTATGCACCCGGCTTCCCTGGGTGAGGTAACACGAGTACTCCGGTGCTCCCGTGGGTAGAGACTCTTCAAAGTCCTAGATCTCAAAGGGTTTTGTCCTAGTCCTCTTTTAAGTGTCCCTTTTCTCTATTTTCCCGATCCCGACTTTCTCCATAGAAGTTAACGGCGTATCGCGGTTGTGTATTTACACTGCACGCGTCTCCCGTGGGTCCCCTGTGTCACTACCTTGGGTGGTTCCTTGTGGTCCAAGCACTTCTAGAGGCTCTAGGCCTAGTGTCTAGTTCAGTCGTGGTTCGCATACCACTTTATTGGTATATGGTTTGGTACGCCCCTAGGGCCCAAACGTGTATTTGTGCTATTACTGTGACTTAATAACTTAGAACTTATGTACTTCGAACTCTAGCCTCATAAAGAGACTAGAGGGGTGTGTTTAGCAATAAATACATATATTTTGAATATATACCTGGTGTGGTGCTCTTTCATTTGGTCACTCAAGAGATTATAGACTGGTAAAACAAGCTGCTTTACATTCCTTCAAGACTTAGCCTGAAGGCTGCTCTCCATAGCTACCACTAGGATAGCTTTCAATAAGGTTGTCTTTAACCTATCTCCAATAAGGGGTTGTTTGGACTGGTGCAAGGTGCCCACTATAATTAGTGGACAGCATATACCAGGCCAACTTCTCACAACGGGCTCCTCTGAAGTCGAGGTCTCCTCTAACTTGCTTGGGCAAGGGAAGGTATATTTATACCTGGTAGGTGCCTGTAACGAGGGCGGTCGGATGAAGAGCGGGATGCGCCCACAGGAAGGTGGGGAGAGTGTGATTACCTCCGACTCCCCTCTTGTTTTCCTGCAGCAGGACGAATGGACTTGGCCGGACATTCGAGCCGGGGACGTGGAAGACGAAAAGGAACACCTTTCCTTTAAGTGGGATGACTGGTCACTGAACCACGCCCCCTTCGATGACGACGAGGAGGTCGGTCCTTTAAAGACGGGAGAAAGGCGGAAGTACGGGTGTGCTAGCACCGGAGGCGCAGGAGGAGTCGAAGGAGTCGAGAACCAAGGGAAGCAGACGGAAGCAACAGAAGGAGCAGAGGCGGAACGGTCGCAAGACGGAAAGGAGCCAGGAGGCCAACGTTCCCGTGTATCGCCCAGCCACGTTCCAGGAGGAGCGTGGCTTTCGCAGGTACGAAACCACTTGATGGGCTGGGTGGGTAAAAGTGAGAGCCCGAGATCCTAGTGCATCAGTCCCCGTATCCCGGTAACCCCATCCTGAGCACTGCCCTCACTTTCGTAGAAGTGTTACGCACCGTGTGACTCCTCACTACCCCCTTCCCTTGTCAACCTAGTGAATACGTGCACTACACTCACACCCCGCTACTTTCTCTTTCCTTCCCCATCCACGCTTCCTCTGTACCCGGACGGACCCGTGCTGGAGCGGTTACGAAGGGTGCGGACCTCGCCGAGGACCGAGAACATAGAGAGAAGACAGAAGAACAACCCTTGCCTTATTACAGACCGGTCTCACGACAGAGGCGTGTTCTTAGACCAATAAAGCCTTCTTTGACCCCCACCTGTCTCTCGTATGTGCCTCCTAACCCGCTACAAGTGGTGGAGAATGCGGGAATAGAGGCACCCATCTGTAATTCCACGATGGACGCCCTCATACAGCACCTGGTAAAGGGCCAAGAACAGCTGGGATGGGCGGTGGAGAGACAGCTAACATCGGCGCAAGCGGACCGGGACACGTTTAAGGACACCATAACCGCTCAGTTGGAGGGACTGCACAGGGTGATGCGTGACCAGCCGCTCCCCACGCCGCAAGAACCTCGGACTCCAACCCCGGGCCCTCTGGCATATCACTACAGAAGTATGTAGTGGGAGAGGACCCCGATGCCTTCATGCTCAATTTCGAATGAGCCGCACGGGCCTGTGGTTGGCCCGTGGAGAAGTGGCCGTTCTTCCTAGCCCCATTGTTGACAGGAGAAGCGCAAGCCGCCTATCAGGTGGCTAATGCAGCCGGAAACACCCCGTATGCTGATATTAAAACGGTCATATTGGACCACTTAGGTCTTGATGCTGAAGCGTATCGAGTACGCTTTCGAGGGAGAGAGGTAACCCGGGAGAGAACCCAAAACCTTGTTCTTCCGGCTAAAAATGGCTGCGGATAAATGGCTAACACCGCATATGTGTACCAAAGAAGAGATAATGGACAAGATCTATCTAGAACAGTACCTGGACGCTCTTCCCTTTAACACGCAGAAATGGTTGCGCCAGCACTCACACCTGACCACGGAACAAGCCATGGATATGGCCGCTACGTTCCCGGGCTCAACCCAAGCAGAGCGGGTTGGAAAATGAGAAACCCAGTAGGTCCCTGGTGTTCAAGCAAGACAGGAGAAGCCATACGTTTATGGAACCACCCAAACCACGACCCAGCAGACCAGAGACACCACAGTTCAGGGGACCCCAATGCTTCGAGTGTGGGGACTGGGGCCATATCGCGAGGTTGTGCCCCTGACGAAAACCCTCCGAAGAACCAATGGAGGTGGGATACGTCCCCAAATCCATTCTTTACTCCGCTGAGATGGGGAGCGCCTTTCACGTGAGTGTACGGGTGAACGGGACCAAGGTAAAGGCCCTCCTAGATTCGGGTTGTAGGCAGTCCGTAATACAGGGGGTCTTCATATTGCCCAAACAAGTTATCCCCGACACCATGGTCCACATCAGGGGCGTCCATGGAGACGTCAAGCCCTACCCCGTGGCGGTAGTACCCCTGGTCCATTCCGACGGTAGCACCTATGTCCTCCGGGTGGGGGTGTTGGAGGGGTTACCAGAAGAGCTTATAATTGGGACAGATAACCCCGAATTCCGAGACCTATTCATACACCGCCTTAGGAAAGAGACCCCACAGCCCCAACGAGGACCGGTAACGACATCACCAGTACCCGCTTTCATAACCCCTGAACCTTGGACTTTAGACAAAGGTTTCAAATTTGCCCAGGCTAACGACTCCTCCTTATTTAATGCATGGGAACAAGCCCATAGAACACAGGACTGTACCAACCCTGTTTATCCACGTTTTCTTATAAAAAACGGTCTTCTATATCGTCAGGGTTCCAGAGAAGACCCCCTTCAACTTTTGGTTCCTCATACCTTTAGGGAGCAAATCATGTTCTTTTCACACTCCCACTTGACTGCAGGACACGTAGGAAGCGAAAAGACTACCCAGAACGTGTTAAGACATTTTTTGGCCGGGGTCTATAAAGATATTAAAACCCACTGTCAGGTCTGCGACATTTGCCAGATAAAGAACCTTCACCGGCCCCCAGCGGTCCCTTTACAACCCCTCCCGGTAATAGGTACCCCTTTCAAAAGAGTGGGAATGGACCTGATAGGACCCCTACCAAAGACACGCCGAGGGAACCAATATGCCCTCGTAATAATAGACTATGCCACCAGGTATCCGGAAGCCTTCCCCCTGAGAGCCACCACCACGCGCCTGATCTCCGAGAAGTTTCTGGAATTGTTTTCCCGGGTGGGGTTCCCCAAGGAGATCTTGACCGACCAGGGTACCCCTTTTGTGTCAAGGCTAATGAAGGAGGTATGCAGGATTTTACAACTGCGGCAGATCAGAACATCGGTCTACCACCCACAAACCGACGGCCTAGTAGAGAGGTATAACAGGACTCTCAAAACCACATTAAAGAAAATGCTTTCCGTGAACGGCCGGGAATGGGACCAAGTACTACCACTGGCATGGTACGTGATCAGGGGGCAAAAACAGAGCAGTCTGGGGTGTTCGTCGTTCGAGATGCTATATGGACGACAACCCCGGTCGCTCCTGGAGATGACCAAGGAGGCGTGGGAGAAGGAAGAGGGCGATGAAGAACGTGGGATGTTGGAATATACCCAGGCCCTAAAGTCAACAATAGGAAAATTGAGAGACCTGGCCTATTCCAACCTGGAGAAGAGCCAAGAAAAACAGAAGGCGTCCTATGATAAAGGGAAACGATGGAGACGACTGGAAGTGAATGATTGGGCCCTAGTATTACTACCCTCGTCCACGAAGAAGTTCCAGGCGGAGTGGATGGGACCCTACAAAGTCGTGGGGACCATTGGGAAAACCAGCTACAAATTACAGATCACCCCACGAAGAAGCCAGACCTATCACATAAACCTTCTAAAAAATGGCTAGGACCCCCACCGAAAGCTGCCCACCTTACGTTACCGACGCACGCCCTCCTCTTCTACCTTGGAACAGTTGGTTATCAACGAGGAACTGAGAGAACAGGAAAAGAAGACCTCCAGAGAACCCTGATTCCCTTTTCCTCCGTCTTTTCGGACAAACCGGGAAAAACCACCTTGGCCGAACATAGGATAGAGACACCCCCAGGAAAGACCATCAAACAGCGGCCGTACCGAATCCCCGCAGCAAAAGGAAGGCAGTACAAAAAGAAGTACAGGAGATGCTACGCCTAGGGGTCATACGACCGTCTAGAAGCGAATGGTCCTCGCCCATCGTGATGGTGCCCAAACCTGATGGTAGTACCAGGTTCTGCATGGACTTCCGCGCCCTTAACGACATCTCCTCCTTCGATGCATATCCCATCCCCCGCATTGATGAGTTGATCGAAAAACTAGGTGAAGCCAAATATATTACCACCTTGGACCTGACCAAAGGTTATTGGCAGGTACCCCTACGGGAAGAAGATAGAAGGAAGACCGCTTTTTCTACACCGGAGGGCTTATACGAGTTTACTGTTCTTCCCTTCGGCCTACACGGGGCGCCAGCAACATTCCAGTGCCTCATGAACACGGTGCTCCGGGAACATCAGTCGTTCACCTCCGCGTACTTGGACGACATAGTGATCTTCAGTCCTTGTTGGAAAACCCACCTAGCCCATCTCCAGACCATCTTATCCGCCCTGCAACAGGCCGGATTACACATAAACTCAAAGAAATCAAGGGTGGGTTACCAGAAGGTGAAATATCTGGGTTATGTACTAGGCCACGGGATGATTGAACCCCAGATTGAGAAAATCAGAGCGATAGCCGAAACCCCTTTCCCCAGCACCAAGAAGGAAATGAGAGCGTTTTTGGGGTTGATAGGGTACTACCGTCGCTTCATTCCCCAATTCTCAGAGGTAGCCGCCCCTTGACCGATACCCTCAAACAAGACGTAAAAGCACAGTCCCTCTTACACCCCACGCCCCTAATGTGGAAGGCATTCAACGGCTTGAAACGGGTTATAACCACTGGTCCCGTACTCTCCTCCCCTGACTTTACCCGTCCTTTCATACTCCACACCGATGCATCAGATTATGGGATTGGGGCCGTCTTATCACAGTTGTCCCCCGAGGGCATGGACCACCCCATCCTCTATATAAGCAGAAAGCTCTTTCCCCGGGAGCTCCGATACCCTACCATCGAGAAGGAGTGCCTGGCGATAAAATGGGCTATCGACAAGTTGAGGTACTATCTTGAGGGCCGCCCCTTCACCCTATACACTGATCACGCCCCCCTCCAGTGGATGAGCAGGAACATGGCTCTGAACCCCAGGGTTCTTAGGTGGTTCCTCTCCCTGCAGCCTTTTTCATTTACTGTGAAACACCGGAAAGGCTCAGAGAATGGGAGTGCTGACTACCTCTCCAGATTTCCTCTCCCCGATCGGGAGAGTCCAAGGGGGGTGGTGTGTAACGAGGGCGGTCGGATGAAGAGCGGGATGCGCCCACAGGAAGGTGGGGAGAGTGTGATTACCTCCGACTCCCTCTTGTTTTCCTGCAGCAGGACGAATGGACTTGGCCGGACATTCGAGCCGGGACGTGGAAGACAAAAGGAACACCTTTCCTTTAAGTGGGATGACTGGTCACTGAACCACGCCCCTTCGATGACGACGAGGAGGTCGGTCCTTTAAAGACGGGAGAAAGGCGGAAGTACGGGTGTGCTAGCACCGGAGGCGCAGGAGGAGTCGAAGGAGTCGAGAACCAAGGGAAGCAGACGGAAGCAACAGAAGGAGCAGAGGCGGAACGGTCGCAAGACGGAGAGGAGCCAGGAGGCCAACGTTCCGTGTATCGCCCAGCCACGTTCCAGGAGGAGCGTGGCTTTCGCAGGTACGAAACCGCTTGACGGGCTGGGTGGGTAAGAGTGAGCCCGAGATCCTAGTGCATCAGTCCCCGTATCCCGGTAACCCCATCCTGAGCACTGCCCTCACTTTCGTAGAAGTGTTACGCACCGTGTGACTCTCACTACCCCCCTTCCCTTGTCAACCTAGTGAATACGTGCACTACACTCACACCCGCTACTTTCTCTTTCCTTCCCCATCCACGCTTCCTCTGTACCCGGACGGACTCATGCTGGAGCGGTTACGAAGGGTGCGGACCTCGCCGAGGGACCGAGAACATAGAGAGAAGACAGAAGAACAACCCTTGCCTTATTACAGACCGGTCTCACGACAGAGGCGTGTTCTTAGACCAATAAAGCCTTCTTTGACCCCCACCTGTCTCTCGTATGTGCCTCCTAACCCGCTACAGTGCCTTGGAATGTTAGCATTGATGTGAAGTCGGACAGAGGAAGACGTCAGGAATGAACCCTAAAGGTATAACGGTTCATACATAATAGATGAGTTCTTGGAGAAATCAATAGTCCTGTGCTAGGGGAACTCCCGAAGCTTAAGGGTCTGGTTTCTAAGAACTCGTTGTGACGTTAGGGTGGACGGATGTCGGTGACCATGCCTGTATTTGGAGTGCACGGTTAATGCCTAAATAAGGACAGGGATTCTATGCCTATATAAGGGCAATGCAAATTGTGCCTATAATGCAGATTGTCATGAATATAATGGAATGTAAGATGGATTTGTAGATCGCTGCTTGTCACCCGTGAGGGTATCCAGGCGCTCGTGGTGTACGCCATCTATATATCAATCTGAACTCTTTTCCTTTTCCATTTCAGTCACTTTATCTTTGATTCTGTTGAACCTTCTCCCTGAGACGACAGAGGAAGCAAGGGTGGTTGTGGAGAAGCAATGGTGGTTGTGGAGAAGCAATGGTGGTTGTGGAGAAGCAAGGGTGGTTGTGGAGAAGCAATGGTGGTTGTGGAGAAGCAATGGTGGTTGTGGAGAAGCAATGGTGGTTGTGGAGAAGCAAGGGTGGTTGTGGAGAAGCAATGGTGGTTGTGGAGAAGCAATGGTGGTTGTGGAGAAGCAAGGGTGGTTGTGGAGAAGCAATGGTGGTTGTGGAGAAGCAATGGTGGTTGTGGAGAAGCAATGGTGGTTGTAAAGAAGTAAGGGTGGTTGTGGAGAAGCAATGGTGGTTGTAGAGAAGCAAGGGTGGTTGTGGAGAAGCAAGGGTAATCGGGAGAGGAAGAGCACTGGGCACCCCTGCTTCCTATAACACCAAAGCCAATTCTGCTCTAGTAAAATACAAGCCGCCATCTGTGGTGGAGGAAGAGGAAACAATTCCACTTGTAGCTTCTGCTTTATGCGGTGGGTCTTGAGTTGTTTATTCTTCCATCCTCTCTATCGTACACGGGTGTTAGACCTGGCATCCTTGGCGTGGGTCTCCCTTCCATTTTTATGATGCCTCCTATGTTACCGATCCATTTTTGCTGGCGTTAGATGCTTTGGGCACTGTGCCACTGCTATTCAGTGCCACAGTGCAAGTGCTCCCTATGATAAATTGCGTTATGTATTAGTGACTCCATGATTGGATGATTGGTTTACTTGTCAGTCCCTAGTACAGTGCACTGAGTGTGCCCAGGGCTTGTAAATCCAATGCCGCTGGTGGGCTTGCAGCACTGGTTGTGCCACCCACAGAAGCGGCTTGTAAATGTGCCTCAGGCCTGCCATTGCAGAGCCTGTGTGCAGCCTAGGGCTGCCATGTCGACTTGGTGAGTACACCCACTTACCAGTCCCTAAACCTTCCCTTTACTGCATGTTGGTCACCCCTAAAGTAGGCCCTAGGGCAGGGTGCATTGTAAGTACAAGGTAGGACATGCCCTGGTGTGTGTGGCATGTCCTAATAGTGAATTACAGCCATTTTCGCTTTTCACTATTGCAAGGCTACCTGCTCCCCATAGGCCAGAATGGGCAGACTGACTATTACACCTTATAGTCAGAACTGACCCAGGGAACATGATAGAAAAACGAATTTAGTATGCCTGAACTCAGAATGATAAAATACATCTTTTAGTGAAGTTGGTTTTAACATTCTGTGTTTGAAAATACCACTTTTAGAAAGTGGGTATTTTCTTGCCTAAACTTCCAAGCCTGCCTCTGCTAGGTTGTGTATTCCTTGTCTGGAGATTGAGTGACAGGGGCTGGGGTGGCTACAGGAGACAGGGTGAGTCAGCACAGGGCTGAATAGAAAGATCTGCATCCAGAGTGGAGGGAGGAGTTGCACCTGGGTCTGAATAGGGCTGTGCCTGCCTTCCACAATGCTGGCTCCACCTCCTGCCGGGCGGCTGAGCACCCTGCCCCACATTCTGAAAAAAAGAAGGAGTCAGAAAAACAAAGTGCTCCAGGACTGACCAGAACTGGTTTTGACTAGGCAGAGGCCTCTCTGCCTTCAGAGAACAAAGGAAAACTGTGTATAAAAAGGGGACCCAGACCCCTAGGAAATTAGATCACTTTGGGAAAACAAGAAGAAACCTTTGCTGAGGAGCGGAACCAAGAAGGAACTGAGGAGAAGACTATCCCTAAGCTAGAGGGATCTGCCTGCAGTGGTTGCCTGACTGCCAAAGGAAGGAGAAAGGACTTTGTGTGCACTTTTATTCACCTTGTAAAGTATCTCCAAGGGCTTGAGAAAAGAGCTTGCCTCCTGCTGAAGTCTCAGGGACAACAGACTTCAACCACCAGCTCCCCAAGAATCCTTTGGAAGTGCCTGCTGCTGTTTTGGGCCTTCTGAAGGGACTGCGTGTCGCAAGGAGCTGGAAGCGCGACTCAAGAGGAAGAAGCGTGTCTCCGTCGCTGCTGCTGCCGTCGCAACTCCGAAGGAGGGTGTCGCCGCTGTAGCTGTCGTATTGCACCGCATCGAGAGAAGCGTCCCGCAACGAAGAGGAAGCGTGTCGCCGTCGCTGCTGCTGCCGTCGCAACTCCGAAGGAGGGTGTCGCCGCTGTAGCTGTCGCATTGCACCGCATCAAGAGAAGAGTCTCGCATCGAGGAAGAAGCGTGTCGCCGTCGCAGCCGCTGCCGTCGCAACTCCGAAGGAGGGTGTCGCCGCTGTAGCTGTCGCATTGCACCGCATCAAGAGAAGCGCTCGCATCCACGGAGAAGCGTGCCGCCGTCGGAGCTGCTGCCGTCGCATCACGAAACAAGGGTGTCGCCGCTGCAGTTGTCGCATCGAGCGGAAGCGTCTCGCAACGTCGGAGAAGAGGGTCGCCGCCAAAGCCGCTGTCGTCGCATCGCTGAACAAGGGTGTCGCCGCTGTAGCTGACGCATCGAGTCGAGACTTCTCGCAACCTCGGAGAAGCGTGCCGCATCAGGAAGAACTTGACGTCTTTATTTCTTTGCACCAGAACTTTGTCGCATTTCCATCGCTGCAACATTGCTTGTTGTGGAAGCGTCCCGCATCGTAAGGTACATTGACTTAAAGTGTCGCATCTTAAGAACTGAACTGAACTAAGCTAAAACTACCATTTTAAGTACAGTATTGTGGATTTTTGTCGTTATGGTCTTGTGTTAAAACTATATAAAGAATACTTATTTTTGATATAAAACCTTGTGTGGTGTCCATCTGTAGTGTGTCACTAGATTACTATATGTGTTCACAAATGCTTTACACACTGCCTCTGAGATAAGCCTGTCTGCTCGTGCCAAGCTACCAAGGGGGTGAGCAGGGGTTATTTTAGGAGTGTACCCCTTTACCCTGACTAGAGGCGAGGGTCCCTATTTGTCACAAGTACCTACCTGTGCCAACTAGAGACCCCCAATTCTAACAACGGGATGCTGCGGCCACCACTCAAAAGCAGGATATCAACTCTGGAAAAGGATCCGTCCAGGCCTGGGCCATCCAATCAGGGCCCTCTCAACTTTCACACCAAGGGCAAGCAGCTTACTACACAACTCACCATACGTTTGTTGTAAAGCCATCTTCCAGTGTGTCCTGGTACACGCACGGAGACCAGTTAACAAGCTGTATCTGCAACATGCAGACAGGGGTCGGGGAAAAGACCACGCCTAGCGCGGCAACCAGGATGGACATCTGTATCTGGCCCTGAACATGCTCCCTTCAAGTGAGCTTCCTATGCATCCACTAACTCAGCAAGGCATATGTGCACAACACTTCCTCACCTCCACCCATGAGCTCAACCCAACAATAATTATAACATATAATCCCGGACAGGGACCAGAATCATGACAAGGTACAAAGGGGCATAATTACAAGGTTATTCCGCCACCGGAATGTCAATTTATCTGACGTGCAGGTGGCACAGTGCTTGCTCCATATGTACAAAGCAGCAATGAGCCACTTTGCGTGAGTCCCCTTTCACACATGTATCTGCATGAAAGAGGCGTGCAGTGGGTGTTGCTGTGGGTGTTCCACCGCAACACCCATTGCTTTTTGACGCTGCCCCAGATTTACAAGGATCTGTAAATCTGAGGCAGCACCAGAAACTAACGCCACTGAATAGCAGGCGTTAGATTTGGACAACGAGGGGAAATACTTTCATTTCTCCTCGTTTGTGCTCTTTCTCTGTGTGTTGCATCCTGCAGCACATATAAAAAGAGCAACTTGCCTTTAAATATTGTTTATGTGCAGGAAGGTGTCCCTTCCTGCACATAAACAATCATCCCTGCAATGCAGGCACCCTTGCACTATGGCGCAAGGGTGTCTGTGTTGGCACTAGGGAGCTTTATTTAGTGCCAGCGCAAGGGAAAACACAGGGTATGCCATATTCTTGTAAATACAGTGCATCCCTGCATTTTTTAAATGATGCAGAGCTGCAAAATTGTTTGCCACCCTGCCACATTTCCTTGTAAATATACTCCCTACAGCTTATTAATCCTCTGCATGGTGCAGACAATAAGATGCCGTGGAGGACGGCTGAGGGGGCTTGGCCTCTTTATTACAATGGTTGTCCTTTTTCCCAATTTTTTAATCTAGACCAATGGGCAAGTGGTCCAATCTCTGACAATAGTTAGTCATGTGAGAAGAGGACGAGGCTGTGATTGGTTGCAAGTTTGACGAATCCCTAAATCTTTTCAAAAGTTCTCTGCATGGGTCTTGTAATGCAATGTTATTATTTACTGTATTACTTAATTATTGCCACAAAATAAACACTATAATATTGAATCTTAAGCTATTCGTTTTAAACTGTTATTGCTTATAGAAAATATATCTGTAGATTCAATCATTGTATTGTACATGTCAGAATAGATGTATGTATGTGTGTTTTTATAGTACAAACCTAGCGGGAACCAGTGGGGCACTGTACGGGGTCAACGAGTGATAAGAGAGGTAGCTGGTTGTGGACGGTTATTGCATAGTGAGGCAGAGTTCTTTGAAGAGCGGCGTCTGCAACTCTTTCCTACACTGGAGCGACATTGGGACGGTCCTGATACAGGATATTGTTATTCCAGATCCTGGGTGCAGGAATGGAAAAGGTCTCCTGCTATGTTTTTCTTCTCCTTTTTTAAGGTTCTTGGTCTGCTGTCTGATGGTGTCCTGGCTGCGGAAGTGTCAAAAAGCAATCATTGTCGGCAAGATGGTGAACTTGTCTTCAAGATATGTTGGGGACGCTGGTCGTGATGGCTTTGTGAATCAATCAAGAACGCAACAACTGTTTTTATAATCAATTAGTTTAAATGCATTCATTCTGAATTACTGATACAAAATACTTTAGTGTAATCACCATGACAAATATAAAACAACAGGGCTGGCCATTTGTTATTACAACATCTATGTTAGTAATTTAAATCAAGTAATATATCTTAAGTTGTTTTGATACTGGGCAATCACTATTGGTGCCAGCCCTAAATTGACGCAAAATGAACATAATCTTTCTACAACCTAACATAATATAACAGAACATGTGCACCTGTCAAGCAAACATTCACCCTGAAGAGCATCTTAACCCTGAAAGAATAGATGTTCATTGTTACCCAGCTCAATGGTACTAAACATACGTCATTTGTGAAATGAGATTTTGAATATAGTGCTGTCAAACTTTCTCCTACATAGCACTTTACGTCTTTTGTGAAATGAGATTTTGAATATAGTGCTGTGAAGCCTTCTCCTACATAGCACTTTACGTCTTTTGTGAAATTAGATTTTGAATATAGTGCTGTGAAGCTTTGTCTTACATAGCACTTTACCGACGGTACCTTTCTGCATCTGTATGCATTGTTTCCTCCTCATTTGCTGGTGGCACTGCAGGCATGATGACACATAGAACTCATGCCACTCTCACAGCATGTGTGTTTTTCCTCCTGTGACTGTTTGCTGATGGTTCATTAGGTGTAAGGATTGCTTAACCGCTTGGACACATCCCCAGCACTACCTCTAGTGTGTGCTCTGGACATGTCCAGCATGCCCCAGTACCAAGGACTGTCATTGCTCTGGAGCTCACACCCGAGGGTGTTTGTATTAGGAGTGAGTTTCCATTAAGAAGATTCAGGAATCACTACTCAGGAACGTGAAGTTGTCTGCATAAGAGGTTTATTGAGCATTAATGGCACCGCCACCTGCAGGGATGCACTCAGTCCAAACCACCAACTCCCGGCACAGAATACACGACCTAGCCAAAGCACAACATTCGGGGGAATCTTGTGACGTCATCATTTCTAGAGCTCAGTGTCACTGAAGAAAAATGACAGGACAGAAAGAAAGACTGTTGTTCTCTTTAGAGGTGTGGGTCAGGCCCGTAGTCCTCCGTGGCATCATAGTGGATTTAAGGCCCCCTCCCCGCCCCCCACCATTCCATGGGACAAACTGGGGATAAACCAACTTTGAAACAATCTTTCTGCCCTCCATTTCAGGCAGAAAGATTGCTGTGCCCTTTAAAAGTTGGCGCCGGGCCTGAATTATGGGCCACTGTCCCAGGGGTGATCGTGGGCTTTGCTGCTCCAAGAGGATGCAGATTGGGGTTAACCCCACCAAATGCCCACCCGGGGACTGAAAGCCTCTTTAATATTTCAGGCAGGCACGTGTCCATCCCCATGCCCTGGTGCCTAGTAGGTGGTTCCCTCCAGCAGCACCGTTGGAAAGGGGAGGAGATATTGTCCCCTTTCCAATGGTGCCTCTCTTGCTTTGATTGGTGCTTGCAGGAGCTCAGTCACGCCTACAGAGCTCAGATCAAACTAGAAGCAGTCTGCACTTGGCACTCAATGGCAAGAAAAATCATTTTCAGATTTATTTATTTTTACAATAAAATCCTTCTGGTGCAAGCTCCAGAAGTTTCTTCTCCCCTCAATGTAGAGAACAAGGTTAAAAAGGTTTCCTCCGTGGTTCATCTGTAATATCAAAGACATAAAGAACACTTACAAGGATCATGACCGACTATTTAATACGTCCTCTGCTACGAAGTCATCCCTCAGGCACTTAAACGTGCAATCATCGCAAATATTCAAAATAAATGTATTACAGACCTGATTATTTATCTAATTACAGACTCATCTCTGGCCTTCCCTTCTGTTGTCTTCCCATCTAACTGAATTTCAGTCCGGCCTCGGAATCCATCAGGACAACACGGAGCAGGGAAGAATGACTGAACTCCCAGGACCAGGGCCTTGTAGGCCACATGGCCAACTTTGACATCACTGACCATCAGGTGCTAATCAAAAAGACTATCCCCATCGGCTGGCATCAGTGCCACAGTATTTAAAGGGTTCACCTTGTTCCAGTAGGAATCTATCCATGAAGTCAAATATGCCTTTTCCTCTTCAGAATAGTCGTCAAATGCAGAGTACCTCAGGATTTGGTACTGTCACCAATGGCATTCAGAGTTTACATGACCCCCACATAATCCCTCCATTGGCTGCCGGTAAAATATGGCTCTTGAAAACACCCTGCCTCATCGAAAGGATGAGTGAAACATAGTGAAAACTGTTTTCACTTACCAAGCGACCAGAACCTCAGGTCTGCCTCCAGTGCCCTTAGTTGACATGCCAGTTCAGATATAAAAAAAAATATGGCAGCTGATCGCCCCAGGTACAGGGCTCTTCCATGTGGAACTCACTACCTCCTCAATCATGACCGGAGACTGACTTCCTCAACTTCAGAAGATCCTTAAACGTACACTCTTCCACCTGGCATTTGGTTAATCATTTCCTAATCTCAACCGTCCTCTTCAACAGGAGCCCCAGGCCCTGGTGTTCAAACACGTAAGACTTGCTGTGTCTTCCCCACTGAGGTCATCAGGGCTCTTTGTCTTCTTCAAGACTATGTCATCATGTTGTGAAGATATCGACAGCAGGTATCTCAGGACATCGTACGTCTCTGCCAGGTTTCCACTACTCGATTCTGGCATATGCACTACCGTTTATAGCATTTCACCGTTCCCTCTTATATTTTCCCTCCCAAAGCACTCTGAGGCCTCTGGAAGGTGGTCTGTAGTACTTTAGAAAAACCCATATAACATAAAAATAAATGTAAAATAGAGGTCTTCCCACATTCATTTCATGCCTGTGGTTTTTCAATTGTGTGTTTTTGCTGAAGGCGCCTTAGGTTTGGTGACTAAAACCTATCCCACATTCAGTGCATGTATTTAGTTTTAAACCCCGTGTGTGTTGACTGATGGGCCCATAAGTTTCATAATTCACTAAAGCTCTTTACATATTCATTGCATCTGTACTGTTTCCCCCACAGTGTGTTGGTCCTGTGGTTGGTAAGTGAATAATGTTCTTATGATATAAACTGTGTTTTTCTACTTTGTGTGATCACTGATGATACCTTAGTATTGATGGTTCATCAAAGTTCTTCCCACATTTATTGCACGTTCTTGGTTTGACTTTGGGATGTGCTTGCTGACCATTGGGTGTGAGAAGTGAATGAAGCTCTTTCTACACTGACTGTCCTTTATGGTTTTTCCCTTGTATGATTGCTGATGACACCTTAGTTCTGGTGATAGATTCAACATCTTCCCAAGTTCACGGCACCTGCAACTGAATGTTTTGTCTTCTGTGTGTTTGCTGATGACGTTTTAGGTTTGAAGAGACACTAAAATTCTTTGCACATTCACTGCACGTGTATGGCTTTTCACCTGTGTGTATTCGTTGATGAACTACTAGGTGCGATTTTCTAATAAAAGTCATCCCACACTCATTGCATTTATGTGTTTTGTCTCCTCTGTGTGATCGCTGATGGCACCTTAGTGTTGACAGTTCATTAAAATTCTTTCCACATGTACTGCATGTGTGTGGTTTTTCCCCTGTGTGGATTCGCTGATGTACCAGTAAGTGTGATGACTGAATAAATTTCTTATCGCACTCACTGCACTTGAATGGTTTGTCCCCTGTGTGTATTCGCTGATGGACCAGTAGGTGTGATGATTGAATAAATGTCTTACCACACTCACTGCACTTGAATGGTCTCTCTCCTGTGTGTGATTGCTGATGGCGCCTCAGTGCTGATGACTGATTAAAATTCTTTCCACATTCACTGCAGTGGTATGGTTTTTCTCCTGTGTGTGTGTGCTGATGAATGCAGAGGTCTGATGACCGTCTATAGCTCTTCCCACATTCACTGCACCTGTATGGTTTATCTCCTCTATGAGTTTGCTGTTGGCCCTTTAGATCTGATGGGAAACTAAACATCTTGAAATACTCAGTGTGTGTGTGTGTGGTCTTTCTCCAGGTGTTTACACTCTGGATCGGCTATGTTTCTTCATACGTCCTGAGTTTGCTGATTGACCAACATGGTTAATGAAACACCTCAGACATTCTCACATTTACTGCATAAGGGAGGAATTTCTGGTGCATGTCTTTCAAGTTATAAGAAGAGTTGTATGTAATGATATTTCTCAATCAGTCAATCAAACAGGATTTGTAAAGCGCTGCTAATCACCCGCCAGGGTATCCAGGCACTGGCTTGGATCTCTATAGATTGAACACAGCTGGGAAGCAACAGAGTGTACAACAGTGGGCAAGAGCAACAGAAGTATGATTCAATATCGATTACAGTGCAATAGTTCAAAGAAGATTTGCGTCACGAGGGCTAATAGTGCACTTTGAAGCGATGCACCTCCAATTTCTTTCTGTATTGCCAGAAGGTCGGCACAGTTGAAGTTACATTATTGCTAAAAATAATGCGCACAACCTACACGGTTTTCGGTACACCACCTCATAATTTAGAAGCACTAGTTGAGATGCAATGCTTTTTGTGAAGCACTCTGCTGCTCTTTGGAGATGAACTAAGTTCACGATCCCTCAAACACCCAAGACAGGGTCTGATTCAATGTATGCTTTTGTTTGGGTCTCGTGACACTCTTGCACCTAACACAAAAGGGATTGCTCTTCCCTACTTCTTTCAAGACATGTAGGCTCCTGAGCAGGTAGCTTGGGCGCTTAGAGCGATGTTCAGTTCTGAGCGATGGAAGCTGTCAATTCATGAAACTGTTCTCTGTGGATTTAAAAAAGAAAGCATCACTGAATGTATATTCTTTATGTCGAATACCTCATAACAACATATCCTATTAAAATGTAAAGGAGGTCTCTAATGAAAAGAAATAAAATAAGCTCTCAGTTAAAATCTTGTTTTTTAAATTGAGAAACAGCTTTCTAAGAAAAATAAAGTAAGCTTTGGATTATTTATATTTCGTTTTTTTCCAGAGTGTGAACCCGATCCATAGTTGGGTGACAGAAGAACATTAATATGGAGAAAATAACAGGTAACATACAAGTAAAAATGCTGAAATAATAGAGAGATAAAACAGCCAACTACAGTCATACAAACACTGAAATCAGACAGTAATCCATCAGGGGCCGTATTACACAAAGTGCCCCAGGGGCGCAACGGGCATTTGCGCCCCCTTTGCGGGCCCTCGGGGCACTCTGATATTACAGAAGGGGTCACAGACGCTTGTGCGGCCCCTTCTGTAATTCCGATATCGCTGGCGCACATAAATTGCCAGCGCTATCTTCAGGGGGCGCTCCCTCATTTGCATGGGGGCGTACAAATCAGGAAATCCCTTTGCCTCTGCACCCGCGCCGTATTACCGACGCGGGCGCAGAGGCAATGAAGCTCTCAGGAGGAGCACTGACAGTGTGCCAACTAAAAGGCGGTGCACTGTCAGTGCGCCCCCTGAGAGCAGCCCTCCGGAGGGGGGAAAGGGGGTCACATGGACCCCGCCGACATCCCCTTGCAGACGAGTGCAGTCACTGATTGCACCCACCTGAAAGGGGATCTCTAATCCCCTTTAAAAGTGCAGGCGGGTGCCGCCTGCACTGTGAAAACACGGAGTGGCTTCAAAGCAGCAGCTCCGTTTTTCACATGAATGCGCTGCCCCCAGGGCAGAGCGAGTCAGTGGCTGCCCTGATGGCAGCACATTCATCATAATACAGCGCATTTTCCTTCTTTGCGCTGGGTGAACCTTTTAAGGGTGCGCCCAGCTCAATCAAGGAAAATGCAGCGCAAGTATAATGTGGCCCCTGACTTTGAAGTCAGAGGGATCGATACTTACATATACATTTATGATGTGGGGCGAGAGATAAAACAATATCATCAGTTTCCCTCAGTTCTGTGTTGTCAGTGGCATTCAGTAGGAGATCTTTGTGAGCCTGGGTGAATTCAGTTAAGGAGGCAGTAAAACAGAGCCTTGGGGTGCCACGTGAGAGTGAGTACTTGAGGGTGAATGTTTCCTAAACTAGGGAATCTCAAGGATGAAACAGTGAGTTTATGTAAGGTATTGTGAGGTCCACTGTGGAGCACAGTGCCTTACAAGTGATCACATGCCATCTTATATATGCTCTAGCACCAAGATGCTTATGTATGAATGTTGGACTTTACAAAGAAATATTACAGAAATAGCTGTAAAACCCAAAAGTAAAGTCAGAATGTTGGTGCATTTCAGCTTATGGGAAGACTATCTGGGCCCAAGCATGTTGGCATCAAACAAAAACTCAAAATATGCAGACTAAAAAACAGAGTAGTGCATCCTGAGGAATGTTGCCCGAGTACCAAAAATAACAAACATTACATGTGTATTTGTAAAGCGCACATTCACCCAGAAGGGTATCTTGGTGCTGAATAAAAGATGTTTATTGTTACCCAACTCAATGGTACTCACTTTATCGATCTCAGAAGTATGAAAGGCTGAGTGGACCCGCCGGGATTTGAACCTGGGACTGTGAGGTCAAACACAGGCCACTACAGTGGACGCATTAGTCCCCTAAGCCACCAGACCCGGCTAGTCAAATATCTTCTTCCTGGTTCCTCCCAGCAACCAACATTGTAATTGAGCAATGGTACAAAACACTAGAAATACTAAAGAAACCCTATTGTTTCTATTATTAGCTTTCATAGGTATTTAAGTTAAAGTTCAAATATATAATAGTTTGTGATGATTTTCTAGCGTCTGCGCCGACACAGTCCCAGACTCGCAGAAGACACATTGAAAAGGCGTCATCCTTCAAGTGGTCATGACAAGCTCACCTGGATTTAGGGACAGATGCTTCTCTGTGTTGGGAACAAAGGTTTGTAACTCATCAGAACAGAGCAACAACTCCCATTCAAAAATCTCGTAATGAGGAGCTTCCAAAATGAATAGGAAGGCAGGGAACCTAGAATACATATGGAAATTCTCTCAAAACACAGACAAGGCTTGAGGCAAAATCATTATAAGAGGATATTGCAACTCAGGGAAGAGGAGTAAAGGGGGGCAGAGGGTCTACAATATTGCTGTGGCAAGTTTGGAGAGAAAAGTAAAATTGCACTTTAGACCATCTGACTAGTGAAACACCAATCTGTGATGAGTTCTTGCTGAAATAATAGGATCTTGAGCTCTTTTCTGAAATATGGAGGATGTTTGGTGCCTGCAGACTTCAAGGGTGGTGGCACTTTACACCCTTCGGGCCACAGCATGTTAGAGCCCGAAGCCTACCTTTTGCCTTCCTGCATTTCGCAGTCTCTGGTCCGGTAATGCTGTGTAACTCTGCTGTGTGATTTCTGCAGCGCCTTCCAGATCTCTTGATTTAGGAACCCCAGTCTGACGCACAGACTATGGAGTTTACAGCTGTTTTTGATGAGGATGGGTAGTGTCATTATTCAGACCTTCAGAGACAAACAAAGCATGCCACAGCACGACCAACGTGACTGGGCTGTCCTGGGTGTAAGAAAGTGGGATGGCACCGCCAAGGGCCGTATTACACAAAGTGCCCCAGGGGCGCAACGGGCATTTGCGCCCCCTTTGCGGGCCCTCGGGGCACTCTGGTATTACAGAAGGGGCCGCAGATGCATGTGCAGCCCCTTCTGTAATTCCAATATCGCTGGGGCACATAAATTGCCAGCGCTATCTTCAGGGGGCGCTCCCTCATTTGCATGGGGGCGTACAAATCAGGAAATCCCTTTGCCTCTGCACCCAGCCTAATTAAATCTAACAATCAATCACTGGTCGGGCACTGACTTTGACGTCAGTTATGCTCGTGAATTGAGGCCGGGGGTGTCTAACTTGGATATGTTGCTGTAGTGAGAGAGCAGTACTCGCAAAGCTGCGAGCTACCAGCCCCTTAACCTGCCGGGAGCAGTGCGCACCGCACTACTGCTGCTCACACGTCATGACATACTGCATTATAGCAGCCCTCTGCATTGAAGTCTGAGCAGTACTATAATGCGTTTCAGTGCGGTGATGCGGATCACCACATTGAAATGCGTTAGACTAATGCCTGATGCGTGGTTCTTGGCAGTACTGCACTTTCCGAGCAGTTGTAACTCATGTTAGAGACAACCAGCCAACATGAAAAAGCAGTCTGAAACCCATTGAACTTTTTCTGGGTGCCTGTGAGATGTGTTACAAGGCTCTGAAAGTGTTTCATTCTGGAAAGACGATAACAATGTGATCATTTCAGTCCTGCTCCAATCAGAAGTTTTGTGCAGCAGCTCATTGTTTCACTTGGATGATGGTGAGTGAAATGTATTGATTGAAATGAACCATTCTTGGACTCCTATGCCTCAGGGTCGGGTAGCACCGGTTTAAAAAAGTACCTGCTGTACCGGAGGGAAATGCAACATGTATCACCTTTGCATATATCATAAACCCTTATTATATCGGATACATATATAACACTTCTTAGTCTGCTGTCTGATGGTGTCCTGGTTGCGGAAGTGTCAAAAAGCAATCATTGTCGGCAAGATGGTGAACTTGTCTTCAAGATATGAACACTTCATTAACATAACAATTAACATTTTAGCAGCTGTCATACTCTGTAAAGGACACATTTGTTAAACACTATAATTGGGCGCATCGTTGTAGGCCCAATTATTTGGGCACCTGTTGAGGGACGGGGGATTTGGAGCTGTCCGAGTTCGTCCGCGTGGGTGGGAGGGGCAGACGTCTGACTAGTTTTAGGGGCTACTGAGCAGGGCCGGGTGGTTAGTGCAGTGTGGGGCAATCGATAGATGGTTGTGGGGGGGGAGCATGAGTAGAGGTGTGGGTGGGCAGTCACGAGCATGAGTAAATATTGGATCTTTTCCCCCTTTGAATCCCCATCCGCCTAAAATTTTATAATTGTCATGGCAAATACTGGAACCTACAAAATAATTGTCATATCTTGTCTTATTTCTTCTAATGCACAACCTTCCCTGTTGGGGCCAATCCAGAGTCATAGCTGCATTTGTCTTTTTCTTGTCATGATTGTCTTCCTCAAACGCCCAAAGAGGTGTTTTTGTCTCTTCTATCACTTTTCTTTGAAATTTCACTCTTCTCTCTTCAACCATCTCTAAAAATACCTTTTCTTCCTTCTTTAACTCACAGGTAAGGTTGTACCTAATTATATTATCTAATGTTAAAATCTTATCCTCTAGAAAATATTCACCAAACATTTTTCCCTCTTTTATTTTGTTTAGCTCGGGAACTACAGAAACTTTCGCAAAAATCTTATTTATGTCAGTGTAATAATATTCTAATCTACCTGTTTTATAAAATAAACTTGCTAAAACACTACATGTTATTCCATACGTCAAAGGGAGGTGATGATAAGTCACACCCTCTGTTACAGATGCATGCAACTGCATACAAACATAGCAATCTCTTACATCCATTGTTTCTACGTACTCATACAGTAATTTAGTAAAAACATTTTTAGAAAAATCTGTTATTGATTTGTCCTTATGTAATTCTGCACTACTCTTTAAAATAACTGGTTCTTGAGTGTTAGCTCCTTTTTCTTTCTCGGTGTTATTAGAAGTTTCTACTACAGCTAAACTAATTGGAATAGTGATTGCTAAAACCACCCATACTGTCATTAATAATCCTGTACAAAAGCAGCACATCTTGCACCATCTACTTAAAAACTCACATTTACATTTTCTATCTCTAGTATTCTCCATTTTGTTTTATAACCTTATTTATTTGTTTTCCAGAAAATTGTGTCACTACACCTCAGAAATGACTTATTAGCCACTCTGCACTTCAATGTTTTGTCTTTGCTTAGTACTTTCTTTTAATTCTTTCTCAGAATTCTTTCTTTGTCATATCCGGTAAATTCGTCAGATCCAGTGTTTTGTCAAATCCGGTAGAAACTGTTTAAACTTCTTCAGGTTTGTTGCACTTCACCTTCACCCATTAGGTTTCTTTGTTCTGGGTTCTCGTGAGTGTTCTTTTCTTCTTTGATATCAGTCAAAGCACGATACAACCATTCAGGCGATCTATACTTCGGATTTACCTTCTTTACTCTTTTCGTTTTCTGCAAGTGTTTTCCACCTTGTTTTTCTTGCTCTCTCTGACTTGTTATTTCATTCACTTGTTCAGCACTTTTCCCATCCAACCTTATGATTCTGTATCTTAATTTTCTTACTTCGTTGGGCCAATTGTCTCCTTTTCTTGGCCTTTTTGCCTCACTTCCTTTTTCCTCTCTTTCTGTTTTCCAATTTCTTTTCTTGACTCTAGCTTTTGGTTTCTTTCTTCTCCACTTTCTTCAGACTCTGTTTCAATTCTTTCGTTATTACCTCTTATTTTGAAACTTATAATTTCATTTTCTTCCTCTACTTGTGGTTCTTTTCTTATCTTCCTTCGTTCACCTATTTCTGTCCCTCCTCGAGGTTCTTCCGAATTTGTGTCAGTTTTCCTTTCTGCTTCTAAATTTCCCTGTTCTCGTGTTTGACTATTTGTCCCTATTGCTCCTCGGGGATCTTCCGTTTTTTCTAGCTTTTTGTTTGAAACTCTCCCTTCTTCATCTATTAATATTATCTCCGAAGGATTTTCACCACAACTTGTACTTGGTTGCTCACTGCCACTATCTTCTGGCTCAGTTTCTTCTCTTATGCTTTCAAAATTCCAATTTCTTTTTAGGATTTCTTCACAATCCGAATGATCTGTATCAGATTCTGAACTGGTATCTGATATTTCCAGATGTCGACTTACAGGTCGATCTTCAAGTTCTGGAACTTCAGCTATTTCCTCTACTTCTTCTGTCGTTGCACTTGTAGTTGGGTCTTCCAGATGTCGACTTACAGGTCGATCTTCAAGTTCTGGCACCCTGTTTGTTTCCTCTTCTGCTTCTGATGCTGAACTGTTATCCAATACTTCCAGATGTCGACTCACATGTCGATCTTCAGGTTCTGGAACTCTGATGGTGTGACTGGCATGCACCCAATGTTTCACTCGTGCACACTTGACTGCAGTGGTCGTCACCAGGATCACTTGTCGTGGTTCGTCCCAGCGAGGAACCAAACAGTTTCTTCTCCAGTGGACTTTTATGCGGACCCAATCTCCTGGATTCAAGTCGTGAGCTGGTTTTCTTTCAAGAGTGGTCGCATCCGGTCCAACCTGATGAAACACAGAACGCACCACATCAGCCAATCCTTTGCAATAATCCAGTACTAGATCATCAGTTATAGTCAGTAGTTTGTTGACAGGTACTTGTGCTTGTCTCATTGCTCGTCCCATAATTATTTCATGGGGACTGAGTCCAGTTTTCCTTTCCGGAATACTTCTGATTGTCATTAAAACTAATGGCAAGGCATCTGGCCATTTGAGTCCTGTAGCTTGACACATTTTTCCTAACCTGTTCTTTATTGTTCCATTCACTTGCGCTACGATTCCAGAAGCCTCTGGTCTGTATGCACAATGCAGTTTCTGTTTAATACTAAGTGCTTCACAAATTAGTTTAACCAATTCATTTTGGAAATGTGTTCCTCTATCTGTTTCAATTGTGACTGGAAAACCATACCTTGGAATGAATTCTCGCAGCATAAGTTTTGCTACCGTTATTCCATCATTCCTTCTTGTTGGGTATGCCTCCACCCAACGAGAAAACAAACAGACGACCACTAGGACATACCTTAGTCTGTTGCAAGGTGGCATTTCAATAAAATCCATTTGCATTCTAGTGAAAGGACCTCCTTCTCGTCCTATTGTTCCTAGACTCACTACTGTCTTCCTTCCTGGATTTAACTGTTGACAAATAAGACATCTCTGACAAAGACTCTCAGCTATGGCTCTGAATTGTGGATTATACCATGTTTGTCTAAAAAGTCTGATCATTGAATCTCTCCCAATATGGGATTGTCCATGGTACATCCGTGCCATGTCAGAAATCATGCTATCAGGCATAACTGGTCTCTCATCTCTGTAAACCCAAACATCATTTTCTTCATGTTTTCTACATCCTGCTTTTATCCATGTATCTTTTTCCTCATCCTCTGCAGCTTCCTGTAACTGTCTCACCTCATCCCATGTCTCAATAGAGTTAGTAAAAAGCAAAGGACAAGAAATATGCTCTCTTTCCCGACTTTTATTTAATGAAACCACATTCTTTGCACAGTACTGTGCCATCTCGTCAGCATATTTATTACCAACAGTTATGTAGTCTTCCCCATTTTTATGTGCATTGCACTTCACAACAGCAATCTGTTTAGGCAGCTGTATCGCCTCAAGCAGCTTTTTCACAAAATCTCCATTTCTAATTGGCGTTCCGGCAGACGTCAAGAAACCCCTTTGTGACCAAATCTGACCAAAGTCATGCACAACCCCAAAGCCGTACTGGCTATCTGTCACAATCGTAACCCGTACATTTCTTCCCAACTTGCATGCTTGAATCAGAGCTACTAATTCTGCGACTTGGGCAGACCGTACCCCTTTCAGACAAGATGCTTCCATTACAGTTGCTACTGTGCAAACTGCATATGCTGCACTTAGAACTCCATCACTGCGTTCTCAAACATGAGCCATCCACAAACAGAATATAATCTGATTCTTTCAAAGGCTCATCTCGTATGTCAGACCTTGGTTTTGTACAGTATTCAAGCACATTCAGACAATCGTGATCTACTTCATCCGTTTCAATCACACTCTCTTCATCTGGCAATGACGTCGAAGGATTCACATTCATACATCTGTCAATGGTCACATTATCTGCACTTAAAATTACTTTTTCATACCTAGTCAGCCGACTATGTGTCATGTATTGGGTTTTCGTTCTTGTCAAGAGAATTTCCACAGAATGGGGAACATATACTCTCAGTGGATATCCCATCACAATGCCTTCACTCTGTTCCAGACTCACACTAGTAGCAGCAACTGCTTTCAAACATCCAGGCAATGCTTTCGCTACAGGGTCTAAAACAGCCGAAAAATATGCAATGGGTCTTTTCATAGTTCCATGTCTCTGTACCAAAACTGAAAATGCACATCCATCTCTTTCACTGCAATACAGCTCAAAATCTTTTTCATAGTCAGGCATCCCTAATGCTGGAGCCTCACATAATTTCTTTTTCAACTCTCTGAATGCTTTCATTTCTTCGTCATTCATTTCAAAAGGATCTTTAACATCCTTCTTTGTCAGTTTTTGCAATGGTTTAGCAATCAGTGAAAAACCGCTTATCCATTGTCGACAATATCCAACCATTCCCAAAAACATTCTTACCTCTCTTTGTGTCATTGGAGCTCTCATTCCTTGAATCATTTTTATTCTCTCTGTCGTTACCTTTCGTACTCCTTTCTCAATTTTATGCCCTAAATACTGGACTTCTTGTTGACAAAACTTCAATTTTGAAGGGGACACTTTATGTCCTCTTTTGCTAAATGATTCAGCAAAGCAATTGTATCACTGACACATGCTTCTTTCGCTTTTGATGCCACCAGTAGGTCATCAATATACTGAACCATCACTGATTTTTCTGGCATTTTTAAATCTTCCAACGATTTCTTTAGAATCTGATTAAAGATTGAGGGACTTTCTGTGTACCCTTGAGGAATTCGGCACCATGCCAAAATACGCTCTCCAAACCTAAATGCAAATAATGGCTGGCTATCTGGATGCAATGGAATAGAGAAAAATGCATGACATAAATCAATTACTGTGTACCATTCTGCTTCACGTGGAATCTGGTATAGAATCACAGCAGGGTTCAGTACTATTGGGCAACAAGGCACAACAATTTTGTTTACCTTCCTCAAATCCTGTACAATTCTATATGTTCCGTTTGGCTTTTTCAGTCCCATTATTGGCGAATTACATGGACGGCTCATGATTTCTTTTAAAATCCCTTGTTCAATCATTTTATTTATTACTGGCGTTATTCCTTCAATTATTTCTGGTGTCAATTTATACTGGGGCGTATTTGGGTAACTCGTTCCCTCTTTTACGGTTATTTTAACGGGATCTACTCCTTTCATTAACCCTACATCTTCTCCTGTAAAGTCCCACACTTCTTCTTTCACTGTCTTTTTCAATTCAATTGGGATTTTCTCTGCATCAAATACAGGAAACAAACCATTTACTTCTGGTTCTAAATTCACCATTGTCATTTTATACAGCACATCCTCATCTGGAGTCTGAAATGCAATTCCGTCTGGGGTACAATAGATAGTGCAATTCATCTTGCACAATAAATCGCGTCCTAATAGGTTCACGGGACTACAATCGCATACCACAAATCGGTGCATTTCGCTAAATGGACCAATTCTTACCTTCACTAATTTAGTAAGAGGCGTTTTAATTTGCTGATTTGAAACTCCAACTACTTGGATATGTTCACCTGAGAGAGGAAGGTTTGGAATTTCCACTGACCTAACAGTAGAACGGGTAGCTCCAGTGTCAACAAGGAATGTTACATTTGCACCATTCACTTCTCCATCCACAAATGGACCAGACTGATCTACCTCTAGATTTGCGCCAAGCACGCACTCTTCCCCTCTCCTAGGCACCGTCAGGAACTTTCATCCGTGTCATTCTCATCCTGTCGTAACCAATATTGAGAAATTGCAGCTGCACGCGGCAACTGTGTTACCTGTTCTCCTCCGTAGAATCCTGTTTCTGCACTGTATTTCTGTTGGTTAACACTCTTGGGAAGTGGTGGTTGTGACACCTGACCTGGTTGAGTAACTACCTCACTCTGCACCTGTGAATTTAATGATTGATTTTCCACATTAGGTTTTGGAGGAAATTTACACTCGTTTCTCCAATGTCCTAGCTTTCCACAGTTGTGGCATGGCCACTTTTTCTTTGCCTCATCTATGCTCATTTGTCCTTTTCCTTTACCTATATTAGGTCGGGATCTAACCTGTCCTGTTTCATTACCAGTATTACTCAATTGAGCTTCTTTCTTCTCTGCAACTTTCCCCTGCGCCCACATGGCCTTTTCTTTCAATTTACGCTGTCTACTCTCAATATCATCACTGCAATACTTAGCATATCTCAAAACCTCGTCCACTGTGCTATTCTGCCAACAAATCATATGCTGCTTAATCATTTCACTTATCTCTGGTTTCAATCCATACACAAACCTATATACAAAATGACTCATATCCTTCTCATTCAGTGTCTCATAACCACTGTACTGTTTGAAAACCAACAACAATCTCTCGTAGTAAGCGTGCACTGATTCTTTACTTTCCTGCGTTGTTCTGTCTATTTTTACCCAATCTGTTTCTTTAGGTGGAATTTTATTCTTCAAAAGGTAATTACTTGGTCGTACTTCCTCATCACTTCTGGTCCTGGCGCTCCTGTTTTAGCGTCCCTTGGATATTCTACAGTTGGCCAATCAATAGTAATCTTACATTCTGTCCACAAATCAGCTGGCACTACTATATCAAACAATCCATCCAGATCTATCCACAACACCTTTGAAACCTTCACAAATCTTTCCACTTGTCTGTACCATTCTACTGGCTTTTCTCTCAATTTTGGGAAGTCATTTGTAAATGACAGTATATCCTGTCTGGTCCATGGAACATGCACATAACTACCACCTGGAGTTTCTCTCATCGGGTACTCCCTTACAACTGGTTCCTTACCTGTCACTGCAAAAGCCAAAGATGCTTTATCTGTTGTTTTCTCATTCTTTTTCGACCATCTATTTCTCCATCTATCCACATCACCCCATTTTCTCAATAAAACAATTAACTCTTTTATTTGGGTCAGTCTTCCTGATGTGTTCAAATTCTCTATATCTTTCTCACAAAAATCTACTCTGTATGGTTTCTGCAACGTTCTCACTTTTACAAACTCTACTCCCAGTTCACTCGCTGTCTCTTCCAATTTGTCATGTAAATTTCTAGCTCTCCATGTAAGACTTTTGCACAAAAACATAATCTCATCATCCTGATAATTTTTTCTGTACCAATTGTTCCTAAAATCAATTCTTCCATGTCTATTTTCAACCTAATTACATCTAATGGTTTCTCTTCCGTTTCTTTTGTTTTTAGCGCTTTCATCCATTCATTTAACTCATCTGGAGTCGGACCTACAGGCGTACTATTTAATTCTATCCAATTGCTACTTCTTTCTGGTGTTACTGATGCGGACTCCGTCACCATAGGCATTCTCCTAATCTCATTTTCATTTATCGTCAAATTAGTAGGTGGGCTTGGTCTATAGGTACTAGCCAAATTGTGTGCACCTTCATTATTCAGCTCCATCCCTTCTCTTTTTCTTTGCAAATGTGAATTCATGGGAATCACTAAAGAACGTTCATCAATTTTCTGATTCTCAAAAATTGGCATTACTGGACCTATCGTTACTGGTACAGTTCCAACTTCCATATTCTTTGTCAATTCTCTTATTTTCTCAGTCAATTCTCTTGTCGTTTTTGCTAATTCAGTTGCATTGTCACTTTCTATCTCTTCATTTTGTGAAGTTTTTAATTGATCTTGTGACCTATTTGTCTCATCTCTTCGTTCGGGATTTTTATTCCTCCCAGTTTCCATTGGCGGTGCATTAGGTGTCACCACCGCAGAAGTCTGTTGGTATGGAGGTGGGTTTCTGTTTAAAATATCTTCCAGCAATTCGTCATCCATTTCACTACCACCATACACATACTTTTCTACCACTACATGTTTCTTTTTCTCTGTACACTTTCTCTTTGCTTCTTCCTCAACTGTAAAAGCTGGAAACAAACCTCCTGTCATGTTAGCATATCTCCAACGCTTTATTCTGTCCTCATGATTTACTCCCATAACCTTCCAGGCACAAACTCATGATTCTTTAATCCTCTGAATCTCTCTCGCTCATACATCTCATCTTCCCATTCCGTTAAAGCTTCGAACTGTGTCGGTCTAGGTCTAGGTTCTAACATTGCCATCTTTTCTCTCAAGTTCCGTAGTACAGCTACATTAAATGAACCATTCTCAGGGAAAGCCAATGCTCCATCATTCTTGGTATATTTTGTCCAATTTTCTAACCATATGCATGTTATGCATATCATATGTGAAGCTGGTGATTTCGGCGGAGGAATTATTTGTCCCTCTCTAGTCACTACCTTTTTGTCTTTCTTAAAGAAATTCTTAACTTTTGACATCCATGATGTTTTCTCTCTACCATACTCATAATACGACATGATTCACAATCGCTTTTTCTCCTCAAACGATCCGCAATTCAACACTGTTCTCTATGCATTATTCCAACCAATACTAGCGCGACTCACACCAATACTCCAATCACAAACTTCCACGTCACCAGGCTATTCGACCAATCCTAGCGCGACTCACACCAACACTCCAATCAGAGCGGATTCTGTCTACAGCGCACTGTCCAATCCCAGCGCGGCTTTTGTCTACGTCAGTTCTGCTCTTGTTTCCATGTGACTAACGCACTGTCCAATCCCAGCGCGACTCTTGTCTACGTCACTTCTGCTCTTGACCCCTCCTTTACAAAATTTATCGGCAATTTCTTTTTCAACAATTCTTCGTTAGTTACAACATTTAAAACACATTTCCATTGTCTGATTCGCTAAAACCGAAAAGATAGCTTTGACCATTTACACAAGAACTCTGTATTTTCCAGTAGGCAGCGCTTACCTCTACCCTACCACAGAATTTTCTTTTTCGCCGATAAAGTAGCACTTCCCTCTACCTTACCCTTCTTTCAAGCAAGCGGTAAACCCGTTTCTCTGGGGATAAAACACATGTGGAGACTATACTGCTCCTGAGAATTAAGGCCAAAGTTTCACAAGAAAACCGATCACTATTTCACTTACACACCTTTTATACGGAAAATGTCCCTATTATAACACAACCTGTGTTATCACCAATATGAACTCAGACAATGCACTATTCCATGTGACTTCTCTTGCCACACGTGTTCCACTTCCTACTTCCCGGAAGCGTGAAAACTTACATATAACATAACGCGACTCAACAAAAAGTGTTAGACATGAACTTATCAATAATCACCAAACTAATCTATAGTAACCATAACTCTGCTACCAAGAAATCTGATCCAGCGCTAACAATAAAAATAATTCTCCTATATACTTCGGTCATCCAGGTACAATTAATCTTTCAACACACACACTATATCCATATGACGGTGGGGCCCATAACACCGCATATATATTCACTTACTCATTTGTTCCCTGGATTTCCTCCGTCAATAACCTAGGAGAAAAACGATTCGCTGGAAGGAGACGGGATACCTCTTTAACATGACATAATGTTTCTCATTTGCTTTAAGGTATTCCGCTCATTGGTCGATGGACCAACTAGTAGGAATCAGTTGATGGTGATTAAGACCAGCTCAATCACAATAAACTCTTTAACATTTCATTTTAATCATTGAGCTAAAGAATCACTGAGAATAATAAAGTTTATATAAAGTTTTGATGCAAGAAATGAGGTTAAACTTATTATTCAGATCATTACATTTATCATTAATATAAGAATAAATTAAAATTGCAATACATATCTATTAGATGGAAAAATAAGGTTGTCATAGTAAGAACTCTAAAAGATCAATCTATCTGTCTGGGGAAAATCTAATAATTCTAAATGAAAAATCTATCAGGAATAAAAGGTTCTCCTAAAGCAGCATCTTATACTCAACTAGAAATATAAAATAGCAGCAGCAGCATCAGCTCGTCAGCATCAGCAACCGGACTTCACCCATCTACAGCATCTAACTTCTCCAGCAACTCCCGCAGCATCTACCTCAGCAACTCCCGCAGCAACTAACCCCTCCCACCAAGAGTAGGTCTTCTTATACCCTAATTCTAGCTTACAGCATAAAATGTTTCTTCTTTCATGGCGCGATTCATTCTCATTGGTCCAAAACTCAGGTCCCTATACATTCTAATCAAGCTTCCTGGTCTTAACTAGTTCCGTGAGGAATGTCCATGCAAGCATCGTTTCCCACAGTTCATGCACTTGCTCATCCGTTTCGATCAGTTCAAATTGTTTCTTTTTCTGCAACAATTGTATAATAATGTTCTTTCTATTGATTCAACCAGGCTTCTCACGCTTCTTGCTGATCATCTTGGCACACATCTGCTCAGAAGGGTCACAGCAGCCTTGACCATACTTTCATCCTAGCCTCTCGGCATCAGCACGTGATCATCTCTTTGCAACAGCCTCTCTCCTCTATCACGTGGTCGCATCCGCTCCTGCGCACTCTAATAACTCGCGGCCATTTTATATTGCTGCTCAGCAGGCCTAAGCGCACTATTTCTAAAGAAAACAAAATGTTATTAAAACAATGAAATATAAACCCTTTCGTTTCCCTCCCGTCTTTCTACGTACCCCAATTAGGTATTACCTAGCAAAAAGCAACATATAAAGCCGTCCCTTACTTACCATCGCTTTATTTTGCAACCACATGTTTCATTTAAAAGCACAGATCATGCGTTTATTATTTAATTAGTACGCAAAATATTATGTTATGTTAGACACGTAAACAATTATAAGTTGATTAATTTGCACACGGAATAGCGTGTTACCTTTAACCCTTAACATGTAACATACATTGTTGGTTATTTACTTAAACGAACATGTTTATTAATTATTTTACGAAAATATTAGGAGGTTAAAAAAATTTCATTTACCCTGCTCCATCATGTGCGGGCAGGATATTCTGTGTGGGACACCCGGGGTACGGCCTCAGTGGAGCAATATATTATGTATATTCTTGTGTATAAGTTGTGTAGTCCTGAATATTAGGAGTACTCCCTGCTAATAGGGTGTATACCTTGCCACGCGTCCTGCAGATGCAAGTTGGTGGACCATGCGTGCATATGTTGTGTCAAAGTGATGGATTGTGCACCTTGGAGCAGGGGACGTGAGCAATCCATGTCAAAATCAGGAATACAGTTATAGTCTCCTCTCCAGTAGGCAGGTGCTGATGGGTCACGGAGCAGCGCTGGGGTCATAGTTTGTAAGAATGAGGATTGTCCGAGTTAGGGGCATAAAGTGAGATTAGCGTTATCGGCAAGCCATCTAAAATGCCCTCCAGAACTGCATACCGGCCGCTTAGGTCGGTGCGTGTGTGGACTATCTCCAGTGGGATCCCAGGCGCCACCCATATCAGGGCCCCTCTAGCATAGCCAGAGTATGTGGTCTCTACTATCGTACCCCTCCAGCACATACGTATTGAGGCGAGCGCCCGAGTAGTCAAGTGTGTTTCTCGAAGGAGCGCGATGGAGATCTTGCTTCTCCTCAAGTATTGGTACACCCGGTGCCTCTTGGCATGCTCCGCTAAACTGTGGACATTCCAAGTTAATAGAAGCATGTGATTTTGCTGCATTCCCATTTATAGTGGCTTGTTATGTAGGTGATAGCCATTTCCTGGTATGCCGGCGACATGCCTCCCGAACACCCACAAGGTTGAGACCCCTGTGTGATATTTAGTCGATTATATACATCCTTAATAGTGTATGCAATTTGGTGCTGCAGACAATGCATTATAAACAGTAACAGCCCCCAACTTCCGTTCCCAGGCCAATACGCCAACGAGCGGACAGCCATCAGCACTTAACTGTGATTCAACTGAGATTTCAGATGAAGAAGAGGAAAAAAGAGGTGATAGAGAAAGGAGCAGAGAGAGAAAAGAAGAAGTGATACAACAATGGTTCTGTAACAGTCACTCAAAGTGGATGGGGGGCTGTGCAGCATGGTGAGCTCGGGATGCCACTTGTTAGTGTTTTCATGCAGAGCCCTAGATGTCCACGTGTATCATTTGACGGCCGAGAGCTTTTGTGTAGGCCATGGTGGCACCTACACTGTCAATAGGCTATGCAGCTGGTCTGTGAGAGACCTCTTCACATTAGGTCATCTGCAGTTTGTGGAGAGACATTGAGGCTGACGCCCATTACCGCAGTTTGTTGTGAGTCCGTTAGTGACGGGATGTCCTCTGATTGAATGTCCGCCTCCGACCCTGAGGGCGACGGGGCGGGAGGCCGCGTATCTTTCAGAATTCTTTACTGGCTGTGCTGGCTCTCTTGCCGCCTGTGCTTTGAAGGGATCCTGTGGCTGGCAGCCGCTGCGTGATCTCCTGCATCTCTGTGTTTGCTACTTCTGTCGAGGTTCAGTTGCTGTCCCCCTGTTATGCGCTAGCCTGTTCTGTTCCATTCAGTCCCACGCCACCTCCGGTGTAGCGCAGAAGTTAGTTCTGCCACCGTATTGTATCCGTAGGGTGGCCAAGAACTGGAGAGTGTATTTCACACTGTGCTCCCTCAGGCTCTTTTTTACGTCAAGGAAGGAGGACCTGTGTCGCTGCACTGCTAGAGTGTAGTCTGGGTATATGTGTACCGTGGTATTTTTGACCGGCCACGGGCTCCGAGCTCTCGTAACTTGTAGTATGTGGTCTCTATCGCGGTAATTAAATAGACTTGCCACCACCGGTCTTGAAGGATTTCCCAGAGGGGGGGATAAGGGGGGTGCAGCACCCTCTGGGCCCTTTCCACCAAGAAGAACTTGGATTGTTTGCCCTTAAGGATCCCATCGGTGAACCAGGATTCGAGATAGAGTTCCATACTTTCAATGCTGGAAAAAGCCTGTTTGTGTAGGCTTTGAACCGGGGGAACGATTTGGTCGCCAGAACCGTGGCATGCGTGTGCCCTCCTGTTCGGCTCTCGTGTGTGCCCAGTACTTGTCCTTAATTTCTTGCACACTTGAGGGGGCCATTAGTTTAGGATTATGCAGAATTACTCGCAGTCTAATGTCGACAGGATGGTTCAAAATGGTTGAACCAAGGTAGCTTTTTCGAGCTACTATTTGACCAGATTTCATGCACGGCTTTTAAGCAGTTGACTTGTTCAGGTTTTGTCCAAATTCGCACCCAGTACAGGACAGGTTTGAGGGCTAGAAGCAATTCAATGGTCCTCAGGCTCAATTCTATCCTGAGTGCTCCCATTGCAGTCTGGGGTCCAAGACAGGGAAGGCTGAGCAAGAATCTGAGTACTGCATTGTAATGCTGGGTAAGGGTGGTTTCGCTCATAGTTAGCTGTGTGGCCCAGGACAGCTTCTCATCAAATCTGACCCCCTAGTAGTCCTATTATTTGATTCTGCTGAGGGGCTGATGATTTTGAAAGCGGTCTTTGGGGTTTGTCAAGAGTTTACAATCAGGAATTTTGTTTTTAGCGTGTTTATCCAGAGATTCTTGTTTGTATAATAGTTCTCAAATCCGTTGAGCAGTTTGTGCATCGATAACTCATTGCAGGACAGGAGGACAGCATCATTAGCGAAGTGCAATATTGGTATTTTTTGATGATAGCAAGTTCAAGTTCAACCGAATCAAAGGCAGTTTTAAGCTCGATAAAAGTCATGAACTGAGTTGTGTTCTTTATACATGCCTATTTTAGGCGTAATATTCTGCCTAGTTGCTTGATCCACTGGACTGGGTATTTCTGAAACCAGCCTGTAGTGGTGATAATATCCTCCTTTGTTCACCCAGTCGAGTAAGTAGAGCTTTCCCATATATCTTTGCGACTCCATCCATGAATGAAATTGGGCGATACTTAACTGGATCACTATATGCACCCTTTTTATGGAGGGGAATTACGATTGCATATTACCCGGTGGAAGTGGAGGGGGGGCACGTCTTCGTTTTCCCAGGCTGCATAAATAACTGTTGTTAGGGCGGGTGCCCATGTTGGCAAATCAGTGTGGTATACATCGCTAGGCCCTCCATCAGGTATGGGGGAATAGCACTTGTTACATCGCATAGAAATACCACGCATGCCTTTACAACGCGGGTATTACTATGCGATGTCAATTACAACGAATACCATTACAACGCAAAATTTTACCACAACTATACCTTTACCACGCATGCCATTTCAACGCCAAGGCATGCATGATAAAGTTATACTCATGGTAAATGTTTGCAAGGTAAGTGACTCCAACCTACCCTACCCTAATGTAGTTCCACTGCACAAGCCTCCCCCGACCCCCAGTCCTCTCCCTACAATAACACTACACTACCCTGCACAACCCCCGACACTACACTAATTCCCTGACCCTCCGTCGACACCCACTCCTCTCCCTACAATAACACTACACTACCCTGCACAACCCCCCGACACTACACTAATTCCTAAAACACTACCCTACACTACACAAACACCACAACACTACCCTAAACCCTAAAACTCTACCCCCTGCACGACCCTCCCCCTACCCCAGTCCGGTCCCTACACTCTAACACTACCCTGCACGACCCCCGACACTACCCTAAACCCTAAAACACTAACCCCAGCACGACCCTCCCCCTACACACAACCCTACACTACACAAACATTACTACACTACTTCGACACTACCCTAAACCCTTAAAAAGTAACCCCCACCCCAGGCCCAATCCCCCTTACCTCTCTCTCCTCGTGGTTCCTCTCTCCTGGTTCCAGCGTTGACAGAGGGGCGGTGCACGTCATTGTGAGGAAACGAAACAGCCCAGTTTTCTTACAACGATGTGGATAACCATTACATCGCATGCGTTTTAAAAGCGCATACGATATAATGGTTTACGTTGTAATGGTAGTCGTTGTTACATCACATGCATTGTTACGCTTGCGATGTAACAACTTGCGTGGTAACAGCCTCGTTGTAATGGCTGTTTACCGGTATGGGGGCCTTGTTCATGTCTTGGCTATAAATAGCTTCTCGGATTTCCACTTCTGTGAACTCAGATTGAAGTACGCTTGGGTTTTGTGCATCTACCAATGTGGCTGCGGGGCTTACTAATGGCGCCCCTCTTAGAGAGGTAGGATTCGCTACAAGTGCGATGGTTTTGTACATTTCTGTGGAATGCTTACCCCATGCAGCAGGTGTAACAACTGTTTCCAGGTTTCTGGCTGGGCCATCGCAAATTTATATTCCTGCCTCAATGGTTTCAGCAGTGTTTTCCCTTTGTCTGTGTGATGTCAGTCTGTTTTTTTTAGCGTGGTAGCTAGTGCCTGTTTCAGCTTTGCACATTCAGAGTCAAACCAGTTTTTTTCAAATTTCGTCTGCGGAGGCTAGGTACCGGTACTAGACTTAGTTGAGTAATTGCCAGCAAGGTGGGCTAGTCTCATTAGTGTATCAAATTTCTGAAAGATCACCGGATGAAAGGCTTCGTTTAAAGCTGGTAGATCCTTTCGTTCTTGCAGGCTTTGGTAGTTGGCTTCTGGGCCACAGCGGTTATTATGGGAAATGGAGATATTTTTCCTGCTCAATTTTACTATTAGATGTCGGAGGCCATTGCACATGAGGGTATTCCATTGGTCCTTTGCAGGAAGGGGGATCTGAATGCAACAGTTAAAGGATGGTGGTCACTTTCAATTCCTCTTCTGGCTCTGTCAGCAATTCGATTCTAGGACTCCGGATTGATTAATACAAAATCTATTAAATTCTCCGGGATACCGGATCTGAAGGTATGCTGTGAGGGACGATCCAAGGGAGTGAGGCCATTAAAGGGATAGAGGTGCATGGCGAGAGGAAGGTACTGAATTCCTGACCTCTTCTAGTAGACCATAAGGTGAGAAACCAACGTTTAGGTGGGCCTCTCCTGACCTCCTCATTGACTTGATCGACCATAGATGTATCTGGCTGAGCGTTGAAATCTCCACATACCAGTAAGATGTGGGGGCATTTTTTTCTTATTGTTTGAGAGGTAAGATGGGATTTCCCTTCGTGTGTTACTGATACAGTTGCTTACTAAGTTTAAGGTTGGCGAATAGTCTTTCTGGTTTCCTGGAGGCAAGTAAATGTTGAATAAATCAAGGACCTATAAGTCATGGCTAATGTTTAGGTGCTGGATCTTGTTTGTATTCTGCAGCATGCTGTTTTTATTTTCCTGATAATGATACTTGGAGATTTTGACAACCCAGAGTGCTAGGCCTCCTTTTGGTCTGACCTTGCTTTCTTTGGTTGCTGACAGGGAGCATACAGAAAACATATCTATTTCAACTTCATTAAGTGCCCACGTCTGTTGGACAGAACGGATGGCATGTGTTTTGAAGCAAGAGGCACATTCTTTATCCTCCAATTTCAGCAGCAGGCCCGCGATGTTCCAACTGCAACAAGAAGTCCATTGCTTTGTAAATGCATTTATAGTATTTACTACCACAGCGAGATACTGATGCAGAGTGAAAATAAGTTTGTGCGACTGCCTGAAATTTGCACCTAATCTGAACTAGTGATGTGCACAGCAAACAAAAAAAAGTATCCAGAGACATTCAAAAGAAGGTGTTAAACTAAACTAAATTAATGCCTGGCCTCTCGCTTGCTGAATACTCTGGCCTGCACCTGCCTTTCTGTGTGACACACAGTGCTCCCATCCTGTCTCTGCTGAGCCAAAGGGCTTATGACAAGGTTCCCTGCAGGTGGTGACTGCTGCGGAGCGCTCTCTCACATCAGAGAGCTAGCAGAGAAAAGAAGAGGGGCTCCTTCACTAGGTTCCCAGCTGTAGAGTTCTTTCTCTGAAGAGCAGTAGGATCGATATGGAAAAGACTCTGTCAGACACTGAAGGGTTTAAGGAAAGGATGCGAGCAGTCGCTCAGGTTTGTCACAAAGACACGCTGCAGATGGATAGGGACACAAAGTACTGCTTGTCAGGACTGGGGGCTGGTGCTCAGTATCCGGTGCAAGCTCGTCACTGACATCAGATAGTATCCCAGCAGTCTCCACTAAGCACTCAAAGTTGCAGCTAAGTTCAGCAGGGCGCACAGCTACCCACCTCTTTCTGCTATGATCATTGAGAATGACCCCATGTTGGAAGTGGGTGCACGCTGTGTGGCTCTGACTCAACCTGCTTTAGCAGTGCGAGATGCCTTACGCGCCAGAGATGCTGAGGGGCCTTCATGGCCCCCAGCATGCCTGTAACCATGATACCATCAGTACTCCTCAACCCATACCCCACCTGTGCACTGGACAGCAGGCTGCACACAAGCTCAGGCTCTGGGAATAATACAACACTGGCCGGACTAAGAGCACTGTGTTCCATCCGAACAAACCTAGGAGCTATGATTTGGGGGAATAACATTATAGTTCGGTAATGCGGGGAAGCACAGAGATCTGTTCGTTTTACCCTTGATGTGTGGCAGGTGGCTCAGCAGCAGTATGTAAATATTTCCTCTTCTGTAAACCCACCTCACTGTGCGAGTAAAAAGCACAACAGTGAGTGTTCAGATCTACCTCATAATCAGGGCCACTGGAATAATGCGGCAGAGGAAGACCAAATTATGAGGCAGGGTTCACTAAATTATGCAGCAAGAAAGGGCATTACTATGTGGCCCAATGGGACACATTTTATGTTATTGTTACCTCATTATTTTAGCACTTTTACACTTGTTAACACTACCTGGTGAAAGGATTCACTTTATTATCATCACTCTGACACCCAAAAACAGAAATACGCAACAGAAAGGCAACAAAGTCAACCTTTGCCGAGGGCCTTCCACTGCACTGCAATGTTTGTTGCCACGTTTTTAGAGACTTTCGGTCTGTTTGAGAAACTAAACATTTTTTGCTGAAATCTGCAAATTATGCAGCAGATGGTGGATTATGTGGCAAATGAAGCAAATGAATAATTATGCTAAAACCACTGCATCCGCAAAATCACATATTTTTAGTGACCCTGGTCACATTTGAGAAAATACTAGTGCTGTGTTTACAAATGCCCTCATAGCTATTTCAGCGCCTTATATTCTGGTAAACAGCAGTGCAATGTGTAAAAATTTCCTGTTAGCTGTAAACAACCAAATAATGCATTAAACAGCAGTATTTTTGCACATACTCTGTAAACGCGTCTCATAATAGGAGCAAATCAGTGTAGTGGTCTCAGATTCCCTTCTAAATAATGATCATGAACAGCCCCAGAACTGGAAGGAAAGCCCCCCCCAGAGGTCCCGGATAGAAGTACCCAGCTCACCCCGGCTTCTGGCAAAGATCTCCAATGTAAACACCCCTGGTAGAGCAGTAAACAGCAGTGCAGTACGTACAGATTCCTCATAGTGCAGAACGATTCAGTGTGCACAGATTCCTCACAGTGCAGTAAGATGCAGTGCAGTGTGTACAGATTCCTCACAGTGCAGTAAGATGCAGTGCAGTGCACAGATCCCTCACAGTGCGGTAAGATGCAGTGCAGTGTGTACAGATCCCTCACAGTGCGGTAAGATGCAGTGCGGTGTGTACAGATCAGTGCACAGATCCCTCACAGTGCGGTAAGATGCAGTGCGGTGTGTACAGATCCCTCACAGTGCGGGAAGATGCAGTGCAGTGCACAGATCCCTCACAGTGCGGTAAGATGCAGTGCAGTGTGTACAGATCCCTCACAGTGCGGTAAGATGCAGTGCGGTGTGTACAGATCCCTCACAGTGTAGTAAGATGCAGTGCAGTGCACAGATCCCTCACAGTGCGGTAAGATGCAGTGTGTACAGATCCCTCACAGTGCGGTAAGATGCAGTGCGGTGTACAGATCCCTCACAGTGCGGTAAGATGCAGTGCAGTGCACAGATGCCTCACAGTGCAGTAAGATGCAGTGCAGTGTACAGACTCCTCACAGTGCAGTAAGGTGCAGTGTGTACAGATCCCTCACAGTGTAGTAAGATGCAGTGCAGTGTGTACAGATCCCTCACAGTGTAGTAAGATGAAGTGCAGTGTGTACAGATCCCTCACAGTGTAGTAAGATGCAGTGCAGTGTACAGACTCCTCACAGTGCGGTAAGGTGCAGTGCACAGATGCCTCACAGTGCAGTAAGATGCAGTGCAGTGCACAGATGCCTCACAGTGCAGTAAGATGCAGTGCAGTGTACAGACTCCTCACAGTGCAGTAAGATGCAGTGCAGCGCACAGATCTCCCCTTTAACACCAATGATGCCCACAAACACCCCCGGGCCGGAAGGAAAGCCCCCCCCAGGGGCCCCGGATAGAAGAGCCCAGCTCAGCCCGGCCCCTGGCATAGATTCCCTCCAGGATTATTCAGTTTATTTCTACAGACACAGCAGAAGGGGCTGACAATCTCCTACCTGAGCAGAAACCTGTGCAGACACTTCCAGGCTCTCTCCTCCTCCTGGGGCTGGGGTGGGGCAGGTGCAGATTTGGAGCCTGTGGGTGGGGGCAGATCTGTGAGTGTCTGAAATAGAAGAACACCGCACAGACAGATGGTCAGACAGATGGCCCTTCTTCCTCTGCTGCAGACTGATGACGATGCGAGGGGTTGTCAGTGTTCGCAGCTGGTGCTGTCGCTGCCGCTACTGACCCGGAAGAGGAAACCATTACGAAGACACAGAGGCCGGGCCTGCTTAGCATGCGCTGCTGGTGCTGTCTCTGCCGCTACTGACCCGGAAGTGATCACCCTCCTCTGACCCTAACATTTCCTTCAGGAGCGCCACGAGTACCCGGAGCCCCCTCGCCCCCCCCGGCACGAGGCGGAGGCACTTTATTTGAATAAAATGCGGACAGAACAGGCACAAAAGGTAAAACTGTTGCTGTTTCACCAAAGGTCTCAAAAACCACAGTCCGGGAATAACCAGAAGGGGGGTTTATTCATCTTTACACCTCGGACACCCTAGGGCCCCGGGGGCAGAGCTGAGACAGGCAGCACCCCCCCTCCCAGGGCCCCCGGGGGCAGAGCTGAGACAGGCAGCACGCCCCTCCCAGGGCCCCCGGGGGCAGAGCTGAGACAGGCAGCCCCCCTCCTCCCAGGGCCCCCGGGGGCAGAGCTGAGACAGGCAGCACCCCCTCCCCCCCCTAGGGCTCCAGGAAAAGGCGGCACCCCCCCCCTAGTGCCCCCAGCGGCAGAGCTGAAACAGGCGGGTGAGGCCCCTGAGGTCTCCAGTGTCGCTGGGGCAGCTTGTCTTTATATAAGATCTCAGTGCAGATCAATAAGGAAGCAAAAAGGAGAGCTTAAATCTAGGAGAGTCTCAATGAATCAAAAGGGGTGCAGCCCAGTGGCCAGAGCTGCCGGCTTTGGATGTGGGGGGACGGGTGGGGTCCCAGTCCCAAGATCGGCTCATCCTGTGATTTCTGGCCAAATAATACAAGCATTTGCAATGCAATAGGTCTCGCAATTGCGAGGTTTTAACCAATTTGCATTCTAAATGACAATGCCATTTATTTATGTGTTTAAAAAACACCTGCAATATTAAAAGGCATTGTCATTTACAATACCAATAGGTCAAAGTTTCTAAAATGCGAGACCTATTGCAACATGGATGGTCAGAGTGTTGCAAAAGTAATATGGTGGTGGGGTCAGCGTTCAGCTGGATGGAAAGCAATATACAGGGGAGTGGGGGAGGAGAAGGTACGGACAACAGAAAGAGGGTGTAGGTCGGGGGAAGTAACACGGAGGACAGGGTGGAGGGCAGCAGCAAAGAGCTAGAGAGCAATGTACAGCCAGAGGGGGAGAAGCACGTTTTCCTCAATGCAGGTTAATTAAAACCCAGTGTCACCATTTTTTTGTAAAAAGAGATAACGTGGTATCAGTGTTGTTAACTCTGTGTGTTTTAAATGCTGTTGTTTGTTTTATGATTATATAATAAAGACTGTCATAAAAATTACACAAGGGTTGCTTTATAAAATAAAATGTCGTTTGAGATCTCCCTAGTTTGAATCTGTGTTTGAAATTCCGCTTGACCAGTGGCGTCTTAGATGGTATCTATTGAATTCAGTTAGGATTTGTATTTAACCAACATTCACTGCTCAAACACAGCAGTTGTTGCCAGGTAACGAGTCGGAATTAAAACCGACTCAGTCTTGCATTTTTGCTAAGGTCGTAAACTGAGTATCATAAATAGTATAACTAACACGTTATTTAAAGCATTTAGAAGCGGCAGAAGAGCGTGTGACATGCTCAAAAGTTTGTAAGTTATTCCTGAAGTTCTTATTGCGCAGCCTTCAGATCCACACTATGACTGCAGCATGACGTCATATATAAAGTACAGCGCATCGACACGTCCTGCTGCTGGAGAGGTGCATGCATTCATTGAATGCAGCTTGGGGCCAGGAGAAGTCCCAGCCTTCCCAAGGGGCAGAGATGCCCCCAACTGCAGCCTGCCACTGTTGATTCTGGTGTCTTTTGCCCTGCAGTCCAGAGCACAGTTCTGCCTCTGAGAACAAAAAACAAAACCCATAGGCAGAGACCATAGAGTTAAAACACAAACAGCACAAGTGAAACAATGGAGATATGAGCAATGGGATGTGGGTGCTCAAAGGCCCCCAGGTTACTGCCACTAAACACGCCACCTTCCTACAGGGAGACAGGGCTGCCAAAAAACAAACTGCATCTGAGAGGCCTCACAATGAGAGCAACCGTTCACTGCCTGCATTTCTTTACGGAGTGGGCTCTAAAGGACATTTGTGCTTTAAATAAACGGCCTCTAAAGGACGTTTTGGTGCATAAATAACGCTATTAGCTAACCCCGGGTGGGTAACTACACTCCGCCAGCGGAGTTTATGTTGTTTTGCCTACTCCGCGTTCTGTTGCGAATGCCGAGTTCAGGCAAAACTACGACTCCGTGGCGGAGCGTAGTTAGCTGCCCCCTCCACCCTACCAAATGAATAAAAAATAATTTTTAGTGACCCCTACGTTGTAAGTCTTGCGAGTGCGCATGTGCAAGATGTACAACGTAGGGGTTATTAGTGAAGCAGGACGGCGAGGAGGAGGCAGGAGAGCGGCGATGTAAAGGACGAGGCAGCAACGGGGCAGGTAAGTGCCTTTTAATTAATTTTAATTGCTTTCCAACTCAGTGGAACTTCGCGTAGAGGCACTACGCCTGCTCCGCCCAGGGTTACTATTAGCATGAAGTTACAGGGCTTCCGGTAAATGTGTTCGTCATAGAAGTTGAGTCGTATCACTTCCAGCCTCACCAAAAACGAAAGCAACTTCAAAATATGCCGTGCCACACTAGCACATTTTACTCCAGCACAGCATTGCTCTGTATGCAAAGACCAACGCAAGACATCACCAGCACGGTAGCTCAGTGAGCCATGCACCATTTGGATGAACACACAGATTTAGGTAACATCAGATTTTTTTATCCTTCCGTAGAGATGATGTGCTCGGAGACACTAAGAAGACGTTGGTCACTTACTAGACTTTTGTTCAATCCAGGCAAATGTTACAAGCATCAGGAAGGAGGAGAGGCCACAACACCCTGCACGACCTCAACCCTTGGCTCTTTTGTCCCTGTGGTCTGCTGCATTTGAACTGCTAAGTCGAAGCGCCCTCTGCAGCCTCAACACTTCGGCCTTTAGTCTTGCGCCAGCAATAAGATGGCATCTGCTGGCAAAGAAAAGAAAGAACAGAGTGCGGACGCTATAGTAAAAGCGGATCGCACTGCCCAAAAAATAAAAATAATGTCAATGAAAAGCTTTAAGTTAGGTGAGCAGCGGATTTTGTAAATATGAAGCGGCCACCATTCCTAATTAAAATATAAGAGCGGGCGTGCTGCAAATACATTTTTTTAAAAGCGGCCGTCGTTCAGCCATTGTCAATAAACTAAATAGTGCTCACCCACTAGATAAAGCATACTGTGGAACGAGCGAAGTAAAAGGTCCAGTCATTATGGGCGGTAACAAATGGAGACAGGGCGGTAACAAATGGAGACATGGCGGTACCAAGGCGGGACTAACAAGCCTCGTAATGAATCGGAAGCCAGCGTTTACCAAGGACAATGACACAAGCCAATTACAAATATGGGAGGAGAGTGGGCAGGGCTTCCACAGCACTTCCACAGCATATTCTATTACAGCATGCCTCGCCGAGCGAGCAGTGCATGCGCGCTGCCGCTAGGCTCGAACTAAAAAGTGTTCCACATAAGTGGAGAGGTGTGGTGCAGCGGCCAGGGCAGCTGACTTCGGAGCACAGGGCTCACGGTTCGATCCCCGGCTCCGTCGGCAGCTCAGCTCAGCACCATGTGACTCTGGGCAATAGCTCACTTAATTTCCACGACGGCCCCCAGCGCCTTGAGACCCGTAAGGGTGAGTAGTTCGCGCTTTACAAATACAGATTTAGATTTAGATAAACCCTGCGTGCACCAACCGCTGCAAGTGTCCCAGTGCTGACAAACTACTCAAGAACAATTTGTTGTGGCAAACCCAGAACCAAGTTCCAACTCAAGAATAGCTTCCTGCTCTATTCTAGCATTGCTGCGTGATAAGGTATTATATGCTAAAACACCTTCAGTCAAGGTGTTCAGAGAGAGTCCAATTTACGGCTCAGAAAATGTTATTTTTAAACTGGCATGGGAGGGTTGCCTTATACTATACAAAGGCTAAAGGGCATTTGAGAAATTAAGCCAAATTATGAACAAATCAATGTAGCTAGTTTGAAACCTAATTTGTGTTGGGAGGGAACAGTTGCATGCAACTTCACTAGCCTTATAACAATGCCACATTCAGTGACTGTCAATCTCCTTTTGAATTATTACGGGCTCACAAACCTGCAATTTAGTTGCTTCCTTGGTGATTTTCGGTGAAAAGTGGAAAGATGAAAAATAATGTGGTTAATATTTGTCAGCAAGGAATATTAGGTAACAAGTGAAATAAAGATCTTCATGAAACCAATAAGGGGGATCTAGGTGCGTAAAGGGGATTTTGGTTAAGTATGGACAACGGGTAGGTGTTAAGAATTCCTCAGAAGATGGCATAGATATGGTAAAATGGTCAGATCCATGAAAGTGGAGGAAGTCCAGCATAACTCTTTGAAGGCTGAGAACTTGGTTTGGAAGGAGAATCCATTTACTTTTGATTAGAAGGTGGTTTGTGAAACGCTGTGTGATGCAGACAACGTGGACATAAATGGTCTTGAATGAGGTGCCAAGGCGGAATGTTGTGGATGTTTAATGAAGATGGATTTGATGGTAGAAGTAGAGGTTTTGATGGTTATATTATAAGCACAAGAAGTGGTATGAGTTAAGTAATTGTGACCTGAGGAACAGCACTTGTGTTGGTGTTTAAGTTCAGGGTTTTCCTTTTAGGCTGGAGGGGTTTGTCGCAGTGGTAGCTTGTATTTGGATGGCTTGCTTTGGTTATTATTTTTGGGTATCTTTATGGCCCATGTAGCCACTGCCATCCTGCTGTTCGACAACGACGTCGACTGGAAACTGGCAACTTTCAGGGGTTAAACGGTCACTGTCTTCTCGTCAGTTGGGACTCGGGTAAAGTCGCGGTCTGACTTCTGTCCTCTCGGGGGAAAGATTCCGCAACAGGTTAAGTACTGATGATACCTCTGTACCTGTAGGAGTTGCGGACCTGCGGCGCAGAGAGAGCAAAGTTTAGAGAACTCTGCCCAACACAACCTCACAAAACACATAGAACACGTGACCGATGGGAGGGAGGCGTGTCACTGGCTGAGCTCCAGGGAGCGTGCAAGCAAATCACGCGCAGCTCAGAAGCAAGAAACTGAAATACGGAAGGAAACCCCAGTGACTTTACCAGTATGTCGGCCATGTTGTAATCGGTGGCCAACCTCAACCCTTGGCTCTTTTGTCCCTATGGTCTGCTGCATTTGAACTGCTAAGTCGAAGCGCCCTCCGCAGCCTAAACACTTCGGCCTTTAGTCTCTTTAGTCTTGCGCCAGCAATAAGATGGCATCTGCTGGCAAAGAAAAGAAAGAACGGAGTGCGGCCGCTATAGTAAAAGCGGATCGCACTGCCCAAAAAATAAAAATGTCAATGAAAAGCTGCAAGTTAGGTGAGCAGCGGATTTTGTAAATATGAAGCGGCCGTCACTCCTAATTAAAATATAAGAGCGGGCGTGCTGCAAATAAATTTTTAAAAAAGCGTCCGCCGTTCAGCCATTGTCAATGAACTAATAGTGCTCACTCACTAGATAAAGCATGCCGTGGAACGAGAGAAGTAAAAGGTCCAGTTCTTATGGGCGGTAACAAATGGAGACAGGGCGGTAACAAATGGAGACAGGACAGTACCAAGCCGGGACTAACAAGCCTCATAATGAATCGGAAGCCAGCGTTTACCAAGACAAAGACACAAGCCAATTACAAATATGGGAGGAGAGTGGGCGGGGCTTCCACAGCATACTCTATTGCTGCATGTCTCGCAGAGCATGCGCGCTGCCGCTAGGCTCGACCTAAAAAACAAAAAGTGTAATGTAATTTGAAGCTTGTGTAAAGCACTCTAATATCATTGGGCCAAGTTTGTGGCTATATAAAACTGCAAAAAAATAGATAACTTTCCCCACCAAAGATGGGCTTTAAAACCCCTAATTAGTATAATTATGACAGGACTAGATATACCACCACATTACCTCCCTGACACTGCTATTTCAGGAATGCAAGTAACATGGACCTCCGATTGAGCTCAGAAGGCAAGTGTCACATTGCTGGGTTAGACTAACGATTTCAGTAATGTTCGCCTCATCCCAGCAAAAACACAAGACTTCACACTTCACCTACCCTGCCCATTGTAACCATCTCAGAAAGTTCCCTCTCCATGTCCCTCCCATCTAGTTCCAACCAGAGCATCCAGACATATTTGTACCCCATCGCATGTTACAAGATTTGTGCTGTTCAATACTACAAATATAATTCCCACCATATTTCTTAAACAACCAACAACATCTGTCACCCCACCACACATCTCTCAGACGTATAATGTGGACCACTGTAGTATTACGGCCAAGGCCCCCATATTTGAGTGTTTCTGTAGACATCCTCTAGTCGTGTATACCGCCTCTTCAGCTTGGGCACAGGTGTGCATCCCTCGCACCCACTATGTCATGGATGCAGGGACATCGTCAGGGTTTTGGAAGCCCTGGATCAAACATATTTTCGTGGGTCCTGTTTGGAACAGCTTTGTATTTATGATGCAATTCCAGCTGTTTCATGCCTTCTTTGGCCAGGTCACTGACAGCGCACAGGCACTTTGGCCTAAATTCTATATGTGTTTACATCTAATATTCAGGGATAGTGAGGTGTGCTTTCAAAATTGTAAAATAGCAGCAGCTCTCTAATATTTTTGTAAATAATATCTGTGAACCCCTCCCATTTCTCTTATCTGAAGTCCTGTTTTGCTCTAAAAGAAACCTTTTTATGGATGTTGTATAAAACATAAACACTACATTTCTCTGCAAAATGTATGTAATAGACTCCCACACATCGCCCACATTGGAAATAAATTAAAGGAAAACACTATATATAAAACAATTTGTTGAATAATGATTCAAGGTCATCAGGGCAAAACGCTCAGCAGGACACGACTGGCTCTTTCAAGGGGCCACCTGAAAGGCTGGTGCCCTGGGCCAGTGCCCACTTTGCCCATGCCTAAAAAAGTCTCTGCAAGGATGGACGGGAGATGGATTTCCAATGTCGAGCAATGTCTTGTTTTCACCATCATCAAAGCGATTCCCACCAATCTTCTGGTGGCCCTTAGTCTCCCCATTCCTCCATTAATTTCAGTAAGGAAAGTTTAGGACTCATATCCACAGGCCTCCTACCCACCCTTCTTAGCACTTGATGCATTTGGTACAAGTAGCTCTTTAAGAAGTCCCAAATGCATCCATTTTATTTAGAGAGTTTTATATAGCGCTGGCAGGACCCGTGGGTATCAGAGCGCTTTACAACATGTACACAGCCCAAAAAAACCAGAGACACAAAAAGAGATGGACAGCCGTACTTCAAGCAGATAATAGTCGTGAGTTACTTGATTGTAGGCTGCTAAAAAGAGCTATATTGTCCAGAGGGTTAAAGGTGTCGAGCGAGGAGGAGATCCTTTAGTTTTCTCTTAAAGGTCATGAAGGAGGGGTTGGTTCTGAGATCTGCTGGGAGGGAGTTCCAGATTTTGGGGTTATTGCCCGAGAAGGAGCAAGCCAGGGCTTTTTGTTTATGTTTCTTTGGGGGTATGAGAAGTAGGTTGTTGGTGCTTCTCAGGTTTCTTGCCTGGCCTGCTTTGGTGAGTTTGGCTGCCAGGTAGACTGGTTTACCAGTATGAAGACTTTGTGGGTGAGACAGGCAGTTTTGAAGTGGCAGCGAGCTTCAATTGGGAGCCACTTGAGATCTTTCAGGAAGGGGGAGATGTGATCGTGCCTTTTGGTTCTGGTGACCATCCTCCTTGCTGCTGCATTTAGAGTTGTTCTCAGGGGGGCTAGGTGGGAATTTGCTGTGCCTGTGAGGGTAGCGTTCCCGTAGTCCAGTCTGGACAGAACCAAGGCTTGCGTTGCGGTTTTGACATCATTAGGAGGGAGGAAGGGTTTGATTTTGTTAAGTAGTTTTAATTTGTAGAGGGTACTCCTTGCGGTAGTCTAAATGTGTGAGCTCATGTTCAGGTTAGGGTCCAGTATGATACCCAGCGATTTGGCGGAGTCGGCCAGGGATAGGTTGTAATTTAGGGAGTTGATAAACTTTATCCATTCTTGGACCTGGTGGGTTTGTCCGTCATTTGAGAGGAGAAGAATGTCTGTCTTTTCTTGGCTGAGTTTTAAGTGGTTGTGTGATAGAGCTGGATGTCGTCTGCATAGAGGTGGAAGGGGATGTTAGATTGCTTGATTATGGTATGAGGGGCTCCATGTAGATATTGAAGAGAGTAGGTGAGAGGACTGAGCCCTGGGGAACACCTCTGGTTATAGTAGAGGTATTTGAAGTTGCGTTGTTTATTTTTATTCGTTGAGAGCGGTTGTGAAAAAAGGATGTGAACCATTTCAGCACCTGGCCGTCCGCTCCAATCCGTTGTTTGAGGGTGTTAAGGAGAAGTTTATGGTCCACCATGTCGAAGGCCGCAGATAGGTCTAGGAGGATGAGCAGGCAGCAACGGCTGGCATCCACACATTTGTGGATGTCATCTGCTATATTTAGTATAGCTGTTTCTGTGCTACAGCCCTTTTTTTGAAGAAGCCTGATTGGTGAGAATCCAGGAGATTGTTAGTGTCGATGTGCTGGTTGAGTTGGAGTAGGACACATTTCTCGAGGATTTTGGCCAGGAAGGGCAGATTTGAGATTGGCCTGAAGTTGTTGAGGTCCTCAGGGTCTGATCCCGTTTTTTTTAGTAGTGGAGAGACTTGGCCTCTCGCGCACTCACAGCTGGGACACCCTGCTCATGTCTTAACCTCTCTGTTGTAAATTGTACTCTGTGTAAGTACCAGAACTGCACCAGTCTCAAACACGTTAAAATTGTCAATGCTTTTGGTGCCATCCCTTCTTGAACCCATTCTGCCTTCTCAAGCTACCTCGAGTCTCTTTCCCAGTGTTCTGTCAAGACCTGGCCTTCAAGGGATTTGAGTTGTTTATCACTAGGGATCTGTAAATCTGAGTGATACCTTCACCCCCGTAGGCTCAATCGCCAGCTTTGCTTCTAAAGGCGTTGAATTCTGGCACGTCTGCTAATTCATACTTGCAAAGGTTAAAGGCACGTCTCACCTCCAAGTATTGTTAGAATTGTTTAGGGAGACATTTTCTTTCAAGGCTTCAAACAGTTTAGTATTTTCCCCTCACAAATGTCACCTAATTTAGAGATACCTATCAGGTTCTGTAGGAAATTGGGTTAATGGTTGAGGAGGGTGGAGCCATACTCAAGCAGGAACCACAATCCTTGTCAGGGTGAAGTCACAAGCAAACCCCAAATTAACATGTGCCCAACCCTCTGGTAGCTTGGCACAGATCAGTCGGGCTTGACTTAGAGGCAATGTGTAGAGTATTGATGCAGCAATTCAAACAGTAACAAAGTGAAACAACACAAGGAAAATCCCACATGAGATTAGAAAAATAGAGTACGTTTTAATAAATAAAACAAGACCAAAATAACAATAATCCAGTCAGTAGAACTGGAGTTATGCAATTTTAAAGAGTTCAGTGAATATGGTGCCAAAAAGCACAAAGCGCCAACTGTGGTTATCTTGTCGCGACGGACCAAGTTTAGGCTGACCACGATGGAGCGCAGGCCATCTACAGGGACTCACTTAGGCCTGCTGAACAAGAGTACCTTAAATCCTGGTTGTGGAGCGTTGCAAGGTCACACATCAAGAATGCGTCACGCAGGAGAGGCGATGCAATGTCCAGGATGGAGATGCATCACGCAGCATCGTTCCGGGGAGCTGTAAGGCCACGATGCGGGGTCCTGCATCGTCTTCGAGGAGGCCGTCGACGAGGGGGCTTGTGATGACAAGTTTTGTGTCGCGTACTGGCTAGCTCCAAGGAAGCCGCAGGGCTTGCGATGCAAAGTGGATTAGGGGCTTGTGATGTGAGGGTCTGATTCGAGAATGCGTTGCGCTTCGATGGCGATGCAAAGTCCTTGCACTGGGAAAGTCCTCACAGCAGCGGTGATGTGTAGGTTCTGCTCGGGGTTGCTCCGCGCAGCAGAAGAGATCCACAGATGTGCTGGCAGATCACCTGAAGGTCCAAGAAGCAATTATAATGCCAGCGAACTCTCCAACTACAAATCCCTACTGACTGAATATAAAAGCCTGATATTGACAGAGAAGCGCTTTTATTTCGCTAAACAAATTGAGGAAGCAAAGAACTCCACCAGGGAACTCTTTCAAGTAGTCTCTAAACTGTACCTCCAGAAAAAACACAACTGAGCAATCACAAGATTTTTGCAACTCCTTAGCACAACACTTTTTGAAGAAAGTGGAGCAAATATATGTCATTTTTGACACTAAGACACGCCTAGATGGATGCATCCTAGCCAATGTTGGCTCTTCTAATGCCTCGACCTTTTCTGAATTTAAACCAATTACTAATGATAAGACTACCACTCTTATTCAGCAGGCCATATCAGGTTCTCTCCACGACCCTCTTCCCCCCCAATTTGTTCAAGCAAGCCCCTGAGACTTTGGCTCCAAGTCTTACCACCATCTTTAATTCCATGTTCGTTCAGGGTGTGTTTCCTTCTTTTTGGAAAAGAGCATCTATTTTAGCACTACTGAAAAAATCTAACCTCAATCCCACTGAACTGAATAATTACAGACCTATCTCACGTCTTCCCCATCCTGCCAAACTGGTGGAAAAAGTTATGAACGAACAGCTAACTCATTATCTGCTTAACAACAACTGTTTAGATAAAACCCAGTTGGGTTTTAGGGCAGAACACAGTACAGAATCGGCCCTAATTAAAGCCACAGACGAAATCAGAACAGTTCTGGATGCAGGTGGCGCTGCTGCTCTGATTTTGCTCAGCCTGTCGTCGGTCTTCGACACGGTCGATCACAATTTGCTACTTAGGCGACTGAATTCTATTGGTATCTCCCACAAAGCTCTCACACTGGTTTCCTCGTTTCTGTCTGGAAGAACACAATCGGTAGCTTTGGGCAGCTACGATTCTCCCTCCTTTGTCCTTGCTTGTGGGGTCCCACAGGGCTCGTCTTTGAGTCCCACTCTTTTTAATGTTTATGTATCTGAACTAGCGACACTTATTAGATCTTTCGGATTGACATTGACATCGTATGCAGACGATACACAAATTGTTTTGTCTGTTTTTTAAAATTCTCTGCCACCAATGCAAACATTTAAGGACTGTATGCTGGCAGTCAGCTCCTGGATGAGCTCTCATTGTCTCAGATTGAATTCAGATAAAACTGAAATAGTTATTTTTGGCAATTGTTCGCCAGGCTGGTCACAGAGTTGGTGGCCAGATGAACTAGGGATGGCACCCATTCCAGTCGCCAAAGCAAAGAACCTTGGTGTGATTATTGATAATAAATTTAACTTTGAGGCACAGGTGTTGTATTCCGCTTTAGGGGTCCGTATATAGGTTTTCCTGAATCATGTCCTTATATAGGCACAATTCGCCCTGCCCTTATATAGGCATAGAATCCCTGTCCTTATTTAGGCATTAACCGTGCACTCCAAATACAGGCATGGTCACCGACATCCGTCCACCCTAATCGTCACAATGAGTTCTTAGAAACCAGACCCTTAAGCTTCGGGAGTTCCCCTAGCACAGGACTATTGATTTCTCCAAGAACTCATCTATTATGTATGAACCGTTATACCTTAAGGGTTCATTCCTGACGTCTTCCTCTGTCCGACTTCACGTCAATGCTAACATTCCAAGGCACCTACCAGGTATAAATATACCTTCCCTTGCCCAAGCAAGTTAGAGGAGACCTCGACTTCAGAGGAGCCCGTATCCCGGCCTGACGCACTGAGAAGACGCTGTCATTCCTGCATGCAGAAGAATCCAGCTTCCAGTGTTCTGACTCCCTTCACAGGGTGTTAGAGTCCCAGATCCGGCGAGAGATTCCCACCTCTCTCATTCTCAAGGTATGGAGCTGACTAGATCCTAGAGGGACTATTGGCGTACTAGACTTAACATACTCTTAGTATACCATACTAGAGAATACTCCACCTACTTCTATCTTTCCCTACACCTAGACTAGGTTAGGTACATTGGGATAGAACTAGTTTAGGGACGCATCGTATGAGTACTCGCATTTTTAGCTCATGTTATTTAGGTACATGATTATATGCTAAAAGATAATGCTAGCGCAGTATTATTTATTTCTACTGCTTACGCTGTACATTATTTATCTTGCATACTGTCTTGTGATCATAACAGCACATATCTCTTACATGAGAAACAAGACTGTTCAATAAAACCCTTTTATTGAAACGCCCGTCTTTCCTTTCTGTGTAACTCTGTAGAAACTAAGCATGCACGATTGAATGAGTGAAACTGTTATCTATTGTTTCCACGATTCTGAGACATGTTCCGCTTCTAAAGGGAAACAAAGTTGTCATGTTTTTCGGTTGCCAGAAACTACTCCCTTCTTGTTCTCAAGGAGTTTCTAGTGGCCTCTGAGCTAGCTGGCACAGGTAATTAAGTTTAATATAATCGATAGGGACATACCGACCTTAGTCCTATGTCAAACCTATAGGTTATATTATTCCAACGCGCAGAGCCTATTAGGGAAATAGGAACTACACTACATGGCGCCCAACTGTTTGGTAAGGCAGTAATTTAATGCTAGATACTGAGTAACTCATTCGTGCTTTTCTCAGAGACCCCTACTCACATACTCCATAAGACGTCTGGAGTGGGTAGGGCTAAATATCCGCCATAACTAAATAGGGAAGCACCCTATATATTAGTTGTTTGGTTTGTTCAACGTTGAAGGATACAGTGTTCCAAAATATTGTGCACCTTATCTTTTTGTTTCCTTGAAACTTGTTCTACATTTTTCAAAAACAAAATGCCTGACTCCGACAACGGTGAAGTTGCGGGTCACCCAGCTTTAACAGCTTATAACATCACAGGTTTTATTGAAACCGAGGAGGGTGTCATAGACATCAATCCAAACTTAAGAAGAGCCATCACTCTAAAACTTATAAAACACGGCCTACCACCAAGAGGAGTAGAGCAGTTTTCGTGATAGAGGTACACGAATCCTTTCAGACAGAGGTATTATATTCATGGGTAATATTTCCTGAATCAAATTCAGTAACACACGTTTCACTTCTATAAAGAAGATGATCCACCAGAGGAATACATTCCTTTCGATGATATTGAAATTCCACTAACATACCTGGAGCATCAGCTCTGGTTTAAAGACGCCCTAAAACATCACAGAAACATTACCAGGTTCGGTCCACTAGGTAGACCAGGAGCAACATGGCCGATCCTAGCCGGCTACACTCCTCATCCTGAACTCGATATAATGTCAGATGAGGAACTACTTACTCAACTACAAGAGTTAATAAAAATCTACAGACAACTAGTCCAATATGTCATGCGGACTTTCACAGTCCAACCACCATTAACACTTCCAAATCAAACCCCTCAACAGGGGAATGCACTAAAAATTACACCACAGACTCTATACGCAGTCATGGGAAAAATGCCCACAAAACGTGAGCAAATTCCATTCTGGATAGCTCAAAAAATTACTCAAATCGAAGCAGTATTTCCAAATACTAGCCCGTATGAGAAACACAGAATCCTAACAATCTGTTTACCGATGGGGATCACACCACAACTAGAAGACTGTACCACTTGGGGCTCAGTCTTTGCTGCCATCTATACTAAAACACATGGTATTCCATCAATTGCAGTAATACCAGATGTCCTGAAACAAATTCAAAACGAATACGGGGCAGAGCCTGCTCTAAATTTAGGTATGAAATTACTGAAAAATTTCGACCAGGTCTCAACAATAATATTATCTAATATTAAAAGGGAGGCAGCAGCAGTGGCGATCCGCCAATGATTAAGGGAATTCGATGTTACAGAACATCAAACTGAACTACCCAGAATAATAGAACAATCATATGCAGAATTAGGCAGAGAGAGTTTGGGTGGAAGACCAGTGAAGCCAAAACTATCTGAAAGTCCTGAGAAGGACTCTATTAAACAAACTCCTACATCTTCTAAAAAGAAGTGGGATACTAATAAACATAATTCAGAAAAACGTTCTCAATCTCGAGGTAGGTCTCCTCAAAGGAGCCCTCTGAAAGGAGAGTATAACCTCAGGAATAGGGATAATTTGAAAAAGCCTGACAGGTATCAAGATACTGATACACGTTCCTCTCGTACCTTTCAGATCTCGTCACAGACATCGGAAAGAAGAGGACGGTCAGAACATAAAGAAGAACGCGTGAAATCGAAAGATGACAAACACGTTCCGAAAAAGAAATCTAAACCTCAATTCTCAAAGAAGAAGGTAGCAGGTCTGAAGATCAGACATGCCGAGGATACTGAGAACACAACTCAAGAACGGAGAATGGGCTCAGACAATGCTGGAGAGTGCAGCAGAAGTCACAATAGCTCGCCAGAACCTGAAGGAACTTCTGGAGATAGTGGACTTGAATTAGTACATTACAGTTGAGACTGTAGACACCAGGGTTAGTACTCCACAAAAGTAATATGAAATAACACTCCGGATGAAGGGAGACAAACCTAGACAGGTGAAAGCATTCTTTTGGGAAAAACTTTCAAGGGGCTATGACATACTTCTAGCAGAAAAAGACTGGCCACCACAATTTGTCAGGTAGTGCCCACATGGCGAGGACATTATTATGCCTGCCTTCTCTAACCATATTCCAATTCATCTAAAATATACTTATGCCAGGAAATGGGCAGTTGCCCAGGCCCCAGCATTATACAAAAATCATGTAGGATGGGATGAGGATTCACCTCACCATAAAATACATCTGAAAATGAACCTACTGCACAAAGGCAGTACCCAATAAAGCAAGAAGCTAAAAACAGGTCAGGGAGATCTTAGATCAACTTGAATACCAGGAGGTGATTGAAACATGCACCTCTTCAATGAACAATCCTTTGTTTCCTGTCTCCAAACCAGACAATACCTATTGTCTAGTTTTGGATTACAGACACTTAAACACTTGTTCAAAAACATTTGCAGTACAAAATGCACATAGTACAGCATTAATGAATAACATTGTGCGTAAAATTACAAAACCACATTGGATATCTCAAATGGTTTCTTTTGTCAAAACATAGCACCTGGAAGCAGGTACTTAACAGCTTTCTCAATAATGGGGACCCAGCGTAAATTTTGTCGACTCCCACGAGGGTTCAAGAACTGCCCGGGGTTATTCTCAGCGAGAGTAACGGAGTTACTACAAATTTATGATAATGAGGCATTGTCATACGTCGATGACATCTATCTGACAGACGATGACCTGGACAAACACTTGAACAGGGTGAGCACCATTAAACTGGGCTTCGCCTCTGAGGGCTACAAATTCAACTTCAAAAAGTCCAGAATTGCCCATCTCAATGTCCTGTTTCTAGGATATGAGCTTTCAAGTGAAGGCAAGAGCTTGGCAGCCAACTTTTAGAAAGGTGTGTGCTGCTCCAACCTCCAAAGACGCTGAAAAATTTACAATCCATCCTGGGTTTCCTAAATGTTGTAAGAACTTACATTCTAAATTACGCAGAAAGGGTTAAACCTCTCACGCATTAATCAAACCTGATTTTTCAATCAAAAATTGGACACAGGAACATACAGAAATCTTGCGTTCACTCCAGGCTAACATGTTAGCAACAAATCACTTACAAACACGCGTAAGTCAACGCAACTTAGTGATCCGAATAATTTCGGGTCAATGCGGATTCACCTACTTAACATTTAATGCGGGTGAAAAAGTACCAATTGCATACAAATCGCACTTGTATACACAAGCAGAAATGCGCTTCACTTCAACAGAAAAAATTCTGACAGCAGTTCAAACCGCTGTAGCAAAAGAAAGAGCTCTAGCCCAAGGGAAACGCATTGTCGTAACCCCCAGTTACGGCCTTAGAGGCGGTAACAAAAGCGAGCATTCCAAATGCTAAAGCATTACATCCTAGATGGATACAATGGGTTAATTCTCTTGCTGCAACAGATGTTGAATATGTTTTTGATCCCGATTTAAAAACACAAGCATTCCTGCAATATGAATATGAATGTCCTCTGCCCACTGAGATTCTGCCTCTCGATCAGTACGAATTCATAATTTACACTGATGGATCCGCACAACCCGCAACAGGGAGTAAGCAAGCTTACAGTGCAGCGTGCGCAATCGTTAAAGGTCGCATGCGCAATGGCAACTTCAGACCTATGGTCACAAAAACCCAATCTCTAGGAGATGGCACAGGTCAGCGAGCTGAACTACAAGCATTCAAACTGGCACTTGAAAGTACAGATCGAGAATTCCCCACACTAATAGTGTGCGATTCTTTCTACTGTGTTCAGTCGTATAATGAATATATACAAACTTGGCTTGAAAACGGGTTCAAAGATGCAAAAGGTGGCACAATAAAGCATAAAACGCTTTGGGAACAAGTAGTTCAGTTAAAAGCGAACTACCAAAGGCTCACGTGATCCATACACTGAGTCATCAACGTGATGGCGTTCACGTTGCAGGGAATTCATTGGCTGACGAAGCCACAAAGGGGGCTGTTCAGACGGCTTCTGTAGCTGCGATCACTCGTTCAAAACGAAAATAGACAGTGAGATAATGTTGGCTGTCAATGCTACGAGCAAAGGCAGTGGTGCAGCGTTACCAAAAAGTTTCCACTCAAGTACTCTTATTTTATTTTTATTTATTTATTTAATGAGTTTTATATAGCGCTGGCTAGACCCGTAGGTATCAGAGCGCTTTACATAAGGTTCAACAATGTTACAACAATGATAACAATTACACGTTACATCGAATATATGCGACACATTAAAGAGCGAGAAGGAGAGACAAATAGAGTGGAAAGGGGGAGAGGGGGAGTGAGAAGGGAGAGGAAGAGGGGGAAGACGGTATGAGAGACGAAGGGAAAGTCTGCCCAAAGACTGAATGGGTAGGTGACGGCCGAGGAGGGAATCCACAGCCAGTCTCCCCTATAGCTCTCAAGGTAGCTCCATCGGGCATCGGTCAGATAGATAGATAGATAGATAGGAGACCAGGAAAAAGCAGAGTTACAGAAATACGATGAGGGGGGATGGGCGAGACGGGGAGAAACTGTGCCCAAAGTCCGGCTGGGTAGGTGACGGTCAAGGGGATGAACCAAGGCCGATCTCAATAGCTGAACAGAGCAGCTTCACCGGGCGTCGGACATAATGCTCGGACTCCGCTGTCAGGATAGTGATCAGGTGTACTCCGATTGTCAGATTAGTGCGGGGGGGTGAGGAACAATGGTCCGAATGAATTCCAGACGCCATCTTGAGGTCAGGCACAGTCCTGGTAGGGTTATGTAAGGAAAAGTTCAGCTCGGGGGGGGGAAAAAGTCAACACTGGCGGCCATGTTAGGGTCAGGCACCCATCAGCCTCAGCTTCGAGTAAATGGTGGCCCCTGGGACCCTTCTCCACACCATGCGTGTGCCGGGTACTACAGAACTTTACAGGGAAGGATGGGCCAATCTCCCTTAGCTCTTAAAAAGGTCACAAGATCTCCCAGGCATCCACAGGCGATCGGGAGTAGCGCACTCCCTATAAGCCAACTAGGACACATCTCCCTTCGTGGTAGGCCAGCACTGTAGGAGCCGCCATTTTGCCTCGGGGTGGGGGGGTGGGGGGGAGGTCCGCTCACCTCTGCCTTCGGCAACAAGTGCCTCTGGGTTCCTGGAAAACTTTTTCTGCAAGTCCGCTGCGGCCGCAGGTTACTTTCCACACGCAGCGGGTAGGGGATCCCCCGAACACGCCGCTAATCAGGTGTAGGTTCCCAGGGGTCCGCTCCCGATGTCGCAGCCCTCGCTCAGCTACGTCCAAACGCGAGTCTGCTCCACCCCAGGCGCCATCTTGAGGCGCGATCGCCTGGCAAGAATTTAGCCGATATCCCGGCGATGCAGCATCCAGGTGGAACGGCGGCCACAACGGCAGACGCTCCCAAACTTCCGATGTCGGGAGTTGGCTCTTTCAGCTGGTTTTGTGGAGTTTAAGCGCCGCACTAGGTTGTTGAGCGCGGGGCTTCTATGGAGCTTAAGCTCCGAGCAGCCATGATGGATCTGGCTCCAATTCCGCCAGTGATATGTGAAGTAAAGACTATCCAGGTTTAGTGGTAGGTCAAAAAGTTCATCAAACAACTCCTTGTAGGACCTTTGTGGTGGACGTATTTTGAAGGAAAGGATTAGGATGCAAGCTCCAATTCAGTAAGGCAGTCATTGTAGAGGAACTAATGTGCTCAAGGAATCTTTTAATGTTACCTTGTCATTGAGACTTAATAGGTCAAAACCACCACTAGCACAAAGATTTGAAGTGCTTTTTAGGGCCTGTTTTAGGGCTGCAGTGCTTCTCTACAACTTTACTCCTTCTTTCCATCCACTTTTTGATACATTAAATACACTCCTTATGAAAACGCACTATTAATTCTTTTCCTTACTTTCCATAAAGCCAACTGCTGTAATTTGCTAGGCTAGCTACACTTCTGGTCAATTTCATGGCCATGTAACAAGTCTTGTTTCAGGAGTCTACTCGGGAACAGAACTATGGTTGGGACCACACAGCGTCAGTAAGTAGGGACTGAGTCTCCATACCACCACAGTACCATGAGACCAAGTCCGACTAGCTATAGTGTCTCACTTGGCCTGCTAACCATATCCAGAGAGACAAGTGAATTGACACCGCAGAACACAACACTCCCACCCTCTCAGGGATCGCGGTAACAGGACACCCCCTTTCGCTCTGACACTCATACTTGTCCACAATAAGATCTAGCCGACACAAAGGAAGTTTGTAATGTTTGTTTAAACTATCATGCTCTAGAATGCAGTATTCGTGCCACAATCAAAACAAATGCTTGACAAAAATACCATCTGCATAGTCAGTAAACCATATATTTTGAAAAGGCCTGTTCCTGTTATAAGACAGTTAAGCCTACCCCCCCCCCCTCTACAGAAGTGGAATGTTTATACAACAAAGATCTCTGGGATTAGTAGTGGACCCCGTACCTCAGCATACACAGATGGACGCTCTACATCTCCGGTACAGCCGTGACCTCCTCTTAGAAAGTCTCTCACTGTTTCTGTGTTACAATCAATCAATCAATCAATCAGGGAATTGTAAGCGCGCTACTCACCCGTGAGGGTTTCAAGGCGCTGGGGGGGGGGGGGGTCCGCAGATCTGTTTAGCCGAAGAGCCAGGTCTTCAGGGTCTTCCTGAAGGTGTTCAGGGAGGGGGCGCGTCTGATGTCTGCCGGTAGCTCGTTCCAGGTCTTGGCTGCAATGTGAGAGAAGGATCTTCCGCCTGCTCTGGCTCTGTGGATGCGCTGGGTTTCGGCCAGTGCGAGGTTGGAAGATCGGAGGTTTCTTTTGGGTACGTGGAAGTTGATTCTGTCGTTGAGGTATTTGGGTCCGTTGTTGTGTAGGCATTTGTAGGCGTGAGTGAGGATTTTGAAAGTGACTCTTTTCTCCACGGGGAGCCAGTGGAGACTTCGTAGGTGTTGGCTGATGTGTTCGTGTCGGGGGATGCCGAGGACGAGTCTGGCGGCGGTGTTCTGTACTGTCTGGAGTTTGCGGAGTAGGGACTTGTTGATGCCGGCGTAGAGTGCGTTTCCATAGTCCAGTCTGCTGGTGATGAGTGCGTGGGTGACTGTCTTCCTTGACTCAGGGTGGATCCACTTGAAGGTCTTGCGGAGGATGCGGAGGGTGTTGAAGCAGCTGGAGGTGACGGCGTTGACCTGTCGGTTCATGGAGAGTGATGAGTCGAGTACGATGCCGAGGTTCTTGGCGTGGTCTGAGGGGGTAGGTGGGCTTCCATGGGCGGTTGGCCACCAGGTGCTGTCCCATGCAGAAGGGGTGGTACAGAGGGCGAGGACTTCTGTCTTCTCGGCATTGAGCTTCAGGCAGCTGTTGGTCATCCAGACTGCGACGTCTTGCATTCCTTTCTGGAAGTTGAGTTTGGCAGTGGTGGGGTCTTTGGTGAGGGAGAGGATGAGCTGGGTGTCGTCGGCGTAGGATATGATGTTGAGGCCGTGTTGTTGGACAATGGCTGCGAGGGGGGCCATGTAAATGTTGAAGAGGGTGTGGCTCAGTGATGAACCCTGTGGGACTCCGCAGGTGATTTTCGTGGGGTCGGAGAGGAAGGGTGGGAGTCTGATCCTTTGGCTTCTTCCGGTGAGGAATGATCGGATCCAGTCCAGGGCTGTTCCTTGTATGCCTGCGTCGTGTAGTCTGATGACTAGTGTGCGATGGGAGACGGTGTCGAAGGCCGCTGATAGGTCGAGTAGGATGAGGGCTGCGGAGTGGCCTTGGTCCAGGAGGGTGCGGATGTCATCTGTGGCGGCGAGTAGGGCGGTCTCTGTGCTGTGGTTGCTTCGGAATCCGGATTGGGACGGGTCGAGGATGGCGTTCTCTTCAATGAATCGTGTCAGTTTCCTGTTGACTGTTTTCTCTGCAACTTTGGCTGCGAAGGGGAGGAGCGAGATGGGCCGATAGTTCTTGAGGTCGGTGGGGTCAGCTGTGGGCTTCTTGAGCAGGGGTCTGACTTCTGCGCGCTTCCAGTCGTCTGGGAAGGTGCCTGTTTTGAAGGTGGTGTTGATGGTGCGGTGTAGTTTGGGTGCGATGGCAGCCACGGCTCTGTGGTAGATGTGAGGGGGGTGGGGTCGGTGGGGGCCCCCGAGTGGATGCTATTCATTGTCGAGGCGGTGTCTTCGGCCGTGATCGGTGTCCAGTTGGACATGGTGGGCTGGCTGGTGTTTCTGGGGGGCGGGGGGCCGTCTGTGGCGCCTGGTGGATGGTCGATGAAGTTGTCGTAGAGGTTTTTGATCTTGAGGTGGAAATAGGTTCAAAGCTTGTCGCAGAGGTCTTGGGATGGGGTGATGTCTGTGGCTTCGCTGCGTGGGTTGGTGAATTCTTGAATGACACTGAAAAGTTCCTTGGAGTTGGTGGAGTTGGCCAGGATTTTGTTGTGGATGAAGTTCCTTTTGGTGGCTCTGATCTGGTTGTGGTAGGCCGTCATGGCGTCCTTGTAGGTGGTGTGGTTTTCGGTTGTCTTGGTGTTTCTCCAGTTCTTCTCCAGGCGTCTGCAGGTGCGTCTGGCTTCTTGGAAGCGGTTGTGAACCAGGCGGCTTTCCTGGAGCGTTGTCTGTTGGGGTTGTGTAGAGGGCGAGCTCATCTGCGCAGTTGGAGATCCAGGTGTGGAGTTCTCTGGCTGCGTCGTTTGCGCTGTTTGCGTCGGGTGCCCAGGTGTGGTTGTCTCGGCTGAGGGTGGAGTTAAGTTGCTCATCAGTAACCTTGCTCCAGTTCCTTTGTGGTGGGCGTGGGGCTGGTTTGGGTGCCTTGGGTTCGTTGATGGCGAAGTGTACATTACTGTGCATACCTATATGATAAGGCCCATATGCTCACAAACAGCAGCTACACACGTGTTGTGTCTAGGTGCTAGTTCCGGACCAGAATAAAACATGGGACACTGTTTGACCTGGTCTGCTGTGTTCAGCCTAAATCCCAGGAAAGATCAGAACGCGAATACAGCTGCAAGGTTTGTATGAAAAGGCAATGTGGCACAAAAATAAACATTTATAAAGTGACATAGGCAAAGCAAATGAGGCCTGTACCGTGCACAGTTAGGCCAACATAGGGAAAACCACAATGGGCCAAGTACTGAACACACAACACCCTCCCCTTGGCCAGGAGGGTAGCACGGAAAGGGTTAACAAAATCTGGAAGATACCCAAACTCAAAGCTGTTCCCAAGTACTATTTATCAGTAGAGGTGTGTAAAAGAATTTGGTAACGAAAATATCCAATCAATGTGGGTCTGAGGCATCCAGTATATGATCAGGCATTGTGGAGTCGAAGGACCGAGTCTGACCCCGCGTAGGATGATAGGACCACTGCCCAATTCAGAAGTTCTAAAGAGCAAACATGATTCTCAGTCTCAACCAACGCGGAGACAGTCACTGGGAAAACCTGCGCTGATCTCAATCAAACTTTGATCCAGTAACTGCTGCCCCATTGCACAGGAATCCTCGTTGGCTCCTGACTCGGATCACGTAGAAGTCGCAAACCCATGGAACAGTCCTAATAATGGGCTGCTAAGGGACTCATCAGCAGTTCGAAATCCAGGACAGCGGGCGTCTGCAAAGCCAGGCATATGTCTAGCGACACTGAAAAGGGAACTGGATGCAGCAGAACACAGGATGCACGCAGGTGAAATAAGCATATCTAAATGCTAAGCACCATTCCTCATACAATGACTGTAGGAGAAGTATCCCTAAGATCTGAAGCATACACTCACTGTAGTGTTGGAGCCATGCCAGCTCGTAGACGTCCACAGAAGGAACATCCATTACGAAACAGTAGCAACAGAACGAGAATGCCGCCAATGAGGAACAGCAGCAATGGAAATCGCTGAACATGCTGGGGGAAAAAAAAAAAAGTGTATAAAAGCCGGAATTACTCCAAAGATAGTTTGGAAAGAGGTCACGAGGCCAGAGCCTACAAGTTAAAACAAGTGGGCTGAGCAAGCTGTATCAGAGGCATTAAATATTTGATGTATTAGTTTTCCGAAATGCAGGGGAAGTTTTGTATTGAACAGGGATTGTATTTTACTGGAAATTCTAGCCACCTGCAATTCGAAGGTCTAGCGGGCAGTTGTGAGAAAAACTTCTTGTTGGAACAATAATGCTTTGAGTCTGCTTAGCTTGTTAAATTGTTAAATGTATTCAGACTTGCTATGTTAAAGCTAAAAGAACTTTAACTATACCTCCTAGAGCACATTCTACTCGCAAAATAGGAGCATCTATGGCTTTTTGGGGCAACATTCCCATAGCTGACATATGTAAGGCAGCTACATGGTCTACACCACACACATTTACCAAACATTATTGTGTGGATGTATTGGCACGTCAACAAGCTAATGTAGGACAAGCAGTACAAAAAACACTTTTTCAAACAACTGCAACACCCACTGGTTGACCACCGCCTTGGGAGAATACTGCTATACAGTCTATGCAAAACATGTGTATCTACAGCACACATGCCTTGAACAGACCCCGTAGCATCTGTTCTAGGCATGTAGAGCTGTAGATTCACATGCGGCCTCCCTCCCTCCTCCCCAGACACCTGTGGTTCTTGCAGTTATTATTTATGTTACAAACGCATGGTTCCTATGAATATGGCCTCAGCGCTCGGCTGACGCTCGAACTGTTATAAAATATTTGCGAGTCTTTATCGGCACATACGCAATAGGCATGCTACATTCTGACCAGGGCCCTGCGTTTAGCTCTCGGGCTTACAAAGACGCCATGGCCAGTCTGGGCGTTGCATTGCGGTACTCCTCTCCGTTTCATCCTGAGGGAAATTCTGTTGTGGAAAGGAAAAACCGGGACATAAAGCAGTCTATAACAGCTAGGGTATTAGGTTTGGGTGATGGGTGGGTCAAACATCTATATGGGGTCCAACGCTTATTAAACAATTTGCCAAGAAGTTCTCTAGGGGGGGTCACTCCATATGAGGTCCTATTTGGGACAAGAATGTGGGTGCCCGATCTGGAATGTAGTGGCACAGTGGTGGAAAATAAACCGTTTGATATCAAAGATCGTTTGGCTGTTTTACAGGACCTAACTGAACTAAGATCGAAACAAAGCAACGTATTCCTACAGCCAACCACCACTGGGGAAAAACCGGCGGTCACAGCAAGGCCTGTCTGGATTCCAAAAGTTGGGGATCTAGTCAGAGAGAAGATTGCGGACAAGAAGGAATTTGGACCTTCTTACAGACAACCAGTACCTGTCCTAGCCATACACGGAACAAGAACATTACTTCTGCCGCCCCTTGCTGGAAAAAAGAAGAAAAGATTTCTGTCCATCGACCTCATCAAACCACAGTATATGGCCAATACTAAATAGTAGGCCTCGTGGACTCCGACCTAGTAGCAGACACACTCCTCTCTCTACTATCCAAGAGGTTCAGACTGAAAGACTGATAACCATCAAGAATTCAGCAGTAACAGATGAAGGACTGAGCAACAATGCTATGGAACTCATCCCTCTTGAAACACAAGTAACAGTTCGTCCAAATACACCTGTCTACACCAATGTAACAAGTGATCAACTGGTCCCAGCGATTTCTACAAATCCTGCTGCAATTCCAACAATTGACAGAACTGCTTCTGGCTACTTCATTAACTTTGATACGTTTTCTGAGGATCCGAGTGAGCCCGAGACGTCGCCAGCATCAAAAACTTTTAAACAGCAAGTACAAGACTTTTTGCATTTTTTGAAAAAGACATCTAGTTTCACCATGGATTGAACTTTGGGTTATTTCTGGAATATTTTTCTTCCTGCTGTGGCTAGCTTTGATTATGACTATGAGCGTGCTTATAAATGGGAGATACATCCATTTGGACATTGAAAGAAAAGAAGTGAACTTACTTTTGAAACCTCACAAATCATCCCATCGTGAAACAAGAGACTTGTCTGCAGTGAACATCACAGCCGTTCCTATACAGGATGGTATAGTGTGGGACAAAACTGACTTTGATATTTTTGGCCCGACGGAACATTTGAACATTCCACATTTATTTAAGATCTCACTAAGTGATTTTGTTTCATCCAGTACCTTTTCTGATGATTGGGACTTTGAAACTGTAAATAATATGATGTTTGACCTTAAAATCTGCTGCATTTTCTAATAATGAATATTTAGAGGGTTCATCAGACTATGAACAGCTGTATTGCTATAACCACTATGGTCATCATTTTTTGCATAAATCTGCAACACCTAGAAATGTGTTTATGTTTAACCAATGGGAGCATTGTCCTACACCACCAAAAGGTAGTTCAAAAACATTTGCTAAGAAGTTTCCATATTTTTCAGGATACAATACATCTGATCCAGAAACATTTTACTATAGAAATGTAAACAAAACAGGACTGAAAATTATGTTAACAAATACAAAACAGATTTACTCTGCAGCATTTATTGCCCAACTGTCTAGACAAGGTTTCGACTTATGGAAAGACACAATAGACACAAAATCTGTCTGGGGTACTAAAGATTGGCAAGTGCAGGGGATAGAAGCTTTATTTAGAGCCTGTATCGTCCCTCAGCAAATAATGTTTTTGAATGACACGGTCCAACAAACGTCTTGCCTTGGTTTAGCCAAGATTAAAGACATGAAAACACCTTCTGTACCAACACCTGCAAGTGATAACAATACACAGGCAGCGGTTACAGTTGACACCATACTACAACTCAACAGAACAAATCCTGATTGGAGAAAATGGTTGATCTGGCCCACAGACACAAACAACTGTCAAGGGAGATTCCTGAATAGAGCACAGGGGTTTACTATTCATAGGCCAGACCCACGATACGTCCAAAGACAGCATCCGGGGGTAGTAACAACATACAGTGTAGGAAAATTATGCCTCGATTGGCTGCAAAAATCTACACTTAAGGATGTGAAACAACACTTATCTTTACTTAAAGAAGACGCAGACCATAGGGAATTCTTGCTTGGACCAAGAAAACCGCGTCAAAAACGTTTCATATATGCCGGCATCTATGCTGCTTATAATGAAGCATGGAAGGTGTCACAGATGGAGGCCGCAGAACGAATACGTGAACTTGATTGTATTAACTTAGAGAAAACTCTCTCTGTGGTCGACAATGGGTTAACAACTTTGTCCTCCAGGATTTATTAATTGGACAGTATTGTATCCTCTGGTATCGACATACTGGAACAAGATTTAGCCATGTTACAGCAAGGCCAGTCTCCGTTACGTTCTATTATGTTATTAAGCTGGACGCTGCAATCTTTGCGTGCGGGCTCTGTGCCTTGGCGTTTTATCAACATGTCGGCTCTGTTTGCAGAATACAATCTAAATGATAAACAGATCAAACTGGCACAAAGGGGAGCAAAGTATACAGTACTGAGCATTGAAAAAGTTGAAAAATTACCATTCACAGTGGCAGAAAAACCAGCTACGGAATGGCTTATTCATGGCAAGATTAGTCTACCTGTGACTACTTTACAGTTTCAGTATTGCCTTAAACAGATGCAAGCAGGCAAATATGAAAGGTTGGGTAAAGAATACATTAAGACATCCTGGAATTTACCTTACACCTATAGATGTTGGAGTGGGGATCGTGAAGTGTTTCTAAGCAGTACACACTGTGAAAGTGCACTAAGCGGTTCACTAATTTGTCAGGACATTTCTTTACACGGGGCTTGTAATGGTTCTGTGGCAAACTTGTCCTGCCACCAGCAGGGTACACCAGCTGCTGTGATTAATCCGTTTGGACAACTTTCTAATGGGAGTTACCTCATGTTGAATGATCAGAGTTGCTGTGGCATGTTGCCAGGCATCCCATATCTAGTAACGGTCAACTCCAGGGTCACTTGCTGTACGCAAGTATTGTTTGCCCCAATAGACACGGTCAGGGAGTCGGCTCTATGGCCTTCGTTGAATGTCTCTTTTATACGATTTGATACTTTAAGCAGAGTGAAAGCCATGCTTATACAACAATCAGTGCCTTTGACCTCGGCCAAAGAAACCTATGATCTACAAGTTGCAAGGACTTCAGCTGAGATACAAACTTTAATTCCTACAAACTGCCCTATACATTTCGTAGAAATGATAGGACGTATCTTCAACATGTCTGATACAAGCGGAATTGTACATGTATTTAAGACCATCTGTTCCGGACTATTAGCACCTTTCCAGGCTGTCCTCGGAATCATCCCAAACTTCGCACATTCGGTGTTTGGTGATGTGCCGTTAATTCTAGCACTTGTTGCAGGAATTCTGTTTCTATTCCTCCTACTACGCTATGGCAAGCCTCTTCGCCAACATCACTCCGAGCGATGTGGAGAGATCCCTCCTTGAACGGAAATGCCTTGAGCGAATAGTACAGCTTTTGGGCATGCCTCGTCTACGGGAACTTAATACAACGTGGTTCCTGTCATTCAGACCAATCTGCCAAGATTGCATCTTACCTGTTCTACGCTGCCTGTTTTGCGGTGAAGAATGCGTGCTAGACACCTGTCTAACACTCCCATCAGTCATGCCAATGGATATCGATACTCTGCTGGACCCGATAACGGCCCATGCTGTGTGTTGTCCCCAGAGGCTTCCAATCCTGATGGCGGCATTCATTGAGATCTCACAGACGCTTCCGGCTGCTGCTGAGGTGTGAGATGGATCAACGGGCACACAAGTAACAACGGACGCGAACATTGCATCTTCTGCTGAAGGCGATGTTTCTCATCTCTGTGCAATTAACCTTCTGAACGAGGTGTTCCAAATGTCGCCAACTTCGGTGGACGATATTTTGGCTACGGAAATAGATAATCTAATGTTTACGCCAGACCCCTACACTGACTTTGATTCGGCTCACAGTGTACCAGGGCAACAATGAAATTTGGCCTTCATATTTTTCAAACTTGGAACTTTTCCCAGAATTGAACTTTTTTCTTTTATAAATTTTTGAAATGACATGGCAAATGAACAATCTGCTTACAGTAGAACTGGTCTTATAAAACGGACTTCTTTGAATACTTCCAGGGACACATTGTCACCTTACTTGTCTAACATTTCATTTACTTTCATGATATGCAATGGCTTTGATTTTAAGAACTTATCGACCATTTCATCACATGTATATATTACTGTTTCATTCACGTTGCATTCTACTTCCGTTATATGCTTAGAATGAAAACAATGCTTTAATGTACAGTACCTATGGCATTTCAACAGTTTTGAGCTTCTTTTAAAATGCTTTTAGAAATGTTTTTAGTAATATGTGGTACTCAATTTTATGTTTAGCATTTAAAATGTTTAGCATTTAGTATTATCGTTCAATCGAAGATGGAGTGGGTGTTGTATTCCGCTTTAGGGGTCCGTATATAGGTTTTCCTGAATCATGTCCTTATATAGGCACAATTCGCCCTGCCCTTATATAGGCATAGAATCCCTGTCCTTATTTAGGCATTAACCGTGCACTCCAAATACAGGCATGGTCACCGACATCCGTCCACCCTAACGTCACAACGAGTTCTTAGAAACCAGACCCTTAAGCTTCGGGAGTTCCCCTAGCACAGGACTATTGATTTCTCCAAGAACTCCTCTATTATGTATGAACCGTTATACCTTAAGGGTTCATTCCTGACGTCTTCCTCTGTCCGACTTCACGTCAATGCTAACATTCCACGACACCTACCAGGTATAAATATACCTTCCCTTGCCCAAGCAAGTCAGTGGAGACCTCGACTTCAGAGGAGCCCGTATCCCGGCCTGACGCACTGAGAAGACGCTGTCATTCCTGCACGCAGACGAATCCAGCTTCCAGTGTTCTGACTCCCTTCACAGGGTGTTAGAGTCCCAGATCCGGCAAGAGATTCCCACCTCTCTCATTCTCAAGGTATGGAGCTGACTAGATCCTTGAAGGACTCTTGGCATACTAGACTTGGCATACTAGACTTAACATACTCTTAGTATACCATACTAGAGAATACTCCACCTACTTCTATCTTTCCCTACACCTAGACTAGGTTAGGTACATTGGGGTAGAACTAGCTTAGAGACGCATCGTATGAGTACTCGCATTTTTAGCTCATGTTATTTAGGTACATGAATATATGCTAAGAGATAATGCTAGTGCAGTATTATTTATTTCTACTGCTTACGCTGTACATTATTTATCTTGCATACTGTCTTGTGATCATAACAGCACATATCTCTTACACGAGAAACAAGACTGTTCAATAAAACCCTTTTTATTGAAACGCCCGTCTTTCCTTTCTGTGTAACTCTGTAGAAACTAAGCATGCACGATTGAATGAGTGAAACTGTTATCTATTGTTTCCACGATTCTGAGACATGTTCCGCTTCTAAAGGGAAACAAAGTTGTCATGTTTTTCGGTTGCCAGAAACTACTCCCTTCTTGTTCTCAAGGAGTTTCTAGTGGCCTCTGAGTTAGCTGGCACAGGTAATTAAGTTTAATATAATCGATAGGGACATACCGACCTTAGTCCTATGTCAAACCTATAGGTTATATTATTCCAATGCGCAGAGCCTATTAGGGAAATGGGAACTACACTACACAGGTTAATGCCATCTCCTCATCTAGCTTTTTTCTTCTCAAGATAATCAAAAAAATACTACCTTTTGTCCCTGCGGACAGCAAGAAAACAGTGATTAGACTACTGCAATGGGTTGTATCTTGGTATGCCTGAGAAGCATCTTAATAAGTTGCAAATGATCCAGAATGCGGCCGCTAGGCTCTTGTCAGGAATCCCTAAGTTTTACTCAGTCGGAAAACACCTGCAAAAGCTGCATTGGCTCCCAGTTAAGAGCCGTATCATCTTAAAGGTCCTTTGCATTACCTATAGGGCACTTTATGATACTGGCCCTCAATTTCTGAGACGCCTGCTACATTGGTATGCCCCTAAAAGGCATCTTCGCTCAGATGGAGCTAAATTGATAGCAACCCCGAGATTTTTTAAAGCCAGCTGGGGTGGCAGGAGCTTTACGGTGGCAGCCACTAAACTCTGGAATAATCTCCCCTTTTCCATTAGAACACTTCCGACCTTGGCTATTTTCAGGAAGGCCCTGAAAACCTGGCTGTTTAATAAATAGAGACCCTTGCCTTACATGAGCTTGCCTACTCCGGACCACTAGCGCCAAGACACCTCTGGGTATTTGTGCGCTTAATACATTTATTAACATAACATAACCTTCAGGCTCACTTTGAAGGTCCAAGACTGGGGTGACACCACTCTGCAAGGTAGGACTCACAGTTGCAGAGTCAATGTGCTAGTTCCAAGAGACTAATCCTTGGCGTCACTCTGGGGTGGTGGTCCTGGGTACAGGTTGCAGTTCTAGTCTTTCTCACCCAGGCAAGAGGGTAGCAGGTCAGCAAAGCAAGGCAGCAGTCCAGCAGAGTCGCAGTGCTTTCAGCAGCACAGCAGTCCTTCCAGGCTGAGTCTTCCCCAGGTCCAGAAGTGTACTGAAGAGTTGGTGTCTGAGGTCCACTATTTATACCTGATGCCTTCTTTAAAGTGGGAGAAACTTATAGAGGATTCCCTTCGAAGTGCTCAGGTTTTCTGCCTCCCCTGGATCCAGACTAACTACAAGTGGCATTTTCCAAATTGTAATTCAAAAATCTGACTTTACCATCAAAGATAATTTTACATTACAATTCCAAAGACACCAAACAGGAACTGTTTACCTGTTCCCATTTGGAAGATATTCTTATTAAAGGAATGTAATAAAATTAACTCCAGTGTTGTCCTATGAGAGGGGTAGGTCTTGCAATAGTGAAAAACTAATTTCAGAGTTTCGCTATCAGGACATGTAAAACTTAAAAGTACATGTCCTACTTATTTAAATAACTTGCAGCCTGCCCCGTGGGTTGTTTGGGGCCTACCCTAGGGGTGCTGGTAAGCTGGGTCCTTTTTATCCCAGAAGAGCCATTCATTTTTTGGAAGCACCAGGGATGCCGGGTGGTACAGGTAAACATTTGCTACCGTGGTCCCTTTTCAAAAGCAGACTGCACATGTTTATGAAAGGAGTCTCTAAGGGGTCTTGCTTGCCTACAGAAAACTACTGCTGCATCTTCTGAGTATTGCAAATAGAGATTGCGGGAGCTGATATGGATAATTTTGAACTAACATAGGAAGAAGAATCATCTAGCAAAGGGCTGCTCTACCGGAAATTGTAAGTGTTCGTTTATCCCAGACCTGTGGGTCAGTCCGCACTCCGGCAAGTAGGGGGACAGAGTTAAGGCTCCAGCACTTCTCTCAGTAGGTTCGAAAATGAATGCTGAGATAGTTAAATCTATCAGTTGAGCAGCTTGTGGTTCTCCTCCATCCTCCAAACCCTGTGGCACAAGTGAATGGTACGTATAGTGATATCCCAGTTAACTTTCAGCCCCGTATAATGCAGGGCCCAGATGCCTATGGCCTGTGCAGGAATAGAAGGATGTCATCCATGTGTAAGGAAAGTCTGTTTTACTCAGTTTACTGAGCTAAGGCCCCAAATTTGGGCATTCCACCTTATCCACTAAGCCAGTGGTTCAGTAACCAAAGCAAACAATAATGGGGCCAGCTGGCTTCCTTGCCTGGTACCCCTTGCTACAGAAAGGGGGAGGAGAGAGCTCCATTAACCTGAACCTGGGCCCAATTAGAGGCAATTAAAGTTTCAACATAATTGCGGAATAAAGGCCAAAAACCCATCTTCCTCAACACCTGATGTACGAAAGGCCAGTGAACCAAGTCAAAAGCCTTCTTAAAATCCACCATTAATAGAGCACTCAGACCCTTTGGCGTTCACGTGGGAACCATGATTACAACTAGGCATCTAGGGCAGTGATAGGGCATCATAGGCATCTCATTTAGGTCCCTTGAACTAATCTATGCACTACTCTGCCCAATTTTGTAGTGAGAAGGTTGGGTAGTATTTTGATTTCAATGTTATCAATGAAATCGGGCAGTGTAGTGCTAGAGGCACTCGCATGTATTGAAACCGCATGATGACCTTTGACTATCATTATTTTAATTGACTTTGTGTGTTTTACTTTATCCTAGCTTGAATGTACGACATTATTGTTTCCTGCATGTGCACGTTTCCATGAAGATTTCTTCCGTATCTCTTTGTAATTTTAGAGTGGGAGTTTTCACAGAGTAGAACAGTCTTGCCAGGAACAGAATTTTTGGGATATGCATTTGAAAGCATGAGAGAGAGAGAGATGTGGAATGTACTTCTTGGTCTCGGAGTGCAGTGTTATGAGCAGTGGTGCTCAAATGTGTATTATGTTGTACACTGGGAGAGGACGGGTGCAGTGCTATAGGCACTGGTGCACAAATGTGCATTGTGTTGTACATTGGGAAGTATTATGAATTTCTTACTATTGGCTTTGACATGCCCTCATGCCATCTTGAATTCTGACTTTGTTTTGCTTGAGCTTTTTCCGCACACATGCAGGCCCCCAGATTACTCAAGTTGTTTAGGCTATTTACGTTCAAGGTTGTTTTAGGCTTTCGTAAGCTTCGCTGGGATAATGTGTGGGAAGTGTGCTTGGTACCTTTCAAAGCAGAGGTTGCTGTTGCCAGAGAAATGTGTGGAATGTACAGCTCTATCTCGTAGTCAAAATACAGGGGCCTGGTCAGGTTCTGTCTTGACCTTGACACAGACCACTACGGTCTGCTTGGTTTTTCATAACAGAAGTAAGTTTCTAGAACTTTTGCCTCAGGTTGAGTAAAGGTATTAAAGGCGGGGGATCTTGGCACCCAGACGGGAGCTCGGTTGTGGGGCAGACGTGTTGTCACAAGGGAACTTGGGTCCCGATCGAGAATCCTGCCTGGGCTGTCAAAGGGCTCCTCCAACTTGAGTTGGCAAGGATGTCGAGGGAACGATAGGTGAGGTGTTTTTATTTTTGATTATTGACTTTGTGATGTGTGAGTGAGTCTGTGTGTACATCCAAATCTCCTTTGGTTATAATCATCTGAGGTGTTTTCATTGTGAAGTGTGAGTGTCTGTGTGCACATCCAAGTCTTCAGTGGTTGTAATCATCTGATGTATTTAGTGTATATATCTTTCTGATTTCTTGCAGGACGTCCAGTATTATCTGCTTGAGTTTCATATCATATTTTCTGCTTGCATTTCATATTATTATCCATGCACTACTTATAAGTGTGATATTATTGCTTGTATTATTTACTGGCGGTTGCCAGTAGATAGTTATAGTTCGGACCTATTATCCATAGGAAAATCGTAACATTCTTTTCCCAATAACTTTGGCGCCGGTTGACGAATCTTCGCGAAATTTTCAAAACATATGGCCCGTTACGGTCAGCTCCTATTCTTAAAGTTTCGGGGTGATTCGGCAAGCGGGGGCCGAGAAAAAAGGGGGGTCCCAAAACGTGTTTTCTCCATGTAATTTTCCATAGGAAACTTTAGCCACGGCTACAGCCCGAACTGCTGAACGGAATTACACCAAATTTGGCAAAAAGGTAGTGCTTGGTTCAGAAAGCGCCCTTTTTTTTAAATGGTGTAAATCCGTTCAGTAATTCTAGAGAAATTAAAAAAATAAGAGTCAAAAAATCAATTTCCCATAGGAAACTTTATGCAAGGCTACAGCCGAAACTACTGAATGGATTTACCCCAAATTTGGCAAAACGGCAGTGCTTGGTTCAGAAAGCGACCTTTTTAAAAATGGTGTAAATCCGTTCAGTAGTTGCTGAGAAAATCAAAAATAAAAGTTTCGATATCAAGAGGCACGGAGGATCCGCGGACCCTCCCGACCACGAGCTTTATTCTAATTGGCTGTCAACACTCCAAACCAGGAAGTGTTGGCAGCCATCTTGTGACTCGGTAGAACCGAGTCACAAGAAAAGAGAAAAACAAACGCGAAAAAAAGGAAAGGGGGCAGGGTAGAAACACCCTGACCCCCTAGGCCTGCTCAGGGGACCCCCAAAGCCCAAAAAAGCATTTTTTTCAAAAAAGAAATCGGCGAGATTCGCGCACCCAGCGCGAATTTCAGCCCAAAAAAAAAAACAAAGCGCCGGCTCCCGCGCTATGTTATTATTTAGCCCTCAAGTGGGCCAGGTCCCGGGGGCACTGAAAAAATGTGTGGGGGGGGCCCCAGACCCCCCCATACTGCCCCGAGGACCGCCACCTCCCCGGGGCTTGATTAAAGAGTTGCGGAGGGCACGCAGCCCCCCTGCAGCCCCGGGGACCGCCACCCCCCAGGGCTAATTTTTAAATGTGTGGGGGGGCTCCAAGGCCCCCCCAAGCCCCGGGGACCGCCACCCCCCGGGGCTTTCATTAATTTGCGTGGGGGGCACACTGCCCCCCGCAGCCCCGGGCACCGCCACCCCCCCGGGGCTTCATTTAAAAAAATATATATATACCTGCGTGGGGGGGCTAGAGCCCCCCCCACACGCCCCGGGGACCGCCACCTCCCCGGGGCACTAAAATGCTAATTTGGGGGTCCGGAACGGACCCCCGAGCCCTAGGGACCACCACCTCCCCGGGGCTGTGCAGTGGATGGCAGGGGGGCCGTGCGGCCCCCCTCCTGGAGCCCTTGATGGCCCTGGGGACCGCCACCCCCCAGGGCCGGCTCCTGCAGTGTCCCGGGGTGCCCACCCCCGGGACACTGCTGTTTGTTATGGCAGGACGGGAGCCTCGCGGCTCCCGCCCTGTCATTGCAAACTGCTTTGCTTCATTGAAGCGAGAGCTCGCTTCAATGAAGCAAAGCAGATTGCTTTTCCACAAGGGGAGCTGCATGTCAGCAGCTCCCCATGTGGAAAAGCAATGCCGGCTCCCGCAGGACGCGGAGAGCCGGCGGGACCGTGGGGGGATTGGGGCTTCCCCCACGGTCCCCAACGAGAGGCCAGGCCCCGGGGGATGGGGTCCCCGGGGCCGGAAGTGGCCCGGGAGGGGGGCAACGCGGCCCCCCTTCCCAAAATAAATAAATAAATAAAGGCTGGCCCCAAAGGATGGGGTCCCCGGGGCCAATAGAGGCCTCAGGAAGGGAGCCAGGCAGCCCCCCTCCATAAAAACAGAAAAACAAAATCTGGCCATGCCCCGGGGGATGGGGTCCCTGGGGCCGGAATTGGTCACGGGAGGGGGGCCCACGCAGCCCCCTTCCTGTTCATTTTTTTTTTTTTTTTTTTTTAAATTAAAAAGGGGTCAGGCCCTGGGGGATGGGGTCCCCAGGGCCCAAAAAAAGTAAAAAGAAGGGGGGCCACATAGCCCCCCTTCCCAATTTTTTTTTTTTTAAAAAACAGGCGATCGTGCCGGAGGCCCCGCCCCCTCCCAGGAACACTCTGCAAACGCGCCCTGTGGTGCGTTTTAAGTTGGGAAATGAATTCCCCTTCAATACTGGGGGTCCCTGGGGGCCAACTAGCCCACCTGGTACCTCCAGTAAGCGCCACAGGGCTGCGTTGCAGAGAGGTGGTCCAGGCCACGCCCCTTTTTACACCTCTGCAACGCAGCTCTGTGGCGTTTATTGGAGGTACCTGGTGGGCTAGTTGGACCCCAGGGACCCTCAGGATTCAAGGGGACTTTATCCCCCAACTTAAAACGCACCACGGGGCGCGTTTGCACAGTGGTGAAGGGAGGGGGCAGGGCCTAAGGTGACATGTGTGCAAACACGCCCCGTTAAACGTCAAAGTTAAACACAAAACACAATAAAAAATTTCAAGTCTATGAGTCCTTAAGGTGTGTCCATAGTAACCATCAACCAATAACAGCACATTCAGTCCATTGTATGTATATCCACGTTGGCTCTAGTCCTTCCTCTTCTTTGCTGCAGGAAGTTAAGTCATGCCGCTTCAATCTGTCTTGGAATCATATCCTACGAACAAATAAAATTATTAAGCACATGTAACTAATGGTTCAACGTCAACCAATACCATAACAAGATCATATGCACCACTAAAGAGGCAAATGATAAACAACTTGATAACTTAGCAATTGAACAATTGCAATTCGTACCATGTAAGTGCATTACAAAACATGATAAAACACTATAACATGAATGCCACATAGGAAAACCTCTCCAAAACCATATACTTCCTGTTATCTGAAGATGGCGACATTTCACCAAGAGTCAGAAGAAAAAAGGAACATACCTGTACCTCCTGAAGTCTAGTCCAGTGGGAGGGCAGCATATTCCAAATTTGCTCCTGGTGGGATAATCTTCGCCTCCGCGTCCTTAATAGAATCAAAAGTTTCCTTCACTATAGCTAGGAAATTTCTCATTCTATGTGAGGACCGGAGGCGAGGATTATGCAAGTTCAAAGCTTACTTACCACCAAGGATGCGGCCTCATAAATAGGTTTAAAATAAAACCTTTTAAAGATGGATTCTGAGGACCAATCTGCCGCATTCCTAATGTCTTAAAGTCTGCCGCCTACCTGTATGCCTTGGGAGGCCATAGCCCCCCTAGCCGAATGAGATTCAAAATTATGGACATCTATACCGGCCTCGGCCATGATCCATCTCACCCACCTGGCAATGAAGGGTGAGGAAACGGCCTTGGATGGTTTTCTGAGAGCAATCAGAAGCTGTCTTTCCCCCGCAGGTCTCACCTCCACCGTCATCTCCTCATAGGCTTTGAGGCATCTCACTACACAGAGTTTAGGATTAGTCTCAAAAGAAGGGTATGTTACCGACCTGGTATGAGTCTTGGTCCTCCTAGAAATAGAGAACGTCACCCCTTCCGGGGTATAGATGCGTGCCGTGATATCTAGGGCCGTGGCATCAGAAACTCTTTTACATGAGATGATACAGAGTAGCATAGCTAGTTTTGCAGAAAGCTCTTTCCTAGACAAATACTGGTTGTCTTGCCATCTTAGCAACAGGCGTAGTACCAGGCGTGAGAAGTTGGCCTGGCATATGCTGTCCACTAGTTATAGTGGGCACCTTGTACCAGTCCAAACGACCCTTATTGATGATAGGTTTAAGACAACCTTTATTGAAAGCTATCCTAGTGGTAGCTATGGAGAGCAGCCTTCAGGCTAAGACTCGAAGGAATGTAAAGCAGCTTGGTTTACCAGATTATAACCTCCTGAATGACCAAATGAATGGAGAACCACACAAGGTATATATAAAATATATGTATTTATTTCTAAACACTCTCTACTAACCTCTTTATGAGATTAGAGAACAAGGCACACAATATTACAGTACTAGAACAACAGTAAATAGCACAATACACAGTGGGCTCCAGGGGGAGACCAAACCATACATTAAGAAAGTGGTGTAACAACCACAACTTGACTAGACACAGTGCCTAGAGCACGTAGAATCGCTGGGACCCCAAGGAACCACCCAAGGTAGTGACACAGGGGACCCACGGGGGACGTGTGCAGTGTGAGAACACAGCCGCGAGCTCCGTACAATCCTATGGGAAAGTCGCGGTTGGAATTTTAAAGATTAAGGACACTTAGGAGAGGACTTTGAGCAAACCCCTTTAGACTTACGGGGTTCTAAGGCCAGCACCCACGGGAGCACCAGAGTACTCGTGTTACCTCACCCAGGGAAGCCGGGTGCATAGGTGTCAAATGGTGTCGGAAATCGTCGTCGTTTTCAATGGCGATGTGCTGCAAAGTGCTGCTGCCGGGAAGAGGAAAAGTGTCCGGTGTGATCCAAGCCTGGATCGGAGCTGTGAAGAACCTGAAAGCAGAGGGGACAGAGTCTGGGTCACTTGCCAGTGACCAGGGGCACGATAGACGAATGCCCACCGATGTCGGGTGCTTCAGGTGTGAAGTGGTGAAGCTTGACTCTGCAGCCACGGGGACCAGGAGACGTCGAGGACGACCAAAGTCCGGGGGTGAGCTGTTCCACGAAGGATGTCGAGTGCTGGGGGGGTCAGTGTCCGGATCGAACACCAACAAGCCTTGGCAACTGCAACCCACGCGGTCAGAGAAAAGATGCTTTGGTGCGGACCAGCAAGGTCCAGGGGACTCCCCAAGTGATGGAGAGTCAGGGCACGTCTGGAGCAACCAGGTAAGCCCAATCAAAGTTAGAGTTGCCTTCTCAGGGACCCACCAGTCGACGGACCAGGGATCACGAAGGGACCTCGAGAGCAATCACACAATTCCAGCCCACAGGACACTCGGTGAGTGTAGGCCAGTAATCTTTGGTGGAAACGCTGCTCGGGGCTTGGACTACAAGTAGCCCAAAGCACAGCCTCAGGGATCGCCAAAAAGCATATGCTGCTGCAAATGTGCATGGTGTCCAGGGGTTCCGGTTCCACGGTCCCCACGAGGGCTACGGGTCTCAGGTTTGCTGAGAGCACTGGTCGGCCTCTGGGAACCTTGGGAACCCACCTCCTGTGTTGCAAAATCTTCGGAGTCCTTCAGGAACTTCGTAGATGCAAACCGGTCAGATGCGTTTCAGGTGCCTGCCTTGCAGGGGAGTAACTCCTTTACTCCAAGGGAGATTCTTCAGTCATCAGCGTCGTGCAGATCGTCGAAGTACTTGGTTTCTGTAACAGAGTTTAGTCCAGGTAATATCTAAAGTCCTGTAGCAAGGGGTTCCTACTTTATATCCAAGGAAGGGGTGGGACAAACTCTGGGGACCCACCTATGGGAGGGTCAGGACAGAGGGGTGGCCACACACATGTCTTTTGTCCAGTTTCGCGCCAGAGCAGGGGCTGGTAGCCCCTGTAACCGGTTTGAGCTGGACTATGCATAGGGACACCAAATGTGCCCCCAGTGCAGACATCAAAGCACTCTTGGAGTGCACCCACCCAGCCCCAATACACTAAAGCCTGTATGGGAGGTGGTCACACCTCTCTGTGACAGGAAACCTATTGTCCAGCCTCCCCTGCCGGAGTTTCGTCCAGCAGCAGGAGGGCAGACTCAGGTCTGTGGCTGGCAGCATCCATTTTGTGATGCCAGGGTTCTGTAAAGCTGGTACCGGGTATACCGGTGGTGCCATGTTTCTCCCTCTAGTAGGGAGGAATCATACCTCCCACACCAGTTACTGGTGTGGAGGTATGATTCCAAGGTGTTTGACACCAAACACGACATGTTTCCATGCAGCCGTTTTAAAGTTAGCATTTACCGCGAGGTTATAATGCACATAAGAGTATATGGTTGGCTGCATCACAAACAACCCCGGAATAAAGGTTTTGAAGGCTGCAGAGGGGCTCTGCTCATGCAGTTACACCTTCTCACATAAAACCCAGCACCCTGCCTTCAGGATTGTTAAGGCCTGACATAGGGGTGACTGATAGGTTTATATGTGCAGTGATATGGAGAGATATAGGGAACCTATACCTCAGTAGGGGGTGCATACACCACCTTACACAGGCTGCTGTAGCAGACCGGTTGTGTAAATTTAAATGGTCTCCCAGGGGTGGCATAATACATGCTGCAGCCCCTGAGAAGCCTCTGGGGTACCTATGCCCTGGGTATATAGTATACCATATACTAGGGACTCATAAGGGTAACCCAGAATCCAATCTGGAGTGTACCTAAAGTACATGCAATCAATTTAGAGTAGAAAGCAGATAGACTGGGATCCTGCTAATCAAGACCCCAGTCTAAGTCGAAAAACTGTGAAACATCAGCAAAAAGTGGGGGTAACTATAAGAAGCAGATCCTACTCTCCTACACAACCCCCCCCACCCCAAACGCAGGGACATTAAACTAACCTTGACCAGTTGAGTCTTCATGTTCTAAGTGGAAATATCTGGAGAGGCCATCTGCATTTGCATGGTTACTCCCAGGTCCATGTTCCACTGTATAGTCCATCCCCTGTAGGGAAATCTACCACCTCAAAAGTTTGGGGTTTTCACCCTTCATCTGTTTTAGCCATAAGAGGGGCTTATGGTCTGTCTGAACAATGAAGTGAGTGCCAAACAAGTATGGCCTCCGCTTCTTCAGAGCCCAAACCACAGCAAAGGCCTCCCTCTCAATAGCTGACCAAAGTTTCTCTCTGGGGGTCAGCCTTCTGCTAATAAAAGCTACTGACTGATCCTGACCCTCATCATTCAATGTGATAACACAGCCCCTACCCCCAACTCAGATGCATCTGTTTGGACAATTAATTGTTTGGAGTAGTCAGGACTTTGCAGAATGGGAGCAGTGCACATGGCCTGCTTCAGGTCATCAAATGCCTTTTGACAGCTAACTGTCCACTGAACTTTCTTTGGCATTTTCTTAGAAGTTGTCATTCAAAGGGGTCACTATGGATCCATAACCTTTGACAAATCTTCTAAAGTACCCAGTCAGGCCCAAGAAAGCTCTGACCTGAGTCTGGGTGGTTGGAGCAACCCAGTCCATGATGGTCTGGATTTTGCTCTGCAATGGTTGAACCTGGCCTCCACCCACAAGGTGGCCCAGGTACACAACCTGACTCTACCCTATCTGGCACTTGGTGGCCTTGATAGTTAGGCCTGCTTTCTGCAGGGCCTCCAAAACATTTCTCAGGTGGACCAGGTGATCCTCCAAGGTGGAGCTAAAGACAGCAATATCATCTAGATATGCTGCACTATAGGCTTCCAGGCCTGTAAGGACTTTGTTCACCAACCTTTGAAAAGTGGCAGGTGCATTCTTCAAACCAAAGGGCGTCACCACAAATTGGTAGTGCCCACTAGGGGTAGAAAATGCTGTCTTTGGCTTTGCATCATCAGCTAGTCTGATCTGCCAGTAGCCAGCTGTCAGGTCAAATGTGCTCAGAAACTTGGCTGAGGCCAAAGTATCTATAAGCTCATCTGCCCTAGGGATTGGATGGGCATCAGTCCTAGTGACTGCATTGAGACCCCAGTAGTCAACACAAAACCTCATCTCTCTCTTGCCATCTTTGGTGTGAGGTTTAGGTACTAAGACTACTGGACTAGCCCAAGGGCTATCTGAGGGTTCAATAACTCCCAATTCCAACATCTTCTGAACTTCAGTCCTGATACAGTCCCTGACATGATCAGGTTGCCTGTAAATCTTATTTTTAACAGGCAGACTGTCCCCAGTGTCCACTTCATGAGTGCACCAGGTAGTCTGACTTGGAGTCAGTGAAAACATATGTCTAAACTGATTGAGAACTTTTCTGCAATCAGCTTGTTGCTGGACAGTGAGGCTGCCTGCCAAGGCTACTCCATCCACTGAACCATCATCCGGGTTCTGAGAGAGCAGGTCAGGGAGTGGATCACTCTCTTCCTCCTGTCCCTCATCAGTTGCCATGAGCAAGCCCATGTCAGCCCTGTCGACATATGGCTTGAGCCTGTTGACATGGAGCACCCTATGGGGGCTCCTGGGAGTTCCAAGGTCCACCAGGTAGGTAACCTCTCCCTTCTGCTCAAGTATTGTATGGGGGCCACTCCACTTGTCCTGGAGGGCTGCTGGGGCCACAGGCTCCAACACCCATACTTTCTGCCCTGGCTGGTAAACAGTCAGCACAGCCTTTTGGTCATGCCAGGCCTTTTGCAATTCCTGGCTAGCCTCAAGGTTTTTAGTTGCCTTCTTCATGTACTGAGCCATCCTGGAGCAGAGACCAAGTACATAGTCCACAATATCCTGTTTAGGGGGTTTGAGAGGTAACTCACATCCCTCCTTCACTAGACACAATGGACCCCTAACTGGATGTCCAAACAGAAGTTCAAATGGGCTGTAACCAATCCCTTTCTGAGGAACCTCTCTGTAGGCAAAGAGAAGGCAGGGCAAAAGTATGTCCCATCTGCGCCTAAGCTTTTCTGGGAGACCTTTAATCCTGCCCGTGAGGGTTTTGTTGAACCTTTCAACTAACCCATTGCATTGTGGGTGATAAGGGGTGGTACATTTGTAATTTACTCCACACTCCTTCCACATTGCTGTCAAGTAACTAGACATGAAGTTTGCACCCCTGTCTGATACTACCTCCTTAGGGAAACCCACTCTGGAAAAGATTTCCAGGAGGGCCCTTGCCACCACAGCTGCTGTGGTGGTCCTACGGGGAATTGCTTCTGGGTACCTAGTGGCATGGTCCACCACCACCAGTATAAATCTGTGCCCAGATGCTGTCTGAGGATCCATGGGACCAACTATATCAATCCCAACCCTCTCAAAGGGAACCCCACCACAGGTAGTGGTATCAAGGGGGCCTTTGTAGTACCACCTGCCTTACCACTGGCTTGACAGGTGACACAGGAGCGACAAAGCTCCTTGGTGTCTTCAGACATGTGAGGCCAATGAAAGTGAGGGACAATTCTGTCCCAAGTCTTGTTTTGGCCTAGGTGTCCCGCTAAAGGGATGTCATGTACTAGTGTCAATAGGAAGCCCCTAAACTTCAGAGGTATAACCAACCTCCTGGCAGCACCAGGCTTGGGGTCTCTACTCCCTGAGTAAAGGAGTCCATCATCCCAGTAGATCCTGTGGGACCCACTAGCACTCCCAGCAGCCGCAGCAGCAGCTTGCTGTCTGAGGGGTTCAAGAGATGGGCAGCTCAGCTGCTCCTGGCTCAGATCTGCCCTGGAAGGGCCCTCTGTCCCCAAGAACTCAACCTGATCAGGTTCAAGCTCATCTGGGACAGTTCCTTCTTCAGGACTGAGATAAGCTCCCTCAAGAGACTGGTCTGGCTTCTGAGTCAGGGGGGAAGACACTGCCTTACCCCTACTGCTCCTTCTCTTGGAAGGCGTCTGGTCCATTTTTCCAGGATCCAGGGCCTGTTCAGTTTTAGACATTTTTGCCTGTGACCTGGTCATAGCAAACACATTTGCAGGGATGCCCAACATTTCTGCATGAGTCCTGAGCTCCACTTCAGCCCAAGCTGAAGTTTCTAAATCATTTCCCAACAAGCATTCAACAGGGAGGTCTGCACTTAGCACAACCTTCTTAGGGCCAGTTACCCCTCCCCAGGTGAAATTAACAACTGCCAAGGAATGGTCTGTCCTGACATTGCTAGCATTGGTGACTTGGTACATCTCACCAAGTATGATTTGCTCAGGAGCCACAACATCTTTTGTCACCATTGTGACACTTGCTCCTGTGTCCCTGAATGCCAAAGCCTCTTTTCAATTAATTAAAGGCTGCTGTCTGTATTTGCCCAGATTACTTGGACTCACAAATAAGGAGGCCATATCCATGCCTCCATCACAGATCAGTACAGCCTGAGTAGGAACTCTGACTAGGCCAGAGTCCACCTCAGATACCAGGGTTAACCCTACTACACCCTTATACCGAGTACCACCACTTGTAGCTGAACTAGGGGGAACAGTTGTCTTAGGGGCAATGGTGGCTTGAGTTTAGTCTTTGGACTTGGTACAATCACTGGTCCAATGGGTTTTCTGTTTACAGACTTTACACCATGGTTTCTTCTTGCCTTTGCCCTTGTTAGATTGTGACTCCCCTTCAGATGCAGATTTTTGGGGCCCTTGTGAAGACTTCTGGTCTTTACCCTTTTCCCCACCCTTATCAGAGTTTTTAGAATCCTGCTTCTTGGAGTCACCACCTTGGATCTGAACCTTCTGCCTCACCCTGGTTCTGACCCATTTGTCTGCCTTCTGGCCCAATTCTTGGGGAGCGGTCAGATCAGAGTCCACCAAGTACTGATGCAACCATGGTGCTGAGGATAGGCCGAATGGAAGGGACTGAAATTCGAACACTTGATCCCTCCATGCAAACTGCAGAAACCGGAGGTGTGGAGAAAAAATGGGTACTGTCAGATATGTGTCCTTGAGATCTAGACGCACCATCCAGTCGTCCTGTAGGAGAAGGTCTCGCAGGAGATGGATTCCCTCCATTTTTAAGTGGCGATATACCAGCCACTCGTTGAAACCCTTTAGGTTTATTACTGGGTGGAAACCTTTGTCCTTCTCTACCAGAAACAGGTTGCTAAGGAAACCCCGAGGGTGCAGAGCCGACCTCCGAATGGCTCCTTTGGAAAGTAGGTCCTGCACCTCTAGGTCGATCAGTTCCATCTCTGTCTCTGAAAAGACCAAAGGGCGCAGTCTGGATGCCTGTGTCGGGGTTCCGTAGAACTCTATGTGGAAGCCCTGTACCGTCTCCAGGACCCATGGGTCCGACGTGATCTCCTCCCACCTGCGTAAAAACCATTGCAGTCTTCCCCCCCTAGGTCATGAGGGAAAGAATGGATACTCCTTACCGTTAGGTCCTCCGGGGGCATTAGCCCATCTCTGGCCCGGTTGGCTTTGCCTCTTCCGGATCCCCAATTCGGATAGAAGGTGCCTTCTAGACAACGGAGAAACAGCAGCCCTCATCCTCCTGGACCTATCAGCCGCCTTCGACACGGTCTGCCACCACACACTACGAACACGCCTTCACGACGCCGGGATCCAAGAGAAGGCCCTGGACTGGACCACATCCTTCCTTTCCGGCAGAACACAAAGCGTCCGCCTCGCCCCTTCCGATCCAAGGCCACCAAGATCATCTGCGGCGTACCCCAAGGCTCCTCCCTCAGCCCAACGCTGTTCAACATCTACATGGCACCCCTCGCCCACGTCGCCCGACAGCACAACCTCAACATCATCTCCTACGCCGACGACACCCAGCTGATCCTCTCCCTCACCAAAGACCCTCACACCGCCAAAGCCCACCTCCACGAAGGAATGAAGGCCGTCGCCGAATGGATGAGGACCAGCCGCCTGAAGCTGAACTCGGACAAGACGGAGGTCCTCATCCTTGGTTCCAACCCTTCAGCCTGGGATGACTCCTGGTGGCCAACATCACTGGGAACAGCCCCGCCACCCACCGACCACGTACGCAACCTAGGGGTCATCCTCGACCCCACCCTCTCCATGACTAAGCAGGTCAACGCCGTTTCCTCATCCCGCTTCAACATCCTCCGAATGCTCCGCAGGATCTTCAAGTGGATCCCCACCGAAACAAGAAAAACAGTCACCCAGGCCCTCGTCACCAGCAGGCTGGACTACGGAAACGCCCTCTACGCAGGAACGACGGCTAAGCTCCTGAGACGGCTGCAACGCATCCAGAACGCCTCTGCACGTCTTATCCTCGACATCCCCCGACGCAGCCACATCACACCCCACCTGAGAGACCTGCACTGGCTCCCTGTCAACAAGAGGATAACCTTCAAGCTCCTCACCCACGCACACAAAGCACTCCACAACTCCGGACCAGCCTACCTCAACAGACGACTCAGCTTCTACACCCCCACCCGCCAGCTCCGCTCGACCAGCCTCGCCCTCGCCACAGTCCCCCGCATCCGGAAAACGACCGCCGGCGGCAGATCCTTCTCCCACCTCGCCGCCAAGACCTGGAACACCCTCCCCACCAACCTCCGACAGACCCAAGACCTACTGGCCTTCAGAAGACTCCTCAAGACCTGGCTCTTCGATCAGTAGCAGCACCACCCCCCTCTTCCCCCAGCGCCTTGAGACCCTCGCGGGTATGTAGTGCGCTTTATAAGTGACATGATTGATTGATTGCCTTGTCTACCATCATTCCAGCCATTGTTGCGCTTGGCGTTGTTTCTGTTGGGGCCTGGCTGGGAGGAGCGGCCGGAGGAGTGACCCCTGCCTCTTCCGGCCCTGGCAAAAACATTCCCTGGAAAGATGTTTTTGATGGAGGTTTGCGCCTTATTGAGCGCCGAAAAGGTGGCCACAAATTTGCCTAATTCCTTCACAAAAGGACCGCCAAATAGATTGCCCTTTGCTATGGCCCTTGCCTCCAACGAGGAAAGCTCCCCTAACTTCGGGCCAATTTTCAGAAGTGAGCGTCTTCTCTCTGCTGAGAGGGCACAATTGGCATTGCCAAGAAGGCACATCACCCGTTGCGCCCACCCCGCCACCACGTCTGTGGACAAGGGTTTCCCTGATTGCTTGGAACGCTCGGCCATCTCAATTATTTTCGTCAGGGGGCCTACTACATCAAGTAACTTATCCTGACATGCTCTCCAGGAGCGTTCAATACCCTTTTTAGGGTCCTTCATATACTTAAAAAAGAATGTGCAGAATTTTGGGTCAATCTCTGTGGTGGCCGCTACCTTCACCTCTAATGACGGTCTGGGACATTCTCCCCGAAGGCTCGCGCTCAACTCTTTGTCTATGGGCTGACGAATCTTACGGGTGACATACTCTGCCACCTTTTGATCCGGTAGCCACTTTGAGGATCTTGGATGGTATATCCCCCTCAGGCTCGAACATGTCGGTCGGGACGGACCCCTCTTCCAAGGAGCCGCAGGCCGCCGAGCCGGGGCGCCATGGCCTTTCTGAGTCCTCCTCATCCAAGTAATTATCCTCGTCCTTTCCACCCTCCCCCATGTCGGGGAACCCATCATCAGGGTCAGAATTTGGTGCGACAGTGTCGCCAGTATTCCTGGGCAGTTTTCCTCCCGGTAGGGTGCATTTCTTAACGTGCGTGCACTCTTACGGAAGTCATCTGATAAGCGGCCGAACCCTTCCAGGTGCCCCACGCTACACTTATGGGCCTTTAGAGAAGTAGAGGATGACATGCCACTAGGTCCTGCACCCACGTCCCCCAATATCCCAGAACCTCCATTGACCTGGGATGCTAGTTTGTCCACACTTTCCTGCAGGGGTGCCAATGCTTTGGAAATTGTCTGAGAAAGGAGCATGTCCACCCCTGCAGGAAGGTGGCGCTGTAGGGGCCATTCCTCCGCAAAGTCCAGATCGGGGGAATAGTCATGGTCCCTGAAGGGATTCATAGTGCTGGAGGGTGAGAGCACCAAAATCGTCCTTAGAAAAAATATATAGGGCAGCCCCCTCGCAATGTGCTCTTAGTAATGTATCCACTCGGTGTAAAACCGCTCATGCGGCCACAGCTGTATGCCTTACCGTGTTTGCAGTGTCACGCGAGGGTTGGTAGGGAGGTGGGGGGGCTCCACACAGTAGTGTGGATCTGTAGATGCCCACCGCTATCCCTAACGCGCTTCACAAATCTGAGGCGCGCTTCTTCACTCAGTGCACTGCTTCTGTGATCGCGGCGCGACTTACGGGCTGCTGAAACGCGAAACAGCACCCCTAGCAGACCCACTGTGTATCAAAAAGGAGAACGCTCGGGCCGGAGCAGGAGCCTACCGGGCGTCTTTAGAATTCAGCACGAGCGCGCACAGAGTCTACACATTAACTAATGTTATGTTATGTTATGTTATCTGAGTTTATAAAGCGCACAGCTGCCCCAGCAAAGAGGCGTCCCGGCGCTACCAGCGTCAGAAGGAACAAGGCCAGGAACACAACAAGTAGGCAAAGGGAACAGACAGAACCAAGAAGGACTAGACAGAAGGAAAGAGAAACGTTTTGATTGCTTTCCTGAAGTCCACCATGCGATCCAAGCTGCGAATCTGAGGGGGCAGGGAGTTCCACAGCTTAGCAGCTAAATAGCGGAAGGACCGACCTCCCACCCGAAAGCGCTTCACATGGGGGACAGTTACCAAATGCTCCCAGTCAGGAGACTGGGCGAGGCGAGCTTCAAGACCTTAAAAGAAAGGCAGAGAGCCTTAAATTGGATCCTTTTGGCCACTGAAAGCCAATGTAACCTCCTGATGGCCCCACTGGAAGGACAGTTACGTGGGAGCCCCACCAAGGCTCTGGCGGCAGCGTTTTGAACGCGCTGCAATCGCAGTATCTCAGCCTGATTAGCTCCCAATAGGAGCGAATTAGCATAGTCCAATCTGGATAGAATGGCTGATTGAACAATCACTTGGCGAGTGGATGAATCGAAGAATTTCAACAAGGGCCTAAGTCCCCGGAGGAGGCCAAAACAGGTACCTGCAACTCTTTTGGTATGTTCTTGAAAACTAAGGGTATCGTCCATCCATACCCCAAAATTTTTACCACCAACTTAGGTGTGGGAGAGCTACCAAGTAAGTTGGGCCACCATTGTTCACTCCAGAGGCTTCTGTCCCTCCCCATCAACAATAACTCTGTCTTAGTCGCATTCAGTTGAAGACAGTTTAAAGTCATCCACTCTGCCACAGCGGTCAAGCCGCTCCGAAACCTAGAAGCATCTAGAGTGGAACCATCGGACAGGGCCACCACCAGCTGTGTATCATCTGCATACGAGACCATAGTGAGGCCCATGTTCCTAGCCACTCTAGCCAGAGGTTGAACATAAAGATTGAACAATATGGGGCTCAGTGCAGAGCCCTGTGGTACCCCCTGCCCGATGGGATGAGCCTGAGAAAGAAACGGGGGGGCCGACACTCGGAAAGATCTCTCTTTCAGGAATGATCTAAACCATTCTAGTGCCAGGCCCACAACCCCGGCATCCTCCAGGCGCTGTAACAGAATTCCATGTGAAACCGTGTCAAATGCGGCACTCAGATCGAGTAAAATCAGTGCCGCCGTATGACCGGAATCAAGAAGGGTCCGCAGATGTTCTGTCACAGCCAGAAGAGCCGTCTCTGTACTGTGACCAGGGCGGAAACCATTTTGAGAAGGATCCAAGATGTTATTAGTAGTGAGATATTCCGTTAAAAATATTATTAACATGGGCCTCAGCAATCTTGGCTACCCAAGGAAGGAGCGATATAGGCCGAAAGTTTTCCAACTTTGCTGGGTCAAGTGAGGGTTTTTAAGAATAGGGGACACCCTCGCCTGTTTCCATGGGACGGGTACCACAGCTGTAGTGAAAGAAGTATTAACAACATGGCACAAAGGTGTCAGGAAAAGAGACAATGAATCCCTGAACTGGGCAGGTTTTAAAGGATCGGCCGGAGAGCCAGATTTGATTTTCCTGCTCAGTAAAGAAAACTCTTCCTGCGTTATACTGGGAATAGCTGCCAGAAAATGTAAAGGAGAGGACTCCTGCCGAGCGGCTGGAGGGAGAGACCCTTGCGGAAAGGACCGATAGATGGTATTAACTTTATCCACAAAAAACGTCGCTAAGTCTTCACACTGTTGCTCAGAAGTAATCATAGAAACAGAGGAGTTACTCCTTACTCTGAGGTCCTTAAGAATTTTAAAAATACATTTGGCCGGATTAGAGCTAAGCTTTATTTCGTTAGCATAGAAAGCAGCTCGAACCGTACAAATGGTTCTATGATAGTTTTTTATAGCGGACAAATAGCATTTTTTTGCCACCGAGTCATAACCTTTCCTCCATGCACGCTCAAGTTTCTTGCAGGCTTTCCGAAGTGCAGTCAAAGTGTCATTGTACCATGGGCTAGGGTTCAGAGTGCGGCCTTTCAGCCATTTCGCTGGAATAAGGGAATCCAACACTTGGATAATCCAGTTACAAAAGGCTCTATAGCCCTCATCTGCATCATTATGTGGAGCCGGCAGATTGGCAGCAAGAAGCGCATGAAAGTCCTCCAATCTCAATTTCCGCCAAGGGCGTTTAAAAACAGAGGGAAAAACAGTCTTATTAAGGGGCTCAGGGGCCGGGAAAGACATAGAAATCAAAGAGTGGTCAGACCAAGTAATGACCAATCAATAAGGGACGCGACCCTAGACAAGTATATAACAATCCTGCTAACAACTCTAATCCCCCCAAACACCGTAAACCCCAAGAGAGTCGTGAATGGAAAGAGGTACTTAACTGACAGCAGTGAAGAAAGAGGAAGGACTACAGCCAACGTGGATATATACACAATGGACGGAATGTGCTGTTATTGGTTGATGGTTACTATGGACACGCCTTAAGGACTCATGGACTTGAAGTCTTTTATCGTGTTTTGTGTTTAACTTTGAAACTGCTGGTGTAATAAAGAGTGAAGAAAGCTATGCATAATCCTCGCCTCCGGTCCTGACATAGAATTATCGAAGAAGCCTATGCTGCTTTAGGTAGCGATAATTTGGGAACCATAGCCGGGTAGTCTCGACAAGGACAACTCAAAGCAAGCACCCACTTCTAAAAACAAATGGGAAAACAAAAATTCTAAAAATAATAATTCAGAAAAGAATTCACGATCAAGGGGTGGGTCTCCCTAAAGGGAGTCCTCCGAAAAGAGGTACAACCTTAGGAATCGTGAAAACATTAGGAAACCTGATCGGTATCAGGACACTGATACACATTTCTTTAGTTCCTTCCAGGGTTCATCAAAAAACTCGGAGAAGGACGGGCGATCAGAACAAAAGACAGAAGATCGACCAAAGACAAAAAGGGAAACACATCGCACTTCAGATTATATTATCAAACAGGAAGAGCAACCTAAAGCAAAACCTCAATTCAAAAAGAAAAAAGTAGCTGGCTTAAAAATTAGACATGCCCAGGTTACTGAGGAATCAGCTTCTGAACGGGGAATGGGCTATGACGATGGTAGATAGCGCTGCAGAAGTAACAATAGCTCGCCAGAACGTGAAGGATTTTCTGGTGACAGCCGAATTGAATGAGCACATCCCGGTGGAAACACCTGATACTAGGGTTAGTGTCCTGCATAGACTATACAACATTACACTACTAATAGACGGGGACATCTCAAGAAAAATTAAGGGTCTCTTTTGGGAAAACTCGACATTTGGATATGACTTCCTGTTAGCAGAAAGAGATTGGCCGCCTGAATTTGTGATGGAGTGCCCAAAAGGTGAAAGCGTCATTTTACCTGCTTTCTCCGACCTCATTCTGGAATCTTTAAAACATTCATACGCGCAGGAGTGGGCACTAGCGCTAGCTCCAGCACTATAGAGAAACCATGTAGGGTGGGATTTGGAGTCTACCCACCACGAAATCCCATTGAAATCTACTCCAAATCCACAGACAGTACCCTAATAAAAATAATGCAAAAAGACAGGTCAAAGAAATTCTAGACCAACTTGAATACCAAGGTGTAATTGAAACTTGCACCTCCCCGATGAATAGTAATGAAACCCGACAACACATATTCGTCTAGTTTTAGATTACCGACATTTAAACACATGCACACGAAACTTTGCAGTTCAGAATGCACACAGTGCTCCATTAATGAATAACATTGTGCGGAAGAAATACAAAACCACATTAGATATCTCAAATGGATTCTTCTGCCAGAACATAGCTCCAGAAAGCAGATATTTGACAGCATTTTCTGCGCTCGGCACTCAGAGAAAGTTTTGCCGTTTGCCCCAAGGGTATAAGAACAGCCCGGGGCTATTCACCGCAAGAGTGTCAGAAATATTACAAACATGCGATGAGGAGGCAGTGTCCTACGTAGATGACATCTATCTGACAGACAATGAATTACTTGAACACTTGTGCAGGGTGAACAACATAATTGTTAGATTCGCCAATTTGGGCTACAAATTTAATTTTAAGAAATCAAAAATTGCCCATCTCAATGTCCTATTTTTGGAATACGAGCTGTCATGTAAAGGCAAGAGCCTGGCAGCCAACTTTTAGGAAAAGTGCGCGCTGCTCCAACCTCAAAAGAATCTAAAGGTTTTCCAATCCATTTTAGGATTTCTACATTTTGGCAGAACATACTTTCTAGATTATGCAGAAAAAGTAAAACCTTTCTACGACTTAATCAGACCTGATTTCACACCACATCAGTGGACACAACAACACACAGATACTCTCCGTTCAGTTCAGGCTGACATGATAGCATCTAAACATTTGCACACACGTGTAAACACTACCAACTTGGTGATCGAGGTGGTCCCGGGTTTATCAGGATATACTTACCTCACGTTCAATGAAGGTGAGACAGTCCCAATTGCATACAAATCACATTTATACACAAATGATGAAATGCGATTTGCGGCAACAGAAAAAATATTGACTGCAGTACAGACTGCTGTAGTAAGAGAAAGTGCACTAGCACAGGGAAAACGCATAATCGTCGTTACCCCGGTACCAACTTTAGAAGCTGTTACCAAAGCGAGCATTCCAAAAGCAAAAGCGCTACATCAGTGATGGATATAATGGGCTAATTCTCTCACTGCAAAAGATGTAGATTACAGATACGATTCTACATTAAGAACACAAGCGTTCCTGCAGTATGAACAAGAATATCCTCTGCTCAATGAAATCTTGCCTCTAGAGAAATATTAATACATCATTTACGCTGATAGATCTGCTCAGCCTGCCACAGGAAGTAAATAACAATATACCGCTGCGTGTGCTATAGTGAAAGGACGTATGCAGGACGGTAAGTTCTATCCCAGCAATACGACTATACAATCTCTAGGAGATTGTACTGCGCAGTTGGCTGGGCTGAAAGCCCTGATATTGGTACTACAGTATACGGATCGGGAATTCCCCACACTGATAGTGTGCGATTTGTTCTACTGTGTGTAGTCTTACAATGAATATCTTCATTACTGGGGCCAGAATGGGTTTAGAGATTCCAAGGGTTGCACAATTAAACACAAATTGTTATGGGAACAAGGGGCAAAGCTGAAAGCATGCCTGCCACAGGCTCAAGTTATTCACACTTGAGTCACCAGTGTGTTGGTATACACGTTGAAGGGAATTCACTGGCTGATGAAGCCGCCAAGGCGACAGTGCGAAATGCTGCCTTTGCTGCAATCACTCGTTCTAGCACGAGGATAGAAGGAAACCTACTGATCAACTGTCAACGCCTCGCCGTTCCAAAAGGCTTTCCACTCAAATATTTCTATAAATTAGATGTGCGAAACACACCGTATGCTCAAATTCCAGGAGTGGGGGATAGAGTTATACTACACACTGATCGCAGATTAGGTTTAATACTAGCTGCACAAGAGGGTCTGGGCTCTGCACACGCAGGAGTCACCGCTACGGTTTCGTTACTGAAGCGGCGATTCTGGTGGCCAAGTTTGTCTAAACAAACAAAGGCTTATTTCTTAAAGTGCGACATCTGTCAGCATATGAAAGGTTCCACCGTAGCACGGCCACCATAAACACCATTACTCATTTCAGACAGACCTCTCGCATGTGTCTATTTGGATCACTCCGCCCCTTAAATTCAGACGGGGCTTACAAGTACATCTTGGTGGCAGTGGATTCATGCTCTAGATTTCTATAGGTTTGGCCTCAGCGTTTGGCTGATGCTCGAACTGTTATAAAGGATTTGTGATTCTTTATCGGGACATACGCAATTGGCATGTTACACTCCGACCGTGGCCCTGCGTTTAGCTCTCAGGCTTACAAGGAAGCCATAGAAAGTATGGGCGTGGCCTTGTGGGACTCCTCCCCCTACCATACCGAGGGAAATTCGGTGGTGGAGAGGAAAAACCGGGACCTAAAGCAATCCTTAACAGCAGGCGGTAGTTGGGTCAATCACCTATAGAGGGCACTGAATAATATGCCAAGAAAATCCTTAGGAGGACGTACCCCCTATGAGATCCTGTTTGGGACAAGAATGTGGGTACCTGACCTCGATTGTGCCAGCACAGTGGCAGATGTAAAACCATTTGAATTGAATGATCATTTGGCTGTTTTACAGGAACACAATGAATTCCGGGCATTACAAAGCAACGCCCAAGTAAAACGCACCGCCACTGGGGAATTGAAACCGGTTCTGGCAAGACCTGTCTGGGTCCCGAAGATTTTGGACCTGGTCAGAGAAAAGATCGTGGACAAGGAGTTTGGGCCATCCTACAGAACACCTGTACCTGAACTGGCGGTTCAAGGAACAAGAACAGTACTTCTTCCGCCTCATACCGGTAAAACAGAAAAAAGATTTGTCTCCATTGTTCTGCTCAAACCACACTATGTGGCCGATTCTCAACAGCAGGCCACATGGAATCCTCAGTAGCCACCGATCTCCCTTCGCTACTGTACAGGAAGTTCAGATGGAAAGACTAATAACTTCTCAAGACTCCACTGCGCAAAATGAAGGAGTATCAAATAACGGAGTACGAATTACACCTGTTGAAATTGAACAACATCCAAATGAAAGTGAAACGCAAATTGCAATTCGGCCCAACAATGAACTTTACATCAACGTGCCTTCACAAGAAGCAACTGCCAGTTCTACAAACACTGCTGATCTCCCAAAGATAGATCGAACTGTGTCGGGCTACTTCATCAACTTTGATGACTTTTCTTCAGATCCAAGTGAACCTGAGCAAACGCCACCCATCTCTAAAAAGGAACAACTTTGACAATTCTATCTCTGGCTGAAAAGGACTTACTAAGTATCACCTTGGCTGCATCTTTCGTTTGCATTAGGGATCCTGTTTTTGTTAATTTGGATTGGTATAGTAACTGTCTTTTTCTTATTACTGAATGGACATTACCTCCTACAACGCTCTGCAGTACAACCTGTGAACTTGGTCCTGAAACCACATACGTCATCACACCGTGAACAAAGAGACTTGTCCCTAGTGAACATTTCAGCAATTCCAGTACCGGATGGCATAGTTTGGGATAGAGTTTCATATGATGTATTTGGTCCCACTGAACATTTGAAAATTTCACACGTTTAAAATTTCAATGAATGATTTCATTACCCCGAGTACACTCTCTGATGATTGGGACATTGAGACTGTAAATACCATGCTTTCAGAATTAGAACAATCTGCTGCATTTTCTTACAGGGAATTGTATGAAGACACACCTGACTACAATAGCATGTTTTGTTACCAGCATTATGGTCCTCACTTTTTGTACAGAGCTAGTGTTCCACGCGTTGTAAATACTTACCATCAATGGGAACATTACCCTATACCACCGAAAGGTAGTTCTGTCACATTTGCACAGAAATGTGCATACTTTTCAGGGTTCAATACATCAGACCCAATGTCATACTATTATAAGTTAGTACAGACTAATGCAATGGCGAAGAAAATGATGCTGACAAACACCAAGCTCATATACTCAACACCTTTCATCTCCCAACTGTCTATACAAGGTTTCGACTATTGAAGGGACACGAAAGACACAAAATCCATCTGGGGACGAAAGATTGGCAGGTTCAGGAAACTGAGGCTTTAATTAGAGCTTGCCTCATACCGCTACAAATAATATTCCTGAACAGAACAGTGCAACAAACTACCTGCTACGGGTTTGCAAAAATATAAGACCTAAAAACACCATGCATCCTCTTACCCACACCTATTGAAGGTTTGTTAAATGACACACTGATAAGTGAGGAGATGCTGGGTGAAATGGTACAGAATGGTACATACAATTCCTCAACTCCCAATTGGAAGGGATGGTTGGTTTGGCCTATGGACACAAATGGGTGTCAAGCAAGATTCAAGGGTACCACCAGAGGGTTTAGTATCCATAGGCCCGACCCACGCGCTATGTACACACAGACGATCCAGGGGTAGTGACTTCATATAGTTTTGGGAAGTTGTGCCTAGAGTGGCTAACAGCCTCAACATTACAACAGGTGAAACAATACTTGTCCCTTCTAAAAGACAACATGGATCTTAGAGATTTCTTGTTAGGTCCCAAGAAACCGTGTAAGAACCGCTTCTTATATGCCATCTACAATGAACTGTAGAAAGTCTCCCAACAGGATGCTGCTGAGACATTACGCAAAATTGATAGGATTAACCTAGAAAAGGCCATGGCTGTGGTAGACAATGGTATGACCACACTTTCTTAACGTATTTATTCACTGGGCAAAATTGTGTCCTGGGCAATTGACATAATGGAACAAAATTTGTCTATTCTACAACATGGGCAATCTCAATGGCGCTCCATTATGCTTTTAAGCTGGACGCTCCAATCATTGCGTTAAGGCCCCGTGCCATGGAAATACATTAATAGTAAAAGTTTGTTTTCGGTTTACAATCAGACCGACAGTTTGGTGTAGGCATTGTACCCACAATAAACCCAGAAACAGAAGTCTGGTAGGACAATAGCAGGGTACTTCAGCAACCATGAAGGCGATCTACAAGAATTGTCTTGGCATCCTTTTATCTTCCTTTTAAGTGTGCCCCTCGTGTTACATGTTGCTCAACAGGCCTGTCCGGTGTAGTGTCACAGGATGCCCACGGCCCCCTATCTGAATATCCTTTGGATTTCAGAGAAGTCCTATCTGCTCATTGAGGTCAGAATATTGTTTGCTTCTGAAAGGCATTTAAACCTCATTCTCACCCATTCAAGGCTTAGCACAGGCTGGGAGAAGCTGGATTGCCAATGCAAATTAACCTCCAGGAACTTCATGCAGGGTAAAGGTGACTTTTTAAAAGCCACTTTCCTTCAATAGTTATTAAGAATCTGACTTCACACTGAATTTGGTTTTTAATAACTCATAAAAATAGTGGTTTGATTATTTTTCTAGCTGGCCCCTTTCTCAAGCTAGCAGTATTTGTATTTTAATCTGCACTCTGTATTTATAGATAGGGCAGTTTATACTACCATAGTGAAAATAGTTTTTTGGGCCTTGTCACTGAAGGGTCATAGTAATATTAATTTTCTGCATGTCTCATTTTTAAATACTATACACCCTACTGTAGTAACCACACGGACAACAGGAACGTAACAAGACAGTGGTTGATTGGCATCCAACACCACAGCTCCTAGAGACCAACTGTCCCCACTCCAACTGTCCACCACCCTTCCAACATCCCATTAGGGAATGCTCCATCTCATAATGACTGAGACAGAGCTGAACCCAACCATAGAGTAAAGCAGCATATTACAACTTCTCCTTCCTTTACAGTAAGAAGGAAACCAACAGGCTAAATGTTATAACAGAAAAATTAATGTAACATACATCTTTTATTAACCGTAAAGAACAACACAGGGTTAAATAACTGGAAAAAACATGTAAGAAAGAATCTGACCTAAAATATGAAATGGATAATAAAATAAACAGTAAAATGAAATAAATATATGCACATACTATTACAGTTATTCCATATAAGAGTACCAATGCAATGGTATTCACAATCACTGAACTGCTACATTTCTACTACCATCCAAAACGCTTTGCAAGTGAAACCTTCCTATTACTTTTCCGTGGTTTAACAGGCTGGACATCCTTCTCCATGTTAGTTTCCTCACTCTGACCAGTCACTTTGCCCACAACTTTCGCCAGTACTTTATAAACTCTGGACATATTCCACCAATCTTTTTTGTTGACTCTTATTGCATAACGCAACACAGCATCAATTTTTACTGGTGTCCTAAATTTAGACAAACCTTTAGCTACCTTGTGGGGTATCTTGATCCTGACCACATCACCCACCTGTAGTTTAGTTAACTTTCCTTTAAAAACTAATTTGTTTTTCTTTGTACTGAACTTTATTCTCAGCTTGGTCAATGGGGAGGACAAGCAAACCCCACTTCCTCATCCAAGCAGGACACATTTCAAAACCTGCTACTCTGCCCCTCAGCATTTCAAATGGAGTCTTCCCAGACACTCGATTGGGTGTGGTGCTGTCAAGAGTCTTACCTCGAACTTGCACGGGAACAGAATGATGAGCTTTCCCAATTCCTCTCCCAGAACCCCTCGGGTAACCTACTGTCACAGGAATACCCTAAAGTCCTGGGGGGGGGAAAGGTGATTGGGACAAAATAACAAAAGATAAAAGATTGAGGCTGCCTTAAGTAGTCTGGTTTCTGCTCCGTTCCTACCGGCTCCTCACCAGTCTAGCTGTTTGTGAAAATTCTTCTATAGGAGCATCTGAAAACTAGATAAACGCAGGCAATTAGAATGAAAAATTTCAATTTAATTCTTTCTTTTCGTCTATACATTAATTCTCTATAGTAACCCCTTTTATCAACTAACATACCCAGTAATCCTAGGCTTGCGCTTCTCTTCTTATGAGCAATTAGTTTTGTTCCTAGATGTCTTCTAGCATTTTAAAAGAATGTGCACCGTGAAAGTGTTTAGTCTTATTCTCCTTGATGTCTGAATGTTCTTGTGTTTTTTCTCTTTTTACAGGTGGGAACTCTCCTGAGGAAAACGGAACTCTGGTAAGTACTCATTTTGTTTCTTAATATTTTCCTCTGACCAAACACGCAATTATTGTATTTATGTTCATTTAATAATAGATATAGGTTGTTGTACTTAGCTTGCGTATTGACAGGGGAAGGCTTGATGACTGCATTAAGCAAAGCCTCCGTCTGTGTGGAACATTGTCTCTCGAATCAGCCAGGAACGCTGCTTGGGAATGAAGGACTTACATGCTCTAGGACGCAGACTCCGAGCAGTGAAACTACTCTGGAAATGGGAAAGAGCATGCACGGAAAGAAGGGTTCTCCCGTATGCTTCTATCCCTCCGGAGAGATTCGCGAGATGAAGCCCAACGGGCAACGAGAACCCCACTCTAACTACACCGATGAAAAACTAAGGACTTCACGCGCACGACAACTACCTCACGAGGCTACGAGGGGGAGGTCAGTGTGATGCGCACTTGACAATCACTTCAGTGAAGTGCGTCGTCTCAGAGTGGCGCGCATTTCACATATAATCTTGAGCCTTGGGTTGGAAGAACAACTAGAACGGATCTTCTTACACATTAAGGCTGCCATCTTGGAGTTTCTTTTCCTCCGTGCTTCTTTCCACAGATTTCTGTTGTACCTTCTCTCTTGTTCTGGATGACCTCTAAGGCCTAATACACATAGGGAATAACCTTTAGTTTTGTGAGTCCTAACAGGTGCGATGCGCCTACAGCATACTTTGAATTGCTTTAACAAGCTCCATCCTGTTACTCACTACCTATTGTATACACTCAACTAACATTTGTTTCATGCGTTCAATAAAACCATTTGCCTGCGGGTGGTACCGTGCTATCTTGCATTGTTCAATTTGAGATTGTTTAAAAAAATCATTAATTTCTTTTGACAAAAATTGAACTCCATTGTCCAACACAATCTCTTTAGGAAATCCTTCCCTTGCAAAAATAACTTGTAATGACACCTTCTTTGGTCGGATCAGCCATGAATTGGACTTCCCACCACTAACTATAGAAATCCTCCACAACCACACCATATTTATATTTATTACACAGAATATAAAATAGTCCAATAAAATCCACACCAAGTTTCATCCGGGGACCATCTGCCAGATCTACTACTTGGCATGGAGGAGTAATAGTTTTGATAACCTTATCACTAGCACATCATGAAATACACTCTTTAACAACATCAAAAATGTGTCTGTCCTTAGATGGCCCCCAAAACACTCTCCTAATCCTCCTTTTAGTATTAGTCTGTCACAAATTCCCTTCATGCCCTACTTGGACAATGCGTTCCCTCAACCTTTCTGGTGTAATGAACTTGTCACCCTGCATCAACATGTTTCCTTCCTCTAATATCAGTTCATTTGAAATCTTTGCACAAGGTTGGATTTCTGTGGGAAGATTCTTCACTTTAGGCCACCAGTGTACTATGTATTTGCTCACCATACTGAGCACTTTATCTGCCCTCAATTTAGCCATCCACTAATTGTCTCAGAACCCTCCATTGGAACACACATCGACTGCTGCAACCAAACATTCTTCCTCTTCATCAGGTGAACCCTCATCATTCTCCTCCAGGGGCAACAGAGACCTGGACAAAGAATCTGCCCGAATGATTTTCAGCCCCACCAGTGTGTGTTCTGCTATGAAATTATACTGGAGCAGTTTGAAGCTCAACTGTGCAATCCTGGGAATGTGTTCTTTATCCAAATGTCCACTCAACATGTAACTAAGAGGTTTATGGTTAGTCAATAGTTTGAATGTCCTGCCCCGCAGAAAACATTTCAACCTTTCAACTTCTCAACAGCAAGCCAATAACTCGTGTTCAATCACAGTCATTTTTTTCACTGGGATGCAACACCCGAGAGGCAAAACTTACAGTGCACTCCTTTCTTTGTATCTTTTGGACAACCATACCTCCCAAACCACTCAAACTTGCATCAACTGATAGAACACATTCTTTAGATGGATCAAATGGTGTTAAGATGTTGCGTTCAGCCAACTCACTCTTAACCTATTCAAACTCTTTCTGACAATCCATGTCCCAATTAAAAGGTATTCCCCTTCTCAGCAATCCTCATATATGTTCAGTTTTGGCTTCAAAGTTACGCTTAAATTTAGCGTAAAACTCGCATACACCAAGAAAAGATGATACTTGTTCTTTGCTGGTGGGAGTAGGAGCCTTTACTATAGCCTCTATAAGTCCATGTGCGGCTCCACACCATCACATGAAATGAGATGACCCAAGTGTCCGACGGACCCTACTCCAAAAACACATTTGTGTTTAATAGCCAAATTTCCAACATGCTGTAATTTGCTCAAAACACACTCCAGAATTTTGTCGTGTTCCTCTTTAGTTTTCCCCGACACCAAGATATCGTTGTGGAGCACCACAGTGTTTTCCATTCCCTCAAAACGTTTTCCATTATGTGCTGAAAAACAGTTGCCTCCGAGGCCAGACCAAATGGCATGCACCTAAATTGGAATGTGCCCACGGGAGACACAAGCACAGTAAGATGTCTCGAACTCTCATCCAACATTACCTGATGGTATGCTGATGCAAGGTCAATTTTCGAAAACACTTTTGCCCCAAAAAAACATTGATATGTTTTTATCAATCCTTGGCAAAAGGATGCGAATCCACCCATATCTCTTTGTTTAAACTGTGTAAGTCCACACAAACCCTCAGGCTACCGTTCTTTTTGCGTGTTACCATCAAAGGGGAAAGCCACAAGGATGACTCAATCTGCTCAATCACCACATTTTCACACATTCTCTTGAGTACATCCGCCAATTCATTCCTAAACCTAAATGGCACATTGCACAGTTTATGCTTAATAGGTCTAACCTGTTCTTTGACCTTAATAGCATGTTTAAACCCTTTAATGCAACCCAGTTTCTCAGTGAACACCTCCATAAATTTGTTAGTCCAAACACCTGTTCCATTCTGCTCCTCATCACTTGCCAAGGATACCTGCTCTTTAGTTCCAGGTCTCAAGGTCTTGCCGAACAACCGTTGGTGGTACCACCCTAAAATATTTAGTCCTTTTTTCACTACATACACTTTACCATGGATGCACCGATCTTTAAACTTCATGAAAGTTTAAAAAAAAAAAACCTGGGTTCTATTTTCCTAACCTCATAGGATACATGGTTTCTATCAGGTGCCTCCAGTTGTTTGTTAGGCCACTTCTCCGTTAACATAGTCATGTGTGCACCTGAATAAACTAATTGCTTAATTTCTTTTTCATCTACTACGATATCCACATAAGGATCAACAGTTTTCTGATTTGTCTTTAACAACTAACCCCAAATCACACATGGAACTCACAACATCTCCATTGTCCACATCCACAAATACCATATTTACTTTTTCTTTGGACAAGCATACTTTTGCAAAGTTTCTCTGTTTTCTGAATTTGCAACATAATTGTCCATGGGGAAAATGTGTAGCAAACCCACATTTTGGACATACATTTTCTTGAGAACCAATATTCTTTTCAGATTTTAGAGACACTCTACTTTTATTGGCTTTAGCCACATTACCTTGCTTTGTATTTTGTTCTTTCACTATCCCATCAACAACCTTTTCATTTTTCATTCATTCTTTAGATGCCGCTGGCGACAACTCTATACTTTTGACTATACTGATGGTTTCTTGTAGTGATTAATTTTTTTAAGTTAACAATTTTTCTCTCCATCTCACAACAATCTGATCTTGAATTAACTGCGAAGTAATTGCTTCAAACTCACATTCCGATGCCAAAATGTGCAAAGCCGCTACATACGCTTCTATACTGTCTTCAGATTGCTGTTCATGTGTGAAAGATTTATGCCTCAACACAACAATACTAGCTTGCACATCAAATTGTTTCTCTAATCGCACAACAGCATCTTGAAATTCATCTAATGAATCTTCACCTTCAATCACCTCCAAAGGAGGTAAATGCTCTAGAACCGCTTGCCATTCAAAATCAAGATTGTGTTCTAGTATAAATCTCTTGCGTTCTGCCCCAAATCTGTTACCACTCACCTCACCCAGATACTTGCTGAACTCTCTATACCATATTTTCAACTTAACTGGTGGATCCCCTGGAAGCTGTAAGAATGGTGGCACACTCTGCATACTGTCCATGAAGAATAGATAATATACGTGTTGTGCAATACAGAATTATCACATGTCTATAGAATTATAAATAAATCTTGCTATTACACTGCTATATGTACATACACACTGTATATAAAGGATGTATGTATGTGTTAACCGAAACAACGCAGAAAAATAATTACTCTTTGTGCCAATACTAGCATACACACAACCATACCCCCAACAAGAGATGTTGGGCCCCCACCCTACTGCATGTTCTCAGTAAAATACTTGTATATATCGCAAATGTTTTTGTTATATCCTAAGTATTACATGTATATGTAATCAGCCTAGGTCCTCCTAGCTGCTCAGCCAGAGCGAGAGATGGTAACAGAATGTTGGTGTGACTGTGATGAATGGAATGCCTGGGTGCCTGAGTGCCTGGGTGCCTGTGTGGATGAGTGGTGACAGTTGGAGATGGGCTGAGCAGCTAGGCAGGCTGCTCCTGGTGGGGCTGGTACATGGCCAGTACCTGACTAGAGTTGGCTGAACTATGATTGATACTACCCTGAACTGGAACTAATAAAGAAGACTTCAGAATATACAACATGGTTTCCAGTGTCTCTATGTGCAGGGTACAACATTTATGTTGGCGACGAGCGGACCTGGACCCAAGCGTACTTAAGGATGGTACAGAAACAAAGAGAAACTCAAGACTACAGAAAACAAGAGACAAAAAGAAACTTGGGAACCTTGACGGAAGAAATTAACCGTAAAAAAAGTAAAGAGCGTCGTGTTTGGAGCAACAGGCAAGCCAGCCCCACCAGTGTCCTTGTCATCGGACAGCCCCAACCACCGTGTGTGTCCAGCCTGAACTTGCTCCATGGATTTGCCCACAGGTATGGTCTGTTATGTTAGGGTGTGTCTGGACTAAGTTTCACCCTACCACATCCTTTTGTTTGTGCCGCATGGATGTTTCTATAGCGTAAAGGAATTGTGGCTGTTCAAGATGTGAGTTATGGACTAACTGAGTGAAAGTATTTCACAGGTGCCACACAGGAGCGGTGTGGTTCTCCAAAGATTGGTGCTTTAGTCTCAAGGAAAGCAGAATTAAGGAGATTTAACATAGTGGATACTTGTGTGACCCGTGAAATCCACAAGCACAGTGACAGATGTCGCTCTACTCAATTTGAGCTTTGGAGGTACTTGCATTTCCAGAGTAAAGTTACTCTGCACTACAACAATGTTCTGCATGTGTATTGGATTGGCACACATCTGCACACTGTGCCATCGTGTTTTGGGACGTCGATGACAGAGTTTGGATTTGGAGTGCAACTTTTTTTTTTGTGTTTTGACAAGGATCGCGCTCCCTGAATTCAACTTTACAAGTACAGTGGCATGGGGCACTTAGGCCACGTCTGGTGTACTTGCGTCGGACCATTGTAGGGAGCATTGGAGGTGAGCCCCTTTTCGTATTTGAGTGTTACCCTCCTTTTAGCCATCTCCCTGCTTGCACCAGTTCAACCGCTTCTCTAGTTTTAAAAATGCTGGCGCGTGTCAGTATTTGGCGCGCGCACTCCTACCTGCATGATGACGCAGACCTTCTGACTTCTAGCTCTTCATGAAGCTCTGTGACGCCTGTCTTCGCCCGACTCTTTCTCTTCTTCGGATGTTGTGGTGCATGTACGCACCGTGAGCCACTCTGCAGCGACGTAGAAAACATGCCGCCATCTTGTGTTTGGCGGCTGCAGTCTTTCATCATCTCCTACAGAAGCGTTGCTGTCACGATGTCAATTTAGTGCGCTTTGCCAACCACGTTGTTCTTCCTATAAAGTTCAACCAAATCTCGCACTTGACCGGGAATGTCGCAGTATTGTGTTCGGCTGCAGTTCATGTCTTCGTGTGACTTGAAGGTGTCCAGGGATGTCGCATGGTCCAGTCAGTCGACATTTCTGCAACCGTTTTGTTTAAAGGTTTGTTGAAGCTCGGAGAAACCACAAGTACTCTCTTGTTCATTGTCCACCTGTATGACTGAACATGGGGCACTATCGTGGGGCAGCTACCCAGTTAATCTTAGAGACACATGGTGCCGCAAAGTATGCAATCGCAACTAGTCTGTACTGGATCACAGGAAATCAACTTAGGCTATGGTTTAATCATTTTGGTTTTGTCACACACTAAGGTTTTTTTTTAGACTGTTCCTGTTCTACCAAAGTGAGCTTCGTGTTGCAAGAGTTGCTTTAGTTTGTGAATTGTTTTGCTCTGGTCATTCTTTCTCGTTTCTACAAAGAAATGAATATACTGGAAAATACGTTGGTTTCTGCTATTGCCACACTGTTATTCTTTCAAGAGGGTTGTTTTTTTTAATGTAATTTGGCCACACTTTGTTTGCTTCTAGTTGCAGCCCACATTTCTGTACTTTACGTTTTGGTGTGCTCTAGACAGGAGTGTGTCCACTGTAGCACAACTCGGGTGAGAGATCGCTCACCAGCATGGGGCACTGGTCACTAGTGTTCTACAGTAGATGGAATTGTATTAGTAATCTCAAAGTTTCATATTTCGTGATGCCACAGTTTTACGCTGTTTATTGGTTGGGACGTCCTAGTCTGCTAGTGGGTGGACATCACAGTTGATCCCTTAGGTGAGGGGTAAGGTTGGGTTTTAGTCCCTGTCAGTGACCCCTACATGGGGGTAGGTATATGGATTAGCTCCCTTATACCTGTGGGTGTCATTCCCAATTTATGTACAAGGGTACATTGTGTTTGTATGCCACAGTTTCTGCCTCTTTACACTTAGGCGGGATTTACTTTACACTCCCTTACATTATGGTGGTTCTGGTCTTGGTGGGTGGTTTCCCACCTCTATGTGTTGTGGTTACGTTACATATGTAGTTTTGTGTTGTGATCATTGTGTGTAAGTCGTCTTGCGCTGCACGTTTGGTTTGAACTTTTGGTCTGATGTGTTGGTAAGTCGCCTTGCGCTGCACGTCATGTCACCCTTGTTGTCTGTTTCTGGCCTCGGGTGTTAGTCGTGGGGTGTGTCCACCCTTCACTACATTATTTTCTAATGTTTTTTTGGGAAGGATGGGGTTATTGCTTGCTTGGTATTTATTATTGCTTGGTAATTATTACTGCTTGACAATTTTATTCCTTCCTAAAGGTACGCAGTGTTTATACTCTGACGAAGTTGCTATTAGTTTCGCTTCTCTGCGGTTTAACATTGTTTGTGACTTAATAATCTATTTCACGCTTTGAAATGTCTTAATAATCTTCATGAGGGAGGATGGGGGATATTGATGCACATTTTACATCTCGTATTTTGCCGTCTTTTCTTGATTTGCATTGTTCACACTCTTGTGATGTTTTGCTTTTAGTTGCATCCCTGAGTTATGAACATTACCGCTTTCTTGTGTATAGTTTTGTCCTTTAGATTTGTAATTTTTGTTTCTATTTAAAGGAAAGGGATAATGTTATATCCTAAGTATTACATGTATATGTAATCAGCCTAGGTCCTCCTAGCTGCTCAGCCAGAGTGAGAGATGGTAACGGAATGTTGGTGTGACTGTGATGAATGGAATGCCTGGGTGCCTGGGTGCCTGAGTGGATGAGTGGTGAAAGTTTGAGATGGGCTGAGCAGCTAGGCAGGCTGCTCCTGGTGGGGCTGACTAGTACCTGACTAGAGCTGGCTGAACTATGATTGATACTACCCTGAACTGGAACTAATAAAGAAGACTTCAGAATATACAACATGGTTTCCAGTGTCTCTATGTGCAGGGTACAACAGTTTTGTATCTCAAAATAACTTGCATGACAGGGCAGGTCCTCTTTACTTCAGTAAGGCCACAAGTACATTTCAAAACGTACTGTACATTGCTCAGCACATAAAGACTGCTGTCCCTACAACTTTCACCGTGCATACACAATGTTTCTAGAGGCGATGAAGCCTTCCGTCAGTCTCTCTTGAAAATGCACTACGCCAGCACCTACACCAGATGAAGTGGCGCAAGGACGCCTTCCGATTTCAATCTCTCTATGAGATGCACCACGCACATAAAAACGGACATGATGTGATGCGAATCTACATTGTGATGCGTCTCCTTTCTTCAATGATGCGCTGTAGACGGCATTCACGAATGGCCCAATGCGTTCCAGATGCTGCGTTTCAAACGTGGGGACGTTCTCTCGAGATTCTTCTCCTTCCTATTACGATGCGCTCCAACCGGCGTGTACGGTGGCCCCAATGTGTTCCATATGCTGCGTTTCAAACGTGGGGACGTTCTCTCGAGATGCTTCTCCTTCCTATTACGATGCGCTCCAACCGGCGTGTACGGTGGCCCCAATGCGTTCCATATGCTGCGTTTCAAACGTGGGGACGTTCTCTCGAGATGCTTCTCCTTCCTATTACGATGCGCTCCAACCGGCGTGTACGGTGGCCCCAATGCGTTCCATATGCTGCGTTTCAAACGTGGGGACGTTCTCTCGAGATGCTTCTCCTTCCTATTACGATGCGCTCCAACTGGCGTGTACGGTGGCCCCAATGTGTTCCAGATGGTGCATCCTTGTGTAATGAAGTCCACACGAACTGCCACAATATGTGTCGTGACGCGTCAGCTGCCGATGCGATTCACCCAAAATGCGTTTCAACCGTCCAATACAGCCAACTTCAAACACTGTATTACTGCTGGCACAGGACGTGCAGACTGTCCATAAGTACACCGCACTGGCTACGGAAAAGGCTCACCTCCTGAACAGGTAGGGTCTCCTCGTATTTCACCAATAAAGCATATTGTCCTTTTCTTGAGAATCCAAGTACTTTAGGACTCTGACAATGCTACCAGAGGGCAGCATACACGAGTTGGAGCCAAACCATCGCCAATTTTGTAGCAATCACATGGACAACAGGAACTTGACAAGACGATGCTTCATTGGCATCCAACTCCACAGCTCCCAGAGACCAACTGTCCCCACTCCAAATGTCCACCACCCGTACAACATCCCATTAGGGAATGCTCTATGTCATAATGACTGACATAGAGCCGAACCCAACCATAGAGTAAAGCAGCATACTACACCTACCTTGTGGGGCACGAGGATTACATTGGGGTGACTTAATAATATTTAAAAGGGAGGTTTTCACCTGTCGAAAGTTATTTAAACAAGTTGCATTGCAGGTTTTACACTGAAGGAGTCATGCTACACAGATGGGCCTGGAGCCATGTTTTCGTTCATCCCACTAGTGGGTTGCACAGTAAGTGCTGCAGTCCACAGGTGCCAGTTAACATGTGTGTTTCTGTACCACCTACTATATGGCGTGATAAACATGTTAATTGCTCCAATGGGGTATTAGCCAATTTCTCCATGTGTTCGTGCTCAGAGCCCCAGTGTCTGAGTCTAAATACCATCAATAAAATAGGGTCTAGCAGGGGTGACCATGCAGAAAAAATAGTGTTCCTACACTCAACAAAATCTTAAAATGGATCTTCCTTTACCTAGGCTTCCTTCACAGAGTTCAACCGACACCTGCACTTGTGTTCTCTTGTCTAGATTACACGAATAGACTATGCACTGGAGCCTGGAAACCCCTCCTAAATAAACTATCGGGTGCAAAAGTCAATGACTGTACTACTCCTAGACCTAAAAGCCTGGGACCACATCACTCCATCCCTTGGGACGTTGAAGTTGTTCGCAAAGTCTTGCTAGATCACATTGAAATCATTGTGCATAACTGCATGGATTAGGACCACCATTTCTACTACAGCAATTTCTGATCTTCTGCCCTAGAAAAACGGCCTGCAAAAAATATGCACCTCAAAGTGCTGCATTTAAAAAACACAGAATTGGAGGTCGCTGTTTGTCAGTCCACTCCAGGAAATTTAGTAACTGGCTCCCGACTCAGATAAGGAAGTTAAAAAAGAGCCTCTTTCCCAAAGTCCTTCAAAACGTAGCTCTTCAAATTTTCAGACCCTTAAATGATACTCAGCAACCCCAAATATAACACCCAACAACCCCAAAACTAGTGAATCATAACATGAAAAATAGGATAATATGAAGAACTCAACAATTTCGGATCTTATAAAGCATGACCTGCCTATACCTGTTACTTGAGTTCGAAATCCCTTAAGAACACAAGACAAGAGGCGTTTGGCAAAACAGGAACAGTTTGTTTAATTAAACATTACGGCCGGGAGAACAGTTACAGGCACTAGGTCTGAAGGCTGTCTCAATTTACGATCAGTTATTGTCCTTCTTTTATGCAAAACATGATGGGTTATAATAGGTTCTGACGTACCATATATGGTAAGGAATTTTGGTTGCTGCCTTTGAAGTCATAAATTAATTGTTTAATGGTTACCACAGGTGGGACTCAACCTTGCGTGGACATTATGTGGCCAGTGGATAACATGTTCAGATGTCCGCCATTTGGAGCACATGATCACTGCATGTGCTAGGTCCTGATTGGCTATGTGTTCCTAACTCATGTGGCATCTAACGTTTCATGGTGTTTTAGGAGCACACGTACCCCCTCTGGCCATGTGTGCTTTATTGGGGCAATCTCCCATGACATTTCGCTGCACCAATCCGTGGGATTGATCAAGAGTTTCCTGCCTGACCGTTTGCCTGACAGCTACGCACCCTCCCACCTGTGACCTAATTTTCAGCAATCCCAGGCCTTGGTCTTAAGGCCTGCTTGACTACATAGTTGCGAGTTGAGGTTGATGTGGAGTTCACAACGGGCGATTCTGTTAATAAGGACGAAATTTCATTTTAATCGATGAATGCATCGATTTCCATATTAACATTCCCCCTCTAGTTGATTCTTCAGCTACAAGATCTAACTCATGCATTTTGACAGTTACTTTATTTGGGGCCTGTTATTTCTTAAGTTCACTTTTGACAACAAGTACCACCCTATTTACCTGCATTTTTCCCCAGTTTGTGGACTGCGTTTTTACAGCAGGTGATCCCCAATTGTATAACTCCATATACCAACAGCAACATAATGATAATTGGCAACAGTGATCTACATAAATTCGATATCCATCGTGGGAGCCAGGAGAATCAATTTAAAAACCACTCCTGCTCAGGGGAACTTCGCTCTTCACACGTTTCTTTGTAGGTTGTGCAGTGCTTGGAAGCTTCAGTGTCCCATTGTCCATGTCATTCCCTGGGAGGAACGTACAGGAGGCTGCTCTGATCTTGGCACAAACCCCTCCCTCCATTGCGGGCATTAACTCCAATACATATCAGTGCTGCATTACCATGAGGCGGATTGATCGCATTTCTTCTTTGATAGCATTGAGGCCGAGCTCAGTGTCCAGCTTGGTTTGGATATCAGTGGGTTCATTTAGGATGTATAGAGCTGTTGGGTTGGTGTCATATTGCGTTATGTTTACAACTACCCTGTGTGGTTGTTCTATTTTGTTGGGTTGGACCTCGGCCCTATTCTACATAGGTAGAGGAGCATAAGACATTTTGCTTTCTCGGGGGCTACTTCTTGGGACAAGTAAAGCCTGTCTGCGCCTACAAAGTTCTTATCAAAAGCTGGTAGTCGCAAGGACAACAAAGTGCACCGACGCCGACTTGTCATCAACCCCCACGACCCATGGAAAAAAGAAAAATGAATGAACCTAAGCAAATGGAGGGAGGAAAAATCCACAGTCCCCAGCGGGGGGTCTGCTTAACACCCACGCCCTCAAAGAGGAGGGGAAAAGTGTGTGGGTGCGCCGTTTTGATGAATGGAATGCGTCCCATTAGACTTTGGCTGCGGGACCTGGGTTCACTGGCCACACCCCAGCAGCAGCAGAGTGGGGCCTTAGTTTCCCGTAAGCACCTCAGGCAACCTGATTATTCTGCGTTCTCTAGGACGACTATGTCATAAGTGTGGACGCCCAAATCGACACAGCTCCCAGCAACCCTGAATTCCTAGATGCAAGTAAACACTTTTGGACCCCCAATACTGTCTGTTAGTCCTTTCTGATCTGATACAATTTTTAGTAGGAGGGGCTAGGGGGATGCTGGTTGACTTTATCATCGGAGGTGAACTACTGGGGGTTAAATCGCTGTGAGTATTATTTCCCGTCTTCATTTATTGGGTTGCCTGAAGGTGCTGCCTCCCCACACTGTCTTCCCTCCTTGCCGTGGTTGTGGCCCCGGTACCTGTTGTGCTGGGTTCCCTATCTGTGGTTGGTGCTGCCACTTACTTGCCCAATTACTTGATCACTGCTGCGGTTGTGTGGCGAACGGCGGACCTTCGTGCGACTGAGTTTCTGATATGTTCTAAAAACCCTGTGCTTGGTTCTGAGGAGGGACGTTAACCATATCCTGTTGCTTGGGGTTTTGTGGTGGCTGGCCTCATTCTCTAACCTCTGCTGGTTTTGCTGCTCATATTATGCCTTTGTCTGGCATGCCTCTACCAGATGACCCCGTCTACCGCAATAGAAGCACTCTCTAATGTCTGGTTGTGGGCAGCCTCCCTGGCCTCTACGACCATAATCTGTTTGTGTTTCTGAACTACCTGCTTGGAACCCACTAAAGTTTTGCGGTGGAGCCCACATTGTGACTGGTGCCATCTGCACGGCTGCGGCCATCACTGCTCCCGCGAGGGCAGTCTTTTTCAACTGTGTCTTTTTGGGTCTGCTCCAGCTTCTCTCTATCCTTTTATTGTTCTTTCTTATTATAGTGGAATTTATAAGCTTGTATTTCCTGCCAGGGTTTGGTATCCAAACATCTACGCTGTCCAGCCTACTCTGTAGCTCTGTGGTAACCCTTTCTAAAAGTTTTATAGAAAAATGAGACTTGTGGGCCCGTGTTGGCCCACGGCTGTCAGGTTTCCTGTCCCCATCTTTCGCTCATTCTATTTGGGGAATCGTTTATGCTTTCCTGTGGCTTCATGAACTCTGCCATTAGCCCTCCTACATCTGGGCGGTCAGGTAATATTTCTGTCAAGGCGGTCCATATCCGGTGCATGTGCGTATTAAATGTGGCCCGTCATTCTGGTTATTTGTTAGCATGATTGCTGGAATGCGAGCTTGGGTGAACACTGTTTGTCTGCTCCCCAATTAGGCTGCTTAGCAGGCTCTTAATGTCACCTATCGCTAGGTTGATACGTGCAGTGTTTTTCTTGAATCATGAAATCCATTTCCCTGCCCCATCCAACAATGACGGCAACTTTGTTCTCAACACCTCTTTCTCCATCTGGGCCCATGGCACGTATATAATCTCCCCCGCGCTCTTCTGCAGTAACAGATACATTCTCATTCTAAGTGACTCTACAGGTTTCTCCACAACATAGCGCTGTGGAAGTGTGTGTTTTACTTGCGTTTGAGGTGTCACTTGTTGAGCGTTGTGGATGGGGATTTGAGCTTTTGGGGACCTTCCCTAGGGAGGCATCTGGGTTCGCTTGCTTTTGGTTTTCTCGGGCTTAGACCTAGCTGTCCTTTTTTCAGAGGGGGGCTCATCGGCTTCTACTATTGTTGGATTTTAATATCCTAATGCAGGGGGAGCTGGTGTGAGTACATCCATCCCTGCATATGGTGGGGGAGGTGCCAATGCCTTGCTCGCTATCAGCATTGTGGGGCTATCGGTTTTAACTTCTTTAAAGATGGCCCATAATTCTAACATTGACTCTCTTTTGTCTTTCTATCGTCCTGCATATTTAGTCTTTATATGTGTTTTAATATGTTTAATAATTCTCGTGTCAAATGTTCCCTCCAGAGGCCAGGTAATTGTGTGCCTTTGTGTGTAAATGCCACTCTTGGCAAAACGTATTACTAATCTTTATCTGTTTGGGGAACCTAGTTTCCAGATGCTTCAATGGGAAATCCATGGCAATTTTACTAATTTGGATAAATACAACTCAAATGAAGTTTTGTAGTTTTGTTTGTATAATTGTAGGGGCAATTTTACATGGTGTACTCTTACAAATTACGTACTAGGAGCTCAACGTTTTTACAATATTTACATCAAACAGTTCAACTGAACATTTCAATAAAAAAAAGATAAATGCATATGTAGTATTACAACATAGGTCGAATATGCGATATGTTAGAATAGCATCTGGACGATCTCCGTTTTTTTTTCACAGAATACAGTTTGCAATCACCAATCAAAACAATATCATCGCCCCAGGGCCAAAAAAAGCATTAAAATAAAAATAAAAAAATCGGCAGAATTTGCGCTGGGTGCGCGAATCCGGCCGAAAAAAAAAAAAAAAATGTTTCTTTGAGCCCCCGGGTGGGCCAGGTCCCGGGGGCAATGTGCTATATATATGCGGGGGCCGCCACCTCCCAGGGGCTTTATTTATTATGGGCTATGCGCGATATGCATACTCAAATCACACAGAGTCCTTCTTCACAAGCTACAGGGAAAATTGAGAAGCTCCTGCCAGTGACGCCGCCCGCCGAAGAAAGATTTTAGGAGGGATAAAAGACGTCCAATACCTTCCTAGTCATTTATTTGGTTGTCTGTGCTTCTCTCCGTTCACACGTTTCACTCTTACCGTTTCCATAGTGCATCGATGCCTCCATCACTCCACACTAGCTCCAGGCGAATCTGTCGCCGAGTAGAGCAGGACTTTGGGCCCCGGAAAGAACTTTAAAAGTGAATTATTCACTCAACAGAAATCGACCCGTATGTAAATAAAGCGCCGCTTCCACCGCCTTGTTTGCCCCACTCCAGAGGTGTCGGCCCCAGGGCTTTGGGCCACGAGCACCATTTCGGGAGCTCTCTGTCTTCGCCGGCCCTTCAGCAAAAGGACTGAAAATGTGTAAAAATAAAAACAAAATAAAGCAAACACAAATACACAAACTTTTACCGAAAGAGCAGGCCGCGGGCACCATGGAGAGGCAGCGTCTTGTGGACACTATTTACAACCTGGCAGAATACATGTTTGAATTTTAGTTGTATACATCTTTATTTAGATTTAATTAATTTCTTAATAATGTCTGCTATGTTTTCTCTATCCCTATACTTAATGTTTAACTATTTATTCTACTATTTATCAGTTTATGTTCTTACATATGTATTGTCGTTTCTATTGCGCTTTTTATATGTTCTCATTCTTAAATGTGGAAGAGTCATTCCTTAATATATAGCTCACATAATGCTTAAATGCCAGTAATACTGAACACAACATAGGCATGTTGGGTGAATGACAAGCAGTCGCGTCATTGTGTACATTCGGCCTACGCATATTATTTCCTGTAGTTCCTTTTCACAGCACCTGACTCTTACACGGCACAGTCCAGCATGGTGCGGGGCCAGAGGCGTGATGGAGGCTTGGAGACTGTATCAGATACATGAATATCTCAGCATGCACTAGTCATTTGCATATTTGCATTGCGGTATATTTCAGGCTGCGGGGAGTTGCCTTTAGGGACTGACGCAGACTCTGTTTGCTAAATTCTGTAATGTCTAATTTTATTTGTGAAGTTCGCTTAAAGTGCGCTTACACCGCTAAGGATTTCTTGGCGCTGTTGGTGAACAGAATGACGTGGTCAGAGAGGTGCAAATTATACAGAAAAGGACTTGGGAAACACCAAAATCCTGTCTGCTGGCGAAAGGAGGGTTGCCATTCACTCACCCGAAAGGCGGTTGGAATTGGTTCCAAACTGGAGGGCCGAGGACATAAAAGGCGACACCATTTGTGTCCTTTACGGATGAGGGAAAGTTATTGGGGACCAGGTCCGGTGTATATACACCCGGTGACTCTGCCAGGCCGGTTCAAGAGCAGGGAGTGGTGCAGGACAGGCTCCTGTCTCTGCCCCTCCCAGAGAGGACTGTATGGACAACCGGTCCATTAACGGAGCTTCAGTGGTTACTGCCCTGCTGCTCACTCATGTGTGTGGTAGTAACAAACACGACTTGGGGCTGTTGCCTTTGCCGAGGCCTTGCACTGTTGATGGTGACACGTGTCTTGAAGGGTCGGCCTCTGCGGTGTATCGCCTCGAGCACTTGTTGCGTCTGCTGCGCGAAGTGACGGCTCCTCGAGATGCAGCGTAGTCTAGCGCCTCATGACGCTATGTCCTCTTGGCACACATTGATAACCAGGCCTTGGCAAACCCGGACCCCGGTCCTACCCTTGGAAACAGCCGCGGGCCTCCCCCTGCGGGCCGGTATGGGACGCATCCTTCTGCCTGCACTGAGTGATAGCATGCTTGTTAAATATTGCTCATCTAGGGTGGGGAGAAGGGCTAATTTAACAGGCGACCCCCTTCTCTCTCGCTACCTCCCCCCCTCCCGGGCAGTGACCTGCAGCTAAGAGGGTCCAGTTTAGCATGCCCAGTGTTTGGGGGTAGAATAGAAGTTTATGTCCTAACTCGGGTGCTTCTTTGAAGGGGGGGGGGGTTAATACCGCCTTGTCACCGATATCCATTTAGAAAAAAAAAAGATCTAAGGTGCTGAGGTTGTGCGAGGTAGCTGGGCTTGGGTACATGCAAGGAGCTGTCTGATAGAGTGAAATCCACCCCACGCAAAATATACCCACACACACGCGTGACCAGACACACCCCCCCATTTGCGTCTAAATTCACTTTCTCTCGATAAAAGAAATACTTGTGCAGCTGTGCAGTTCACCTCAGAGAGGAAATGAATGCGGCTAAACGTGGTCAATCTGGGCTGCCGAAACCCTATCAAGTGTACATATTCAACTACACATATCTATAGAAACACCTACGACATGCTGGAAACCGTAGGTACCTATCACCATGACGGATCTGCGTGATATTCATAAAAAGACAAACCTGCATACAATGACTCCACATAACTGACTGCCATTTAAAAAACCTTTGAAATTCAATGAAATAACCATAGGTTTCAGGGACGTTGTTAGACCTGGTACCATTGGGGTGAGTCTCCCTTCCATTTTTTTTTTTTTCTGATTGCCTCCTCTGTTTTTGATATGTTTTGCTGGTTTAGATGCTTTGGGCCCTGTGCCGCTGCTATTCAGTGCCACAGTGCAAGTGCTCCCTATGGTAAATTGATGCATTGATTTAGTGAATCCATGATTGGATCATTTGATTTACTTGTCAGACCCTAGTATAGTGCACCAGGTGTGCCCAGGGCCTGTAAATCAAATGCTGCTGGTGGGCTTGCAGCACTGGTTGTGCCACCCACAGAAGCAGCTTGTAAAGTGTGTCTCAGGCCTGCCATTGCAGAGCCTGTGTGCAGTCTGTGACTGCCATGTCGACTTGGCAAGTGCACCCACTTGCCAGTCCCTAAACCTTCCCTTATCTTCATATCAGACACCCCTAAGGTAGGCCCAAGGGCAGGGTGCATTGTAAGTATAAGGTAGGACATGCCCTGGTGTGTGTGGCATGTCCTAATAGTGAATTACAGCCATTTTTGTTTTTTCACTATTGCAAGGCTACCTGTTCCCCATAGGCCAGAATGGGCAGTTAGATTATTACGTTTTATAATCCTAACTGACTCAGGGAAGCAGGTAGAAATTCGAGTTTAGTATGCCTGAACTCAGAATGATAAAATACATCTTTTAGTGAAGTTGGTTTTAACATTGTGTTTGAAAATACCACTTTTAGAAAGTGGGTATTTTCTTGCCTAACTACCCAAGCCTGCCTCTGCTAGGTTGTGTATTCCTTGTCTGGAGTTTGAGTGACAGGGGCTGGGGGCTGCCAGGAGACAGGGTGAGTCAGCACAGGGCTGAATAGAGAGATCTGCATGCAGATAGGAGGGAGGAGTTGCACCTGGGACCTGAATAGGGCTGTGCCTTCCCTCCACAATGCTGGCTCCACCTCCTGTGGTGTGTCTGATGTCCCTGGCCTACACTGTGAAAGGAAAGAAGGAGTCTTGTCAACAAAGTGCTCCAAGACTGACCAGAACTGGTTTTGACTAGGCAAAGGCCTCTCATCCTTCAGAGAACAAAGAGAAAAGTAGTATAAATATTGGGACCCAGACCCAAGAACTTTAGATCACTTCTGGAACAACAAGACGACCCTTTTGCCAAGGAGAAGAACCAAGGAAGCTGCAGGAGTTGGACTGCCCCTCTGCCAAGTGTGCTGTTTGCTGGGTTGGCCTGCAGTGGTTTCTTCATTGCCAAGGAAAGGAGAAGGAACTTTTAAAGAACTTTTCATCATCTTGCAGAATATTACTCCAAGGGCTTGTATTTGTGCTTGCCTCCTGCTGAAGTCTCGGGGCCAAAAGACTTCACCACCAGCTTCCTCCTGAGTTCCCTTGCTAGGGATTCTGTCTGCTGAGACCTGCGTGTCGCTGGGAGCTGGAAGCGCGACGCAACGAGAAGAAGCGTGTCACCATCGTAGCTGTTGCCGTCGCATCGCCGGAGAAGCGTGTCGCCGCCGCAGAAGCTGCCGCCACATCCCCAGAGAAGCGTGTCTTCATCAACAGCCGCTGAGTGTTGCATCACCGGAGAAGCGTGTCGCCACCACAAAGGTCGCCGTCGCATCACCGGAGAAGCGGGTCACAGGGCCTGTCGCGGCTCCAAAGGTACAGAGTTCGCCGCACGGCCTTCGGCGTGCACGCATCGTCTTCACATCGTCGCATCAAGGGCGCCATCTTATCGCATCACAACCTGAGTGTCGCATCGCGGCGCCGTCTTGCGCATCGCAACCGGAACTCAGAACGAGAATCAACGCATCTACTCCCCTCCGGTAAGGAACGGACGCGTCCCCTACTCTGCGCAAGCATTGAGGCGCGACGCATCGCATCCCCCGAAGTACGGAAACCGACGCATCTCCTTCCCTACGAACCTTTTGTTTATTTTACGTTACGCATCCAGGTACTGTTTGTGAGAACTGTGTCGCATTTATCATCAACTTGAACTAAGTAACTTCACCATCTTTTAAGAGTATTTTGAGTACAGTATTGTGGATTTTTGTCGTTTGTGGTCTTGTGATAAGTCTATATAAAGAATACTTATTTTTATAAAACCTGTGTGGTGTCCATCTGTAGTGTTTTCACTGTATTACTGTATGTGTTCACAAATGCTTAACACACTGCCTCTTAGATAAGCCTGCCTGCTCGTGCCAAGCTACCAAGGGGGTGAGCAGGGGTTATCCAGGTGTGTAATCCCCTTTCCCTGACTTAGAAGCAAGGGTCCCTATTTGGACAAAGGTGTATACCATTGCCAACTAGAGACCCCCAGTTCTACCATTGGTGGTCAACGGTGAGGATTTGAACTTTGCATTTGTGACTCATATACAGTGATTGGTGTACACTACTAGTGAGTGCAGACCAAACGCAACCACATACCTTTTGGTAGAATTTTTTTCCTTGGACTGTTATTTTTCCTGAGAACTGCCAAGTCTTACTGCCATGAGCAGACCAGCATCTGTTGCCTCTATGGATCTGGAGCTTGAGGAAGAGAGGGTGGAAACCTACAATTTGAAACAGCTCAAGCACCTTTGCAAAAATTGAAAGTTGCTACCCAAGGTATCTCCAAGAAGGAGGAGTACCAAAGGCGCTGAGGGCCTGGGTAGAAGCAAGAAATGACCCTGGACTGGTGGTGGAGCCAGTTGGGGATGCAGAGGGGCACCTGGATTGTTCATTTGTTCCAGTCAGGGCAGGGGCACCGTCCCCGCCTGGCAGTAGTGTCTCTTCCAAAGGCCTGTCCCAAAGAGAGTTGGAAGACAGGGAGAGAAATAGGGTGCACAAGCTAGAGATGGCAAGGCTCAAAATGGAGGGTCAGAGGGACCTAGAAAATAGCAGGGTGACCTTGGAAAGAGAGAAAATGAGGTTGGAACATGAGAGAATGTTGAGGGAGTTGGAGCTGAAAGCGCAGGGCTTAGGAATCAACCCCTCTGGTGGCAGCACACCATCTGTGCCTGCAGAAGGTAAAGTTTATATTCCCAAAGATGTCATCAAAGAGTTTCACAGACAGGAAGATATTGGGCAGTGGTTTGCAGCCTATGAGATAGCAATGTTGGCCCACCGGGTCCCTGAGAAGGATTGGGGAGCTGGGTTGTGAGGCCGCTTTGTGAGTGATGGGAGGGATACCTTGTTAAACCTGCCCAGTGAGAATAGGATGTCTTATGCCCATATGAAGGAAGCCCTGATGACAAGGAATGGTTTGACCCCAGAACTCTATAGACAGAGGTTCAGAAATTGTAAGAAACTGGAGGCAACTACCTGGGTGGAGTATCAGTCTTTCTTTTGCAGAGCTATGGATGGTTGGGTGAAGGGTAGCAAAGTAGATACTTTTGAAGCTCTCTATGATTTGTTTGCATGGGAGCACTTGTCTGCTAACTGTTTTCCAGAGCTACGCCAGCACCTTATTGATAGCAAGGAAACTTGCTGAGGAGGCGGACCGCTGGGTAAGCACCCGGGTCTACAAAGGTCATGTGGGAGATTCCGCCAAAGGTGGGCAGGGTCCCCAGCAGAAGAGTGGGGGGGACAAGGGTAAACAGAGGGAGTTCCAAAAGGGCCCCAAAGTAATTCCCAAGGGAACCAAGGGAAGGGTTCCCAGCCTCCCCTGAGAAGAAGCAAGAGGCCCGACAGGTAAACCTGTTCAGAGGGGCCCCTGTAAATGTTTTACGTGTGGTCAATTGGGCCACCGTTGGTATGATCCTCAATGTCCCATGTGAGTTCCCAAAGCACCACCCCGTGCACCACCCCGTCAGATTGCCAGTGTAGCCCTGGGGGGGGGAGGAGATGGGTGCCCAAGGTGGGTGGGATCCCGCAGAGATGTCCCTTGTCTCATTAGGAGACTTTGAGATGGTCCCTAAAACTCAGCTGCCTGATAACACTAAAAAGTACAGGCAGTGGGTGACCATCAATGGCCATAGGGTGGAAGCTCTAAGAGACACCGGTGCAAGTGTGACAGCTGACAGTTGTCGGTTGGTGTCCGAAGAGCAGGTTGTCCCCCATGCATTCTTCCCGGTTGTTGCTGCAGACAACTCACAGAGCCAGTGTGAGGTGGCTCAAGTTCCCTTTGAGTGGGGTGGGTCTCAGGTACTCTCCAAGTTGCTGTGAGGCCAGCCATGCCTGTTGATTGTCTGTTGGGCAATGATTTAGAGGACTCCCCTTGGGCTAAGGTGGAGAGAAGGTCTCATTTAGAGATGTTGGGTCTGCCTGAGTGGGCGTGTGTAACCACTCGGTCCATGGCAGCCAGTAAGGGTGATCAAGAGGCGTGTCACCGTCGTAGCTGTTGCCGTCGCATCGCCGGAGAAGCGTGTCGCCGCCGCAGAAGCTGCCGCCGCATCCCCAGAGAAGCGTGTCTTCATCAACAGCCGCTGAGTGTCGCATCACCGGAGAAGCGTGTCGCCACCGCAAGGGTCGCCGTCGCATCACCGGAGAAGCATGTCGCAGGGCCTGTCGCGGCTCCAAAGGTACAGAGTTCGCCGCACGGCCTTCGGCGTGCACGCATCGTCTTCACATCGTCGCATCAAGGGCGCCATCTTATCGCATCACAACCTGAGTGTCGTGTCGCATCGCGGCGCCGTCTTGCGCATCGCAACCGGAACGCAGCACGAGAATCAACGCATCTACTCCCCTCTGGTAAGGAACGGACGCATCCCCTACTCTGCGCAAGCATTGAGGCGCGACGCATCACATCCCCCGAAGTACGGAAACCTGTGTGGTGTCCATCTGTAGTGTTTTCACTGTATTACTGTGTGTTCACAAATGCTTAACACACTGCCTCTTAGATAAGCCTGCCTGCTCGTGCCAAGCTACCAAGGGGGTGAGCAGGGGTTATCCAGGTGTGTAATCCCCTTTCCCTGACTTAGAAGCAAGGGTCCCTATTTGGACAAAGGTGTATACCATTGCCAACTAGAGACCCCCAGTTCTAACAGACGTTATAGTTAGAAATTAGCATTTAAAAAACCTTTGAAATTCACTGAAAAAACCATAGGTTTCAGGGACGTTATAGTTAGAAATTAGCATTTAAAAAACCTTAGAAATTCACTTAAAAAACTACAGGTTTCAGGGACGTTATAGGTAGTTGGGAATTTCACTTGTACAAAACCAGAAAATTCGGCCATTATAGTTAGTTGAGCTAACTATAACTCGCACCCCCACAATGCACTGCTGATTACGTCACATATTACATCATTCATGACATGGTCAGTGACATCACTGATGTCATCTCAAATGACATCACTGATGACATCATCCACGTGATAATCTGATGCACCTCCTCATACCCTAATATAACCTTTGATACACCCACTCTAAAATACAGACTACCATTTTCGAAACCATAGACACACCAATACCAGTTACTACATACCCACTCACTGATTCCTAGGTCTACACAAACATCCACTCATTCACCCATACAGTCACTCATACATGCAGTCACTCATCAATACAGCACTATGATATGCACTCATACGTCTATACAGACACTCACACACTGCCACTCATCCATAGTTACTCACACACCTAGTCAGTCATGCAAAGAATCAATCACATTCCCATTTACTCACCTATACAGTTTTACACACACCACCTCACTTATTCATTGATACTAACACATACATACTCTCTTATACAATCACTGATACAAGCACACACTCATCCATACTCTCACAATCACTCACTCTCACATATAGTGATTTATATACTCCAACACTCGCATATACTGCTTTTCACATATGTAGTTACTCACACATGTACCACTGAGACATCCATTCACTCACCAATACATCCATACACACACTCACGCACCCATACAGCCCTTCACAGATGCACTCTTAAACCCATACACCCAGTGAATCACACACTCTCATATCTATTCACAGAGTCACACCCCCCCACCCACCCACACAGACAGGCACCCATACAGATACTCAGACAACCAATCAATAACCCATTTAGACACTCATGTAGCTACTCACCAACCCATGCAGCCGCTTACACACCAACTGGCAGACTGATACAGACATTCACACAGTTTAGTCACTAACCCATGCATTCAGTAAGACATGTTGAATCACTCACTTATACAGTCAGTCACGCACCTACTAAATCATCCGTTCAGACACTTGTACACCCACTCGTTCTTCAATACACCTTGACATATATATATATTCACTGAAAAAACCGTAGGTTTCAGGCACGTTATAGTTACAAATTAGCATTTTAAAAACCTTTGAAATTCACTGAAAAAACCATAGGTTTCAGACACGTTATAGTTAGAAATTAGCATTTAAAAAACCTTTGAAATTCACTGAAAAAACCATAGGTTTTAGGGACAGTTATAGTTAGTTGGACATTGCACTCGTACAAAACCCGTGAAATTCCCCCGTTATAGTTAGTTCAGCTAACTATAACTCGCGCCCGCAATGCACTGCTGATGACGTCACATATTACATCACTCATGACATGGTCAGTGACATCACTGATGACATCACTGATGACATCATCCAGTGACTGTGTGTTTCTGTAAAGTTTAAATATGTTTAATATATATAGGGAAAGGCGTATTGAAGAATGAGTGGTGTATAAGTGTCTGAATGGATGATTTAGTATGTGCGTGACTGACTCTACAAGTGAGTGATTAAACGTATCTTACTGAATGCATGGGTTAGTGACTAAACTGTGTGAATGTCTGTATCCGTCTGTTGGTGTGTAAGTGGATGCATGGATTTGCGAATAGCTACATGAGTGTCTATATGGGTTATTGATTGGTTCTATGAGTATCTGTATGGGTGCCTGAGTGTTTGTGTGGATGGGGTGTGTGCGACTGTGCATAGATGTGTGAGTGGGTGATTCACTGGGTGGATGGTTTCAAGAGTGCATCTGTGATAGACTGTATGGGTGGGTAAGTGTGTGTAAGAGTGTGTTAGTGAGTGAATGTATGTCCCAGTGGTACATGTGTGAGTAACTACATATGTGAAAGGCAGTATATATGTGTATTGGAGTATATAAATAGCTATAGTGTAGAGTGAGTGATTGTGATAGTGGCTGTATGGATGAGTGTGTGCTTGTATCAGTGATTGTATAAGAGCGTAACAATGTGCTAGTATTTGTATGATTAAGTGAGCTGGTGTGTGTATAACTGTATAGGTGAGTAAATGGCAGTGTGTTTAATTATTTGCATGACTGACTAGGTGTGTGAGTACCTCTATGGATGAGTGGCGGTGTTTGAGTGTCTATATAGGAGTAAGAGTGCATATGATAGTCCTGTACTGAGTGACCATAAGTATGAGTGACTGTACGGGTGAGTGAGTGGATGTGTGTGTGTAGACCTAAGAATCAGTGAGTGGGTATGTAGTTATTGGTGTTGGAGTGTCTATGGTTTTGCGAATGGCACTCTGTAATTTAGATTGGGTGTATCAAAGGTTATATTAGGGTGTGAGGAGCTGCATCAGATTATCACGTGGATGATGTCATCAGTGATGTCATTTGAGATGTCATCAGTGATGTCATCAGTGATGTCACTGACCATGTCATGAGTGATGTAATATGTGACGTCATCAGCAGTGCATTGCGGGGGCGCGAGTTATAGTTAGCTGAACTAACTATAACGGGGAATTTCACGGGTTTTGTACGAGTGCAATGTCCAACTAACTATAACTGTCCCTAAAACCTATGGTTTTTCAGTGAATTTCAAAGGTTTTTTAAATGCTAATTTCTAACTATAACGTGTCTGAAACCTATGGTTTTTCAGTGAATTTCAAAGGTTTTAAAATGCTAATTTGTAACTATAACGTGCCTGAAACCTACGGTTTTTTCAGTGAATTTCAAAGGTTTTTTAAATGACAATTTTTAAATGTATTAATTTTTATATTAATTTTTTTCATACTGATTTACTACATTTTTAGAAACAATTTCTTTTACATATTTTATTTTTTAAATTACATTGTAATTACATTATACATTACATTACAAAAATACTTTCTCAGAATGAATTACTTTAGTTTAAATACTTTGCACATAGGCAATAGACTTTTAAGTACAGTAGTTACAGTTGTTGCAATGGGCAACACATTTTCAAACACAATGCAACATTCAGCTCAATGTGAATTTCTAGTTAAATGCAATTAGTTACTTTATGGATTACTTTTCTAACCACAGGACTGGATCCTAGATTCAGTCCTGGTACATCTCCTGTAAACAGTTGAGTAAAAGCGTTTTGGTTACAGTCGTGATTTTTAAAGAATATTATTGTATTTTAAAAGTTGACACTTAGAAACTTTTTCTCATAGAATCACCAATGTTATCCTATGGAAGGAAATTCACTTAGCAGGTAAAAACTGTTATCGTTACTTTTTCTTACTCAGTGTTGGATCCTGGATCCAGCACTGGTGCATCTCCTGTAAACAGTTGAAAGAATGCGTTTAAGTCATACAGGCGATTTTTAAGGAATATTTGTAGTTTGTGAAAATCGACACTTTGAAACTTTTCTGCTGAAAACCAGACAATGGATTCCTATGGAAGAAAATATAAGTTACTGGTAAGTACGGTTAAAATTACTTTTCAGGACCAGTACTGGGCTGAAAGATACAGCACTGAGGTCTCTCCTTATAACAGATGAGTAAATCGGAATTCGTATTTCGGCTGATTTTAGATGAATATTTTAAAGTTCCAAAACTCCACACTTAGAAGAATTTCCAAGTGAAACCAGTCAATGTTAGCCTATGGAAGGAAATTCAAGTTACCGGTAAGTACGGTTAAAATTACTTTTCAGGACCAGTACTGGGCTGAAAGATACAGCACTGAGGTCTCTCCTGATAACAGGTGAGTAAATCGGAATTCGTATTTCGGCTGATTTTAGAGGAATATTTTAAAGTTCCAAAACTCCACACTTAGAAGAATTTCCAAGTGAAACCAGTCAATGTTAGCCTAGGAAGGAAATTCAAGTTACCGGTAAGTACGGTTAAAATTACTTTTGAGGATCAGTACTGGGCTGAAAGATGCAGCACTGAGGTCTCTCCTGATAACAGGTGAGTAAATCGGAATTCGTATTTCGGCAGATTTTAGAGGAATATTTGTATGTTTCAAAAATCAACACTTAGAAACTTTTTCAGCAAAAAGCAGGCAATGATATCCTATGGAAGGAAATTCAAGTTACTGGTAAGTACGGTTAAAATTACTTTTGAGGAACAGTACTGGGCTGATAGATGCAGCACTGAGGTCTCTCCTGATAACAGGTGAGTAAATCGGAATTCGTATTTCGGCTGATTTTAGAGGAATATTTTAAAGTTCCAAAACTCCACACTTAGAAGAATTTCCAAGTGAAACCAGTCAATGTTAGCCTATGAAGGAAATTCAAGTTACCGGTAAGTACGGTTAAAATTACTTTTGAGGATCAGTACTGGGCTGAAAGATGCAGCACTGAGGTCTCTCCTGATACCAGGTGAGTAAATCGGAATTCGTATTTCGGCTGATTTTAGAGGAATATTTTAAAGTTCCAAAACTCCACACTTAGAAGAATTTCCAAGTGAAACCAGTCAATGTTAGCCTATGGAAGGAAATTCAAGTTACTGGTAAGTACGGTTAAAATTACTTTTCAGGACCAGTACTGGGCTGAAAGATGCAGCACTGAGGTCTCTCCTGATAACAGGTGAGTAAATCAGAATTCGGATTTCGGCTGATTTTAGAGGAATATTTGTATGTTTAAAAATCAACACTTAGAAACTTTTTCAGCAAAAAGCAGGCAATGATATCCTATGGAAGGAAATTCAAGTTACTGGTAAGTACGGTTAAAATTACTTTTGAGGATCAGTACTGGGCTGAAAGATGCAGCACTGAGGTCTCTCCTGATAACAGGTGAGTAAATCGGAATTCGTATTTCGGCTGATTTTAGAGGAATATTTTAAAGTTCCAAAACTCCACACTTAGAAGAATTTCCAAGTGAAACCAGTCAATGTTAGCCTATGGAAGGAAATTCAAGTTACTGGTAAGTACGGTTAAAATTACTTTTCAGGATTAGTACTGGGCTGAAAGATGCAGCACTGAGGTCTCTCCTGATAACAGGTGAGTAAATCAGAATTCGTATTTCGGCTGATTTTAGAGGAATATTTGCACAATGGTGAAGGGAGTGGGCGGGGCCTGAGGTGACATGTGTGCAAACGCGCCCGTGGCGCGTTTTAAGTTGGGGGATTAAGTCCCCTTGAATCATGAGGGTCCCTACGGGCCAACTAGCCCACCAGGAACCTCCAGTATGCGCCAGGGGCTGCGTTGCAGAGACATGTACAGAGGCCACACCCCTTTTACACCTCTCTGCAACGCAGCTCTGTGGCGCTTTCTGGACGTACCTGTTGGGCTAGTTGGCCCCCAGGGACCCTCAGGATTGAAGAGGATTTAATTCCCCATCTTAAAACGCGCCACGGGGCCTGTTTGCACACATGTCACCTGAAGCCCCGCCCCCTCCCTTCACCACTGTGCAAACGCGCCCGTGGCGCGTTTTAAGTCGGGGGATTAACTCCCTTGAATCCTGAGGGTCCCTGGGGTGCAACTAGCCCACCATATACCTCCAAAAAGCGCCATAGAGCTGCGTTGCAGAGAGGTGTAAAAGGGGCGTGGCCTCTGTACACCTCTCTGCAAGGCAGCCCCCTGGCGCATACTGGAGGTTCCTGGTGGGCTAGTTGGCCCCAGGGACCCCCAGTATTCAAGGGAATTGTTCTCCTTCTGCAAACGCGCCAGGGGCGCGTTTGCAGAGTGGTGAAGGAAGGGCGGGGCCTACGGGCCCAATCGTTTTTTTCCCCTCTGAAGGGGGCTGTGTGGTCCCCCTTCCTTTTTCCTATTTTTAGGCCCTGGGGACCCCATCCCCCAGGGCCTTACCTCCTTTTTTAAAATTAAAATAAAAAAAAAACGGGAAGGTGGCCGCGTGGCCCCCTTCCCTGGGCCTGTATTGGCCCCGGGACCCCATCCCCGGGGCATGGCCTCTTTTTTTTTATTTGGAGGGGGCTGCGTGGCCCCCTCCTCAGGCCATTTAAGGCCCCGGGGACCCCATCCTCCGGGCCGGCCTTGCACTTTTTAAAAAAATTTAAATTTTTTACTTTGGGAGGGGGCTGCGTGGCCCCCTCCGTGGCCACTTATGGCCCCGGGACCCCATCCCCCGGGCCTGGCCTCTCGTTGGGGTCTGTGGGGGTCCCCAAGACCCCCACAGTCCCGCCGGCTCCCCGTGTCCTACGGGAGCCGGCATGCTTTACACATGGGGAGCTGCTAAGATGCAGCTCCCCATGTGGAAAGCTGTCGGCTTTGGATATTGGAAGAGAGAGCAGGTTTCCCTGCTCTCTATTCCAATATCCAAAGCAAGTTTGCAATGACAGGACGGGAGCCGCGAGGCTCCCGTCCTGTCATTGCAAACAGCAGTGTCCCGGGGGTAGGCACCCCGGGACACTGCAGGAGCCGGCCCTGGGGGTTGGCGGTCCCCAGGGCCACCACAGGCTTCCAGGAGTGGGCCGCGCGGCCCCTCCCTACATTTTGAAAGCCCCGGGAGGTGGTGGTCCTCGGGGCTTGGGGGTCCAAAACGGACCCCATTTTAATTTTTTCTTAGTGCCCCGGGAGGTGGTGGTCTCGGGGCGTGTGGGGCTGGAGCCCCCACACAGGTTTTTAATTTAAAAAAGAAGCCCCGGGAGGTGGTGGTCTCGGGGCTGCGGGAGGGCTCAGAGCCCTCCCGCACCATTATACATAAAGCCCCGGGGGTGGTGGTCCCCGGAGCTTGGGGGCCCTTAGAGGCCCCCACACATAAAATTAACCCCCCAGCATGCCCCCGGGACTTGGCCCACCCGGGGCCAATTAACATCGAGCGCGGAGACCGCGCTTCGATTTTTCCTGCAGGATTTGCGCTCCCTGAGCGCATCCTGCCAATTTTTAAAAAAAAAAAAATTTTTGCCCAGGGGTCCTTGTGGGACCCCTGAGCAGACCTAGGGGTCAGGGTGTTTCTACCCTGCTCCCTTTGTGCGCTTTGCGCACTTAGTTTCTGTCCCTCGGTTCTACCGAGGGACAAATGGCTGCCAACACTTCCTGATTTGGAGTGTTGACAGCCAATTAACATAAAGCTCGTGCTCGGGAGGATCCGCGGCCCTAGATATATCTATCTTTTTACTTTTGATTTTCTCAGCAACTACTGAACGGATTTACACCATTTAACAAAAGGGTTCTTTCTGAACCAAGAACTACCTCTTTGCCAAATTTGGTGTAATTCCGTTCAGCAGTTCGGGCTGTAGCCGTTTCTAAAGTTTCCTATGGAAAATTGCATGGGGAAAACGCGCTTTGGGACCCCCTTTTTCTCGGCCCCGCTTGACGAATCCCCCGAGACTTTCAGGGTAGGAGCGGACCAGAGCGCCCACAAAGTTTGAAAATTTTGCGAAGATACGTCAACCGGCAAGAGAGTTATTTCAAATAGAATGTCGCGGATTTCCTATGGATAATAGGTTGTAACTATAACTATCTACTGGCGACCGCCAGTAGATAATATATATATATAAAACATATTTAAACTTTACAGAAACAGTCACTGGATGAAGTCATCAGTAATGTCATCAGTGATGTCACTGACCATGTCATGAATGATGTAATATGTGACGTCATCAGCAGTGCATTGCGGGGGCGTGAGTTATAGTTAGCGCAACTAACTATAACGGACACATTTCTCTGGTTTTGTACGAGTGAAATGTCCTACTAACTATAACAACCACTGAAACCTATGGTTTTTTCAGTGAATTTCTAAGGTTTTTTAAATGCTAATTTCTAACTATAATGTCCCTGAAACCTATGTTTTTTTCAGTGAATATATATATATGATGTAATATGAGACGTAATCACTCATGTGATCAATGCCACAGGACGTGGCCGAAACGCGTCATGGGCAGCACGAGCAAAGAAAATAAATTTTAAAATTGAGCACCAGCAATACACCGGAGTCCGTTACATCTGTTTTAAATGCACGACAGCATTTGGATGACTGCTTTGTGATATATATTATCTACTGGCGGTCGCCAGTAGATAGTTATAGTTAGGACCTATTTTCCATAGGAAATCCGCGACATTCTATTTGAAATAACTCTCTTGCCGGTTGACGTATCTTCGCAAAATTTTCAAACTTTGTGGGGCGCTCCGGTCCGCTCCTACCCTGAAAGTCTCGGGTGATTCGTTAAGCGGTGGCCGAGAAAAAGGGGGTCCCAAAACACGTTTTCCCCATTCATTTTTCCATAGGAAACTTTAGACACGGCTACAGCCCGAACTGCTGAACGGAATTACACCAAATTTGGCAAAGAGGTAGTTCTTGGTTCAGAAAGAACCCTTTTGTTAAATGGTGTAAATCCGTTCAGTAGTTGCTGAGAAAATCAAAAGTAAAAGTACATATATATCTATGGGCACGGAGGATCCGCGCACCCTCCCGATCACGAGCTGTCTGCTAATTGGCTGTCAACACTCCAAACCAGGAAGTGTTGGCAGCCATCTTGTTCCTCGGTAGAACCGAGGAACAAGAAAGCAGTAAAAAAGTGCGCAAAACGCACAAAGGGGGCAGGGTAGAAACACCCTGACCCCTAGGGCTGCTCAGGGGTCCCACAAAGACCCCCTGGGAAAAAAGCATTTTTTTTTTTTTAAATCGGCAGGATGCGCTCAGGTTGCGTGGATCCTGCCGATAAAAAATCGAAGCGCGGTCTCCCGCGCTTGATGTTAATTTGCCCCGGGTGGGCCAAGTCCCGGGGGCATGCTGGGGGTTTATTTTATGTATGGGGGCCTCTAAGGGCCTCCAAGCCCCGGGGACCACCACCCCCGGGGCTTTATCATAAATGGTGCGGGAGGGCTCTGAGCCCTCCCGCAGCCCCGGGACCGCCACCTCCCCGGGCTTTTTTTTTTATTTTTAAAATCCTGTGTGGGGGGGCTCCAGCCCTCACACGCCCGGGACCACCACCTCCCGGGGCACTAAGAAAATTGAAAATGGGGGTCCGTTTTGGACTCCCAAGCCCCGGGGACCACCACCTCCCCGGGCTTTCAAAATGTAGGGAGGGGGCCGCGCAGCCCCCTCCTGGAGCCCTTGATGGCCCTGGGGACCACCACCCCCAGGGCCGGCTCCTGCAGTGTCCCGGGTGCCTACCCCGGGACACTGCTGTTTGCTATGACAGGACTGGAGCCTCGCGGCTCCCGCCCTGTCATAGCAAACTTGGTTTGCATTTTGAAAGAGAGAGCAGGAAACCTGCTCTCTCTCAAAATGCAAACCACTAGCTTTTCCACATGGGGAGCAGCATCTTAGCTGCTCCCATGTGAAAAGCAATGCCGGCTCCCATAGGACGCGGGGAGCCGGCGGGACTGTGGGGGATTAGGGACCCCCACAGTCCCCAACCAGAGGCCAGGGCCCGGGGATGGGGTCCCCGGGGCCATAAGTGGCCCGGGAGGGGGCCACGCAGCCCCCTCCCCAAATAAAAAATAAAAAAATAAGGGCAAGGCCGGCCCCGGGGATGGGGTCCCCGGGGCCTTAAATGGCCTGAGGAGGGGGCCACGCAGCCCCCTCCATATTTTTTATTTAAAAAGAGGGCATGCCCCGGGGATGGGGTCCCCGGGGCCAATAGAGGCCGTTTTTTTAGTTTAAAAAAAAAATAAAACAAAAAAATGCTCAGGCCCCGGGGGATGGGGTCCCCGGGGCCAAAAGTGGCTGAGGGAAGGGGGGCCACGCAGCCCCCTCCCATAAAAAACAAAAAAACGGCATCGTGCCGGAGGCCTCGCCCTCCCTGCAGTACTCTGCAAACGCGCCCCCTGGCGCGTTTTAAGAAGGGGAAGTAATTCCCTTGAATACTGGGGGTCCCTGGGGCCAACTAGCCCACCAGGAACCTCCAGTATGCGCCAGGGGCTGCCTTGCAGAGAGGTGTACTGAGGCCACGCCCCTTTTACACCTCTCTGCAACGCAGCTCTGTGGCGCTTAATGGAGGTAGCTGGTGGGCTAGTTGCACCCCAGGGACCCTCAGGATTCAAGGGGAGTTAATCCTCGACTTAAAACGCGCCACGGGCGCGTTAGCACAGTGGTGAAGGGAGGGGGCGGGCTTCAGGTGACATGTGTGCAAACAGGCCCCATGGCGCGTTTTAAGATGGGAATTAAATCCCCTTCAATCCTGAGGGTCCTGAGGCCAACTAGCCCAACAGGTACATCCAGAAAGCGCCACAGAGCTGCGTTGCAGAGAGGTGTAAAAGGGGTGTGGCCTCTCTACACGTCTCTGCAACGCAGCCCCTGGCGCATACTGGAGGTTCCTGGTGGGCTAGTTGGCCCCTAGGGACCCTCATGATTCAAGGGGACTTAATCCCCCAACTTAAAACGCGCCACGGGGCGCGTTTGCACAGATGTCACCTCAGGCCCCGCCCCTCCCTTCACCATTGTGCAAATATTCCTCTAAAATCTGCCGAACTACGAATTCTGATTTACTCACCTGTTATCAGGAGAGACGTCAGTGCTGCATCTTTCAGCCCAGTACTAATCCTGAAAAGTAATTTTAACCGTACTTACCAGTAACTTGAATTTCCTTCCATAGGATATCATTGCCTGCTTTTTGCTGAAAAAGTTTCTAAGTGTTGATTTTTGAAACATACAAATATTCCTCTAAAATCAGCCGAAATACGAATTCCGATTTACTCACCTGTTATCAGGAGAGACCTCAGTGCTGTATCTTTCAGCCCAGTACTGGTCCTGAAAAGTAATTTTAACCGTACTTACCAGTAACTTGAATTTCCTTCCATAGGATATCATTGCCTGCTTTTTGCTGAAAAAGTTTCTAAGTGTTGATTTTTGAAACATACAAATATTCCTCTAAAATCAGCCGAAATACGAATTCCGATTTACTCACCTGTTATCAGGAGAGACCTCAGTGCTGTATCTTTCAGCCCAGTACTGGTCCTGAAAAGTAATTTTAACCGTACTTACCAGTAACTTGAATTTCCTTCCATAGGCTAACATTGACTGGTTTCACTTAGAAATTCTTCTAAGTGTGGAGTTTTGGAACTTTAAAATATTCCTCTAAAATCAGCCGAAATACGAATTCCGATTTACTCACCTGTTATCAGGAGAGACCTCAGTGCTGCATCTTTTAGCCCAGCACTGACCCTGAAAAGTAATTTTAACCGTACTTACCAGTAACTTATATTTTCTTCCATAGGAATCCATTGTCTGGTTTTCAGCAGAAAAGTTTCAAAGTGTCGATTTTCACAAACTTCAAATATTCCTTAAAAATCGCCTGTATGACTTAAACGCATTCTTTCAACTGTTTACAGGAGATGCACCAGTGCTGGATCCAGGATCCAACACTGAGTAAGAAAAAGTAACGATAACAGTTTTTACCTGCTAAGTGAATTTCCTTCCGCAGGATAACATTGGTGATTCTATGAGAAAAAGTTTCTAAGTGTCAACTTTTAAAATACAATAATATTCCTTAAAAATCACTACTGTAACCAAAACGCTTTTACTCAACTGTTTACAGGAGATGTCCCAGGACTGAATCTAGGATCCAGTCCTGTGGTTAGAAAAGTAATCCATAAAGTAACTAATTGCATTTAACTAGAAATTCACATTGAGCTGAATGTTGCATTGTGTTTGAAAATGTGTTGCCCATTGCAACAACTGTAACTACTGTACTTAAAAGTCTATTGCCTATGTGCAAAGTATTTAAACTAAAGTAATTCATTCTGAGAAAGTATTTTTGTAATGTATAATGTAATTTAAAAAAATAAAATATGTAAAAAAAATTGTTTCTAAAAATGTAGTAAATCAGTATGAAAAAAATAAATATAACAATTAATACATTTAAAAATTGTCATTTACAAAACCTTTGAAATTCACTGAAAAAACCGTAGGTTTCAGACATGTTATAGTTAGGAATTAGCATTTAAAAACCTTTGAAATTCACTGAAAAACCATAGGTTTCAGACACGTTATAGTTAGAAATTAGCATTTAAAAAACCTTTTAAATTCACTGAAAAAACCATAGGTTTCAGGTACGTTATAGTTAGAAATTAGCATTTAAAAACCTTAGAAATTCACTGAAAAAACCATAAGGTTTTAGGGACAGTTATAGTTAGTTGGACATTGCACTCGCACAAAACCCGTGAAATTCCCCCGTTATAGTTAGTTCAGGTAACTATAACTCGCGCCCCGCAATGCACTGCTGATGACGTCACATATTACATCACTCATGACATGGTCAGTGACATCACTGATGACATCACTGATGACATCACTGATGACATCTCAAATGACATCACTGATGACATCACTGATGACATCATCCATGTGAGAATTTAATGCATCTTCTCACACCCTAATATAAGTTTTGATACACCCACTCTAAATTACAGACTGCCATTCTCAAAACCATGCACACTCCAATACCAATAAGTACATACCCACTCACTGATTCTTAGGTCTACACACACACACACACATCTACTCACTCACCCGTACAGTCACTCATACTTACAGTCACTCAGTACAGGACTATCATATGCACTCATACACCTATATAAACACTCACACAACGCAACTCATCCATAGAGGTACTCACACACCTAGTCAGTCATGCAAATAATTAATCACACTCCAATTTACTCACCTATACAGTTATACACACCAGCTCACTTACTCATAAAAATACTAGCACATTCTTATGCTCCTATGCAATCACTGATGCAAGCACACACTCATCCATATAGCCACTCTCACAATCACACACTCTCACTTATAGCCATTTATATACTCCAACACACATATATACTGCCTTTCACATATGTAGTTACTCACACATGTACCACTGAGATATACATTCAATCACTAACACACCCATACACACACTCACCCACCCATACAGTCCATCACAGACGCACTCTTGAAACCATGCACCCAGTGAATCACCCACTCACACATCTATGTACAGAGTCACACACACCCCACCCACACAAACACTCAGGCACCCATACAGATACTCAGACAATCAATCAATAACCCATGTAGACACTCCTGTAGCTATTCAGAAAGCCATGCAGCCGCTTACAAACCAACAGACAGACGGATACAGACATTCACACAGTTTAGTCACTAACCCATGCATTCAGTAAGATACATTTAATCACTCACTTGTAGAGTCAGTCACTCACGTACTAAATCATCCATTCAGACACTTATACACCCACTCATTCTTCAATACGCCTTTCCCTATATATATTAAACATATTTAAACTTTAAAGAAACACACAGTCACTGGATGATGTCATCAGTGATGTCATCAGTGATGTCATTTGAGATGTCATCAGTGATGTCATCAGTGATGTCACTGACCATGTCATGAGTGATGTAATATGTGACGTCATCAGCAGTGCATTGCAGGGGCGCGAGTTATAGTTACCTGAACTAACTATAACGGGGGAATTTCACGGGTTTTGTACGAGTGAAATGTCCAACTAACTATAACTGTCCCTAAAACCTTATGGTTTTTCAGTGAATATATATATATATATACCTCTACCACTTCCGGTCTCCAACTTTTCTCGGCCAGAAAGACGACACAGCAAACTGAAGGTCAGTTTCCAAAGATTATTTAATCATTACAGGCTGTAACGCGTTTCGGCAGGATCCCCTGCCTTGCTCACACATCGAGTCTTAATTCATTACTTCATTTCTAACTCTCTTGCTGTCATCACATGGTCACAGACATAAACAACATACTACCTATGTGTCTGTTTTCATTTTTTGTTTTGTCATCCGTTTCTTATTTTTGCAATATACCTGTGTAAAAGCCATTCTCAATTCCATACAGACATATATTTCTTTAAACTCAATTTTTCAATTTTTTTCTTTTTCTTTGCTTATTTCGAAATGGCTATGTCTACATTTGTACATTCTTCAACAAAAACTTTATTGTACCACAGAATTTCATTTGTGTGACAGGGATGATTGGGATTTCTCTTTTTGTGTATCTTTTGGGCGCCTGGCTTGGGCGTTAAATATACGTAACCCTGCTACCACCAGGACCTCACAAATTGAGGGTAATATTACCACTGTTGTGCTATTCACTTTGTGTCCTAGGCCTTAATTCTGTCCAAGTTGATCCGTGTGTCGCAACATTGCAACATAATGCCACAAACCACCTATTGCTTAAATGTCACACAATATGGTGGAATTAAAGTGCAAATGCTTAGTGCAAGTCTGTTGGAAATAAAGTGCCAGTGCACATGAATAACAGATTCCAAAGTAGTAGCATGTTTCAATTCCTTAACTTGTGCAAAACGTCATGCTTGAAATAAAGTGCAAGGACATATATGGGATATTGTTCCCCTCTCTAATGGTTATACTCTCTTGAGCTGATGGCTCAAAAGTAATTGTGCGCATTTACGCAGGTTGTTTGAGAATAAAGTGCCAGTGCACATAATTAACAGTTTCTATGATAGCAGCATATTCTAGTTTCTCGAATTTGTGCAAATCTCGCAGTTTAAATTAAAGTGCTAGTGCAATATGGTATACTGTCCTTCTCTCTTGCAGTTACGATATCCTGAGTAGATAACTCAAAGATAGTTGCGCAAATTTACAACATATATTAAAGTGCATGTGCTTCTGTTACAGCAGATATTCCCTTTAGTAACCAACGAGAAATTGATAAACATTGCACCAGGCCCCCATTTCTGCCGATATACTACTTTACCACCAGTGTTCAGACTTTTCTCCTCTGAGGTATTTGTATCCCCAGCGTCACAATCATCCAAAAGTTTTTTTGATCTTGTTCTATTGGTACAAATTGTTGTCAAAAAAATATAAAAATCTAAAAACAGCCAATCTAGAGTTCACACTACATCCTAACTTCCTATATTTTACAATGACATACTTCTTTTAGAATTGCTTTTAGTTTTGGGAGGAGAGGCTTACATTACTATGCACATACTATCTTCAGGTCAAATGAACATACAGTTCTTCATCACAATTCAGCCCATTCGGGTCTTGCAGTCAAACATCAAAATGTACCTGGACTCAAGTTTTCTTAGATTCGTTTCTCTGTTACCACCTCTTCTTTTTCTCGGTACTGAATCCACTATGAAATATGTCAGGTCCTCCACCCATGAACTTCATTCATCTGCCTTGCAACGGGATAAGACTGGTCCCTATTTTTTATAGCCCTCAAATGCTGTAAGATTCTAATGTGAGCCATGTGAATTGTGCTGCCCACATAGATTAGAGGGTATGTACATTGCAACACATAGACCACATGGTCACTCTTGCAATTAAAAAAACGTGGAATCTTCCACGGTTTTTCCATGAGGGTCAGTTGCACTTCTTTCTTATTTACCCCGTGTTTGCAAGCTTTGCATTTTAGTAATTTAGTGAAGCCTGGATTGGCTTTAAGCCAACTACCACTCTCCACTATCTCAGGACTACTGTTAACTAGCTCTTGACTCATGGAGCAGGCCCTTCTATATGTAAGCATGGGTTTACTGGAGACTTTGCTGCTTAAAATAGGGTCCGATTTAACCAAGTGCCAGTGCCTGTTCATGCAGTCTCTCACCCTTGCATGATAGGCACTGTACCTGGTTATCATTCGGATATCCTGAGCAGAGGCCTTCTTCATTTCTTTCTTTTCTTTCTTCTCTGTTAGGATCTGTTGTCAGGACTTTTTCTCCACTTTTGCTAGTGCTTGACTTAAAACTGCTTCACTGTACCCTCTTTCCTTGAATCTCCCTGTCAGTTCTGCTTGTGCTGAAGCTAATGAGTTCCCCTCACTGCAATTCCTTTTCATGCGCAGTTGTTCCGCATATGGGATACTCAGTTTTAGATTTGTGGTGTGAAAGCTTTCAGAGTGCAGAATGGCCTTCCCTGCTGTAGCTTTTCTAAAAGTTTGTGTGTGTAAAATGTCATTTTGAATAAAAATTTCCAGATCTAAAAAGTATATGCTAGTATCACTGATGGTTTTAGTGAACGCCAAGTTGAGTACATTGTCATTAATAGCAGTTATAAAATCATCAGCACTCTCCACCAAACCTTTCCATATAATGAATAAATCATCAATAAATCGATACCAGACTTTGATGTTTTCTCTCCATTCTACCTCGAAGTTGGCTCTGAGCACCTGCTCCTCCCACCAGCCCATGTGAAGGTTCGCATAGCCGGGGGCGAAGCAGGTGCCCATCGCCGTCCCTCTCAGTTGCCTGTATGTGTCGGTACCAAAAAGGAAAAAGTTATTTTCCAGACAAAGTTTGGCCATCTGCAAAAGCATTTCAGAATGTTGATACAAAATCACCGGTCTTCTCCCCAAGAAATGCCTGAGTGCCCTTAGGCCATCCACATGTGCAATACTCGTATACAACGAGACTACATCAAGGGTTATCAACAGGTAATCCCCTTCCCATTGCACATCCTGTAATTTTCTCAAAAAGTCCCCTGTATCTTGGATATAAGAAGGTAAGGACTTTACAATATCTTGTAGAAAATAGTCCAAAAACCTGGAGGTAGTTTCTAGTAAGCTCTCAATGGCCGAAATTATTGGCCTGCCAGGAGGCGACGTCATGCTCTTGTGGACTTATGGAATCAAATATAGTATCGGAGTGATGGGATTGTCAAGTTTTAGATAATGATATTCTGATTCCGTAATCAACCCCATCCCTCTCCACCTCGCTAGTTCTTTGAAAAATTTGGTTTGTACCTCCAGGAGGTTACTTAATGGGACTCGCTGATAGCATTCTGCATCATTCAACTGTTGTTTAGCCTCTGCATTGTATTTACTCAGAGGCCAAAGGACGACATTGCCCCCTTTGTCCGATTGTCTAACAACTATGTCCGCTCTTGCTTTTATCTTAGCCATGGTATTTTCATAAATTCTTTCTTTTTCTTTTGTCTCTTTGTTGAATTTCTTACTGGAATCCTTGGCAAGTTCGTTAAGATCCTGAATTACTCTTTCTGAAAACAGGTCAATGGAGTCTTTAGGTAACGGTGGTATAAAGGTAGATTTCTTTCTGAATTCCGTTGTACATGATCCATAAATATTTAGACCCATTCTGTCTGCAATATCCTTGTGCGATGAGTCTATGTTGGCACCTTCTTGGGTTCTTTCTAAATCCTCCAGATCTCTAAGAAGATTTAGATTGTCTATTACCAAATTACTTTCTTTGCCTTGTCCTAGGTTTTCCATTCCTTTATTTCTCTTGATGGATTGATTATTGAAATATTTTCTTAGTTTTAACTTTCTTACATAATGGAAAAAGTCAATTCGCGTCTGTGCATAGTTAAAATTTGTTCTGCGACAGAATGATACTCCCAGACTTAGAATATCCATTTCAGATTCAGATAAGACAAGGCCCGTAAGGTTAATAACAGTGATGGAAGTGGCTGTTGTGTTTAATTTCTCCATTTGAAGTTCTTGGTTCTGCTTCCTGATCTTAGCTCCATGCCTTCTCCTTCTTCTCTGTCGGCTCCTCTGTATCCCCGGCCTCTTCCTCTTTTTGGGGGTCCTTGTCTGGCACTGATGTTTCTGTCTAGGCCTAAAAAACGGAATTCTTCTACTACAGTTGAGGGTTTTTCCACATTCGCCATAGCTCTGGCTCCATCTTCCAAATCTGTACCACTTCCGAGCTCCATTCTGAACTTGTATCATTGGTTTTCCTTTTTTCTTTATTTTTATTTGCCTGTTCAGTTATATTGGACAGTTTCTGTCTGCGTAGAGCGTCAAAACGCTTGGCGAAAGTGTAGATTTGCCCCCTCTGGTAGTCCATTCGGGCTCTGGTGAATTTTATTGCCTTTCTTTCTTTTATTGATTTCTCATATTTGCACAATTTTATTTCCAATTCTTTTTCAAATTTATTTATCAATTCAAGAGTTGTCAAATTAGTAAGTTCATGTTGCTACTTTTTGATTTCATCCAATATTCTTTCTCTATCCTTTTTTGGCGTATTTCACTAGTATCTTCATCATATTATTTGAAGATTCCGTGCTATTGTTAGCCCATTCTTGGAGCATCTCAGAGTCAGGGTTTTCGAAGGTCGGGGCAATTAATATTCGTAGTCCTCGGGGTACTCTGCCAACTTCTAGATATTTGTCCAACAATTTAATTTCCCACCACTTGGAGATTTCTAGACGCCGCAATTTCTCCAATTTCCGCATTATTGTTTGGGCATTATCGCTTTGTGACCCTCTCTCTCCAGCCTGTTCTTTATTTGTTCCACTTGTGCCCGGTCTCTCTTCATCAAAGACCGAGTCCGCAGCCTCCTCCCGAAGTTTGACCCAGTTCTCCATCAGCGCGTGTGATCGCACTCTCGAATGCTTTAGGATGTGTGTATCGCTTTTAATCCCTTGCTCCAAATGCCTAGCAACGTCTCTGTTGCCACGCACCAGCCCTTCATGTAATTTAGTTCGAAATCGCAGGGGCCTTCGGTTTTGCTTTACTCGGACGCCCTCCGCATCCGTAAGCACTTTTCCCCCTTTCCCTAATTCTCACCACTGCCGTCACTCGCCTCGGCGGGCGCTTACCTGCTTCCAGGCGTCCTCCGACGCTCCGACCGCAGTAGCTCTCCCGCTTTGGTTCCTGTGGCTGCTGTCGTAGGGTTTGTCTTCAAGGGGGGCCTCCACGATGTGCGCTGCACCAAAATCCACAAAAGCCAAGTATCCAGTGGAGGCTCCAGATCAAAGGCGTGTCGTGTTAGCCGCGCTTGGCATAGTGGCTCCAAATCCTCTACCACTTCCGGTCTCCAACTTTTCTCGGCCAGAAAGACGACACAGCAAACCGAAGGTCAGTTTCCAAAGATTATTTAATCATTACAGGCTGTAACGCGTTTCGGCAGGATCCCCTGCCTTGCTCACACATCGAGCCATAATTCATCACTTCATTTTTAACTCTCTTGCTGTCATCACATGGTCACAGACATAAACAACATACTACCTATGTGTCTGTTTTCATTTTTTGTTTTGTCATTCGTTACTTATTTTTTGCAATATACCTGTGTAAAAGCCATTCTCAATTCCATACAGACATATATTTCTTTAAACTCAATTTTTCAATTTTTTCTTTTTCTTTGCTTATGTCGAAATGGCTATGTCTACATTTGTACATTCTTCAACAAAAACTTTATTGTACCACAGAATTTCATTTGTGTGACAGGGATGATTGGGATTTCTCTTTCTCTTTTTGTGTATCTTTTGGGCGCCTGGCTTGGGTGTTAAATATACGTGACCCTGCTACCACCAGGACCTCACATATTGAGGGTAATATTACCACTGTTGTGCTATTCACTTCGTGTCCTAGGCATTAATTCTGTCCAAGTTGATCCGTGGGCCGCAACATTGCAACATAATGCCACAAACCACCTATTGCTTAAATGTCACACAATATGGTGGAATTAAAGTTCAAATGCTTAGTGCAAGTCTGTTGGAAATAAAGTGCCAGTGCACATGAATAACAGATTCCAAAGTAGCAGCATGTTTCAATTCCTTAACTTGTGCAAAACTTCATGCTTGAAATAAAGTGCAAGGACATATATGGGATATTGTTCCCCTCTCTAATGGTTATACTCTCTTGAACTGAAGGCTCAAAAGTAATTGTGCAAATTTACGCAGGTTGTTTGAGAATAAAGTGCCAGTGCACATAAGTGACAGTTTCTATGATAGCAGCATATTCTAGTTTCTTGAATTTGTGCAAATCTCGCAGTTTAAATTAAAGTGCTAGTGCAATATGGTATACTGTCCTTCTCTCTTGCAGTTACGATATCCTGAGTAGATAACTCAAAGATAACTGTGCAAACTGTGCAAATTTACAACATATATTAAAGTGCATGTGCTTCTGTTACAGCAGATATTCCCTTTAATAACCAAGGAGAAATTGATAAACATTGCACCAGGCCCCCATTTCTGCCGATATACTACTTTACCACCAGTGTTCAGACTTTTCTCCTCTGAGGTATTTGTATCCCCAGCGTCACAATCATCCATAAGTTTTTTTGATCTTGTTCTATTGGTACAAATTGTTGTCTAAAAAATATAAAAATCTAAAAACAGCCAATCTAGAGTTCACACTACATCCTAACTTCCTATTTCTTACAATGACATACTTCTTTTTAGAACTGCTTGTAGTTTTGGGATGAGAGGCTTACATTACTATGCACATACTATCTTCAGGTCAAATAAACATACAGTTCTTCATCACAATTCAGCCCATTCGGGTCTTGCAGTCAAACATCAAAATGTACCTGGACTCAAGTTTTCTTAGATTCGTTTCTCTGTTACCACCTCTTCTTTTTCTCGGTACTGAATCCACTATGAAATATGTCAGGTCCTCCACCCTGCCCCCATGAACTTCATTCATCTGCCTTGCAACGGGATAAGACTGGTCCCTATTTTTTATAGCCCTCAAATGCTGTAAGATTCTAATGTGAGCCATGTGAATTGTGCTGCCCACATAGATTAGAGGGCATGTACATTGCAACACATAGACCACATGGTCACTCTTGCAATTAAAAAAACGTGGAATCTTCCACGGTTTTTCCATGAGGGGCAGTTGCACTTCTTTCTTTTTTACCCCGTGTTTGCAAGCTTTGCTTTTTAGACATTTAGTGAAGCCTGGATTGGCTTTAAGCCAACTACCTCTCTCCACTATCTCAGGACTACTGTTAACCAGCTCTTGCCTCATGGAGCAGGCCCTTCTATATGTAAACATGGGTTTACGGGAGACTTTGCTGCTTAAAATAGGGTCCGATTTAACCAGGTGCCAGTGCCTGTTCATGCAGTCTCTCACCCTTGCATGATAGGCACTGTACCTGGTTATCATTCGGATATCCTGAGCAGAGGCCTTCTTCATTTCTTTTTTTCTTTCTTCTCTGTTAGGATCTGTTGTCGGGACTTTTTCTCCACATATTATCTACTGGCGGTCGCCAGTAGATAGTTATAGTTAGGACCTAGTTTCCATAGGAAACTCGTTTTTTGTTTTCTCAATATCTTTGGCGCCGGTTGACGAATCTTCGCGAAATTTTCAAAACTCGTAGCCCGCTCCGGTCAGCTCCTGTCTTGAAAGTTTCGGGGTGATTCGAAAAAGGGGGGTCCCAAAACGTGTTTTCTCCATGTTATTTTCCATAGGAAACTTTAGACACGACTCAGCCCGAACTGCTGAACGGAATTACACCAAGTTTGGCAAAAAGGTAGCCCTTGGTTCAGAAAGAGACCTTTTTGTTAAATGGTGTAAATCCATTCAGTAGTTCCTGAGAAATTAAAAAATAGAGGTCAAAAAATCAATTTCCCATAGGAAAGTTTAGACACGGTTACAGCTTGAACTGCTGAACGGAATTACACCACATTTGGCAAAAAGGTAGTGCTTGGTTCAGAAAGCGCCCTTTTTAAAATGGTGTAAATCCGTTCAGTAGTTGCTGAGAAAATAAAAATAAAAGTTTCGATATATAGAGGCACGGAGGATCCGCGCACCCTCCCGACCACGAGCTTTATTCTAATTGGCTGTCAACACTCCAAACCAGGAAGTGTTGGCAGCCATCTTGTGAACCGAGTCACAAGAAATCAGAATAAAAAACGCGAAAAAAAGAAAAGGGGGCAGGGTAGAAACACCCTGACCCCCTAGGCCTGCTTAGGGGGTCCCACAAGGACCCCCAGGGCCCAAAAAAGCATTTATTTTTTATTTATTTTTAAACGGCAAAATGCGCGCCGGATCCGGCCGCGAAACTTAAAAAAATGAAGCGCGGTCTCCCGTGCTTCGTTATTATTTAGCCTCGGGGTGGGCCAAGTCCCGGGGGCAATGTTTATATTGTGAATGGGGGCCCCCAGCCCCGGGGACCGCCACCCCCGGGGCTTTCTTTACATATTTTTGGGGGGGCACATGGCCCCCCCTCAGCCCCAGGGACCGCCACCCCCCGGGGCTTGTTTTATTTGATGTGTGGGGGGGTCTCCAAGCCCCGGGGACCACCACCCCCGGGGCTTTTCTTAAATATTTGCGAGGGGCACATGGCCCCCCCGCAGCCCTGGGGACCGCCACCCTCCGGGGCTTGTTTTAAAAAAAAAGAAAGAACCTGTGTGGGGGGGGGCTCGAGCCCCCCCACACGCCCCGGGGACCGCCACCTCCCTGGGGCACTAACTATGTAAATTCGGGGGTCCGTTACGGACCCCCGAGCCCCGGGGACCACCACCTCCCCGGGGCTTTGCCAATGTTGGGAGGGGGCCGCGCGGCCCCCCCTCCTGGAGCTCGTGATGGTCCTGGGGACCGCCACCCGCCAGGGCCGGCTCCTGCAGTGTCCCGGGGGGCCCACCCCCGGGACACTGCTGTTTGCAATGACAGGGCGGGAGCCTCGCGGCTCCCGCCCTGTCATTTCAAACTGCTTTGCTTCATTGAAGCGAGAGCAGGGAAACCTGCTCTCGCTTCAATGAAGCAAAGCAGATTGCTTTTCCACACGGGGAGCTGCATGTTAGCAGCTCCCCATGTGGAAAAGCAATGCCGGCTCCCGCAGGACGCGGGGAGCCGGCAAGGACCATGGGGGCATTGGGGCTCCCCCCACGATCCCCAACGGGAGGCCAGGCCCCAGGGGATGGGGTCCCCGGGGCTAGAAGTGGCCCGGGAGGGGGGCCACGCGGACCACTCCCATGTGTATTAAAAAAAAAAAAAAGGAGAGGCCAGGCCCCGGAGGATGGGGTCCCCGGGGCCATATTTGGCCTGAGGAGGGGGGCCACGCAGCCCCCCGCACAAAAAAAATAAAAAAGGATGGCCAGGCCCCGGGGGATGGGGTCCCCGGGGCCAGAAGTGGCCCGAAAGGGGGGCCACGCAGCCCCCCTCCCCCAAATTTTTTTTATTAGATACAGGCGGGCCCCGGGGGATGGGGTCCCCGAGGCCAATAGAGGCCTTAGGAGGGGGGGGCCATGCAGCCCCCCTTCCTATAAAAAAACAATGTGTGTGGCCATGCCCCGGGGGATGGGGTCCCCGGGGCCGGAATTGGCCACGGGAGGGGGGCCCACGCGGCCCCCCTCCCATTTACATTTAAAAAAAAAAAAAAAAGGGGAGCAGGCCCTGGGGGATGGGGTCCCCAGGGCACAAAAAAGGCAAGAGAAGGGGAACCACACAGCCCCCCTTCCTAAAAAAAAAAAAGCCGGCATCGCGGCTAGGTCCCGCCCCCTCCAACACTCAGCAAACGCGCCCCCTGGCGCGTTTAAAGTTGGGGAATAAATTCCCCTGGAATACTGAGGGGCCCTGAGGGCCAACTAGCCCACCAGGTACCTCCAGTATGCGCCAGGGAGCTGCGTTGCAGAGAGGTGTTCAGAGGCCACGCCCCTTTTTACAACTCTCTGCAACGCAGCTCTGTGGCGCTTACTGGAGGTACCTGGTGGGCTAGTTGGACCCCAGGGACCCTCAGGATTCATGGGGACTTAATCCCCCAACTTAAAACGTGCCACGGGGCGCGTTTGCACAGTGGTGAAGGGAGGGGGCGGGGCCTGAGGTGACATGTGTGCAAACACGCCCTGTGGCGCGTTTTAAGTTGGGGAAGTAATTCCTCTTCAATCCTGAGGTCCCTGGTACCTCCAGTATGCGCCACAGGCCTGCGTTGCAGAGAGGTGGTCCAGGCCACATCCCTTTTTACACCTCTGTGCAACGCAGCTCTGTGGCGCTTACTGGAGGTACCTAGTGGGCTACTTGGACCCCAGGGAACCTCAGGATTCAAGGGGACTTAATCTCCCAACTTAAAACGGCCACAGGGCTTGTTTGCACACATGTCACCTCAGGCCCGCCCCTCCCTTCACCACTGTGCAAACGCGCCCCGTGGCGCGTTTTAAGAGGAAGATTTAATCCCCCTGCCCTATTATGTACTAGGGACTTACAGAGGAGGTCATGCTAATCACAGGGGTACCCCAACGCATAGTGTTCCCTAGTGTATGTAGGTGTTTTACTGTATTCTAAGTGTCTTTTAGCATAGCACTGGCTCTAGGCCTGGTTAGTCCGAGTCAGTTACCACCAGTACCCGTCTGAAAAAGTTGTGGGCACAGGATGATTTTGCAACAAGGCCTCTTTCTGCTCCTCTGTTGGTTCTTTCTGCACATGTCTTGCTTCTTCCTGCTCTTTTCTTCGTCTTTGTGGACTTCTGTTGCTTCTTTCTGCATTTCTTTTGCTTCTTTCTGTGCGTTTTTCTTCTTTCTTCACATGTCCTACCTCTGTAGGCATAGTTAGAAACTAGCATTTAAAAAACCTTTGAAATTCACTTAAAAAACCATAGGTTTCAGGCACGTTATAGTTAGAAATTAGCAGTTAAAAAACCTTTGAAATTCACTGAAAAAACCATAGGTTTCAGGCACGTTATAGTTAGAAATTAGCATTTAAAAAACCTTTGAAATTCACTGAAAAAACCATAGGTTTCAGGCACGTTATAGTTAGAAATTAGCATTTAAAAAACCTTAGAAATTCACTGAAAAAACCATAGGTTTTAGTGACAGTTATAGTTAGTTGGACATTTCACTCGTACAAAACCATAGAAAGTCCCCCGTTATAGTTAGTTCAGCTAACTATAACTCGCGCCCCCGCAATGCACTGCTGATGACGTCACATATTACATCACTCATGACATGGTCAGTGACATCACTGATGACATTACTGATGACATCTCAAATGACATCACTGATGACATCATCCAGTGACTGTGTGTTTCTATAAAGTTTAAATATGTTTAATATATATGCCAAGGTGTATTGAAGAATGAGTGGGTGTATAAGTGTCTGGATGGATGATTTAGTAGGTGCGTGACTGACTCTATAAGTGAGTGATTAAACGTATCTTACTGAATGCATGGGTTAGTGACTAAACTGTGTGAATGTCTGTATCCGTCTGTCTGTTGCTGTGTAAGCGGCTGCATGGGTTTGTGAATAGCTACATGAGTGTCTATTTGAGTTATTGATTGGTTGTCTGAGTATCTGTATGGCCTGAGTGTTTTCCTTCTGTACCCCTCGCTGCCTCTCGCCATTCCCGCCGCTGCGTCCCCTGCGGCCCCGCCCCCTGACTGCCCATTCGCTGCCCCTGCCTCCCGCCTCCCAGCTGCTCCTCCCTCCCACCTCCCCATAAATGGCGGCCGCTGCGCGCCGCGCCGCTGGCGCGCCAAGGCGCGCCTAAGGCGAGCCCGTCTGCGCCCGTCCGCGCCTGGACCGCGCCCAGCGCCAAACCCCTGGCCCCCGCAGCAGCCAACCCCACCCACCCGACTTACGACACCGCCACCCTCAACGCACTCAACACCGGCCGCATCCCCGGCTGCCACCGTGCCACCCCAGGACGCACCCACGGACCCTTCGCCTGCCAATCCTGCAAGTTCTCCTGCCTCCGGACCTGCACCACACCCGCCAAGCCGAGCACCAGCAGCAACCACCTGAAGTGCTTCCTGCTCAACACCCGCTCCGTCCACAGACACGCCGTGGAACTTTGGAACCTGCTCGACTCCACATCACCAGACGTCGCTTTCCTCACGGAAACATGGATGAACGCCTCCTCAGCGCCCGACATCGCCTGCATCGCCATCCCGGACGGATACAAGATCACCCGAAGGGACCGCGCAAACCAGACAGGAGGAGGCATCGCCATCGTCCACAAGAACACCATCCGCATCACGACCAACTCCGACGACACCTTCACAGCCGGCGAACACCTGCACTTCCAGATACACACCGACCCCAAGACCACCCTCAGAGGCACCCTCATCTACAGACCCCCAGGACCACGCACACAATTCAGCGAAGACATCGCCGACCTCATCAGCCCGCACGCCCTCCCCTCGGCTGACTACATCCTCCTTGGGGACCTCAACTTCCACCTAGAGAACAACAACGATCGCAACACCACCACCCTGCTGGACAACCTCGCCAACCTCGGACTCAAGCAACTGGTGACCACCCCCACACACCTCGCCGGCCACACGCTTGACCCCGTCTTCTCCTCCAGCAAGGACATCTCCTTCAGCCACACCACCGGACTCCACTGGACAGACCACAGCTGCGTCCACTTCAGCTTCAGCAGGATCACCACGCACCACCACCCGCAACAGTTTCCGCGCAGAAGCTGGAACAAGATCACCACTGACCAACTCACCACATCCCTGAGCCAGAACCCTCCCGCCAGCTCAACGAACCCCAACCAAGCCGCCAGCAACCTCACAAGATGGATCACCAACTGCGCAGACGACCTCGCCCCATTGAAGACCCCCCAGTCAGACCCGGCAACAAGAAAGCATCCTGGTTCACCGACGAACTCAAGATATCCAAGAAGAACTGCCGGGCCCTCGAGAAAGCATGGCGCAGAGACCCGACTGCAGACAACATGACCACCCTCAAGCACGCCACCCGAAAACACCACCAGCTGATCCACACCACCAAGAAAACCGCATTCAAGGAACGACTGGACAACAACGCCCACAACAGCAAGGAACTCTTCATCATCGTCAAAGAACTCTCGAACCCCAGCGCCGGAAACAATGACATCACTCCCTCGCAAGACCTCTGCAACTCGCTCGCCTCGTTCTTCCACAGCAAGATCGCAGACATACACTACAGTTTCAGCACACAGCCGACGTACCCTACGACCGTTCCAACGCCCCCACCTCCACCCTCCGAGCCTGGACCCCTATCAACACCGAAGACACTATCCGCACGATGAACTCCATCCACTCCGGATCACCAACCGACCCCTGCCCTCACCACGTCTTCAACAAGGCCGACGCCGTCATCGCACCCCACCTCCGGGACATCATCAACACCTCCTTCGTCACCGCCACCTTCCCAGAGAGCTGGAAGCACGCCGAACTCAGCGCCCTACTGAAGAAACCGTCAGCAGACCCCACCGACCTCAAAAACTACCGCCCCATCTCGCTCCTTCCTTTTCCTGCCAAAGTCATCGAGAAGACCGTCAACAGACAACTGGCCGCCTTCCTCGAGACGAATGGATCCCTCGACCACTCGCAGTCCGGCTTCCGGGCCAACCACAGCACCGAGACCGCCCTCATCGCAGCTACCGACGACATCCGAGCCCTGCTCGACAACGGGAAACAGCGGCCCTCATCCTCCTGGACCTCTCCGCAGCGTTCGACACAGTCTGCCACCGCACCCTAGTGCAACGCCTGAACAACGGCGGAATCCAAGAGAAGGCACTGGAGTGGATCATCTCCTTCCTCGCCCGGAAGAACCCAGAGAGTCCGCCTCCCCGTTCAGTTCCGAGGCCACCGAAGTCATCTGCGGCGTACCACAAGGATCATCACTCAGCCCCACCCTCTTCAACGTCTACATGAGCCCCCTCGCAGCCATCGCACGCCAACACAACCTCAACATCATCTCCTACGCCGACGACACCCAGCTGATCCTCTCCCTCACCAACGACCTCACAACCGCCAGAACCAACCTACATGAAGGGATGAAGGACGTAGCCGAGTGGATGAGGAACAGCCGCCTGAAACTGAACTCAGATAAAGCGGAAGTCCTCATCCTAGGATCATCACCCTCCGCCTGGGACGACTCCTGGTGGCCCCCTGCCCTGGGCCACGCACCCAAACCAACGGACCACGCACGCAACCTGGGCTTCATCCTGGACTCCTCCCTCTCAATGACCCGACAAGTCAACGCCGTCTCCTCGTCTTGCTTCAACATCCTACGCATGCTGCGCAAGATCTTCCGGTGGATCCCCACCGAAACCAGGAAGACGGTCACCCAGGCCCTCGTCACCAGCCGACTGGACTACGGCAACTCCCTCTACGCCGGAACCACAGCCAAACTTCAAAAAGACTCCAACGCATCCAGAACGCCTCAGCTCGACTCATCCTGGACATCCCCGACACAGCCACATCGCCGGACACCTGAGAGACCTGCACTGGCTCCCCGTCAGCAAGAGAATCACGTTCCGACTCCTCACCCACGCACACAAAGCTCTCCACAACCAAGGCCCCAGATACCTCAACGACCGTCTGACCTTCTACACTCCCACCCGCCAGCTACGATCGACCAACCACGCCCTCGCCGCCGTCCCCCGCATCCGAAGAGCCACAACGGGAGGAAGATCCTTCTCCTACCTGGCTGCCAAGACGTGGAACTCCCTACCCATCCACCTCCGCCTTACCCAAGACCACCTCTCCTTCAGGAAGCAACTCAAGACCTGGCTGTTCGAACAGTAGCGGACCCCCCTCCCCCAAGCGCCTTGAGACCCTCCGGGTGAGTAGCGCGCTATACAAATGCTTGATTGATTGATTTGGGTGGGGTGTGTGTGACTCTGTGCATAGATGTGTGAGTGGGTGATTCACTGGGTGCATGGTTTCAAGAGTGCATCTGTGATGGACTGTATGGGTGGGTGAGTGTGTGTATGGGTGTGTTAGTGTCAGGAACCCCTATAAAGACTCTAATGGGGGTCACAAGAAAGACGCTTTTGCCTCTATCAAATTACCGGACAGGAAATATCCGCGCTGGAAAAGACTGAATCCATGTTGGAGATCCTCCCTTCGCTTTGTATTGCGGGAATTACGACGTTCCGCCATTTTAGGAAGAGACCGGTCCGCTCCCACTTCCTGTAGTGGTGCGCGGTCTAGTTGTTCTCCCCAGAAACTAAGGTGATCTGTAATGCGCCTGCGCGACTATCGCGCAGCGCACTTCAACTGTGGAAAACATTCTGACAGGAGCGTCGTTCTTCGCGCTTCGTGTCAACCTCTCAATTTCCACAGAAAAATCTTGATTCTTGCTGCCGCCTGTCATCCCAATAGGGAAGTAACAAATTATATGTGCGCTTGCGCTTAGAGTGATTTTTTATCTTGGCGAATTTCTTTTCCTCAGCTGCCGGTTGACTTAGGTGTTCCAGAGAGAGAGTGATCACCTGATGTCGTTCGGAACTAAGGACCCGAGAGAGAGAAGGAGTGGGCGATTCTGGGAGTAAACTTCAGTCAAGAGAAATACTCCAATGATTTCCAAGTAAGCGTGTCCAGCCGTTTTTGATTCTCCACTCGCTGTGTCCATGACAAGTTCAAAAATTGCGAGTGGATAAATATAGAGACTGCAACTTGTTATTTTAAAGGTTGTTCAGAGACTGAGAACAATCAGTATTTAAGGAGCAACAGGATTGAGGATAAATGTCACAGTGCCTCTCTAGTATTGCACCGCTTAATGAGAACATTTTCACTAGGAATTGAGAGAGGAATTATCTATGATTTTTTGAGGAAAAAATCAGAAGAAACTTTTTACAAAGAACTGAAAACACTTTCTAAGAAAAGACTCTAGCAGGCAGAGCTTTCTACAACTCATTTCATGAGTAGACTATGAGCAGGCTGGGTCCTTCCAGTTAATCAGAAGTACATAAAATATTCTTAGACAAAACAGCTTAGAGAGGAGCTAGCTTCTAATAAAACACAGGTAAGAGGCATCCAGGTAGAGACCGAGAGAGAGAGTGTTAGAGGAGTCTCACAGTCAGAAGGAAGGGTAATTGTTTGTGCTTATTTTACAGAACTTCCTTTTGGAACCTCGGAAGAAGGAGCCAGTGTCCAGAGGCGTGTCTCTCTTGTTTTGTCTTCCACTTCCCCTTTCCCCCGGGCTGAAGTCAGTAGCAGTGGTCGTCACCTGTCGCTGGCTTTGGTTAGAGGGATCTGGGGCAAGGTCATCTGTTCCTGAGGGGACCGCATTAGAGTGAATCCAATCCTGACAGTTAGTGAGTGAATGTATATCTCAGTGGTACATGTGTGAGTAACTACATATGTCAAAGGCAGTATATATGTGTGTTGGAGTATATAAATGGCTATAAGTGAGAGTGTGTGATAGTGAGAGTGGCTGTATGGATGAGTGTGTGCTTGTATGAGTGATTGTATAAGAGCGTAAGAATGTGCTAGTATTTGTATGAGTAAGTGAGCTGGTGTGTGTATAACTGTATAGGTGAGTAAATGGCAGTGTGATTAATTATTTGCATGACTGACTAGGTGTGTGAGTACCTCTATGGATGAGTGGAGGTGTGTGAGTGTCTATGTAGATGTATGAGTGCATATGATAGTCCTGTACTGATTGACCGTAAGTATGAGTGACTGTACTGGTGAGTGAGTGGATGTGTGTGTAGACCTAAGAATCAATGAGTGTGTATGTAGTTATTGGTGTTGGAGTGTCTATGGTTTTGAGAATGGCTGTCTGTAATTTACAGTGGGTGTATCAAAAGTTATATTAGGGTGTGAGAAGATGGATCAAATTATCACATGGATGATGTCATCAGTGATGTCATTTGAGATGTCATCAGTGATGTCATCAGTGATGTCACTGACCATGTCATGAGTGATGTAATATGTGACGTCATCAGCAGTGCATTGCGGGGGCGCGAGTTATAGTTAGCTGAACTAACTATAACGGGGGAATTTCACGGGTTTTGTACGAGTGAAATGTCCAACTAACTATAACTGTCCCTAAAACCTATGGTTTTTTCAGTGAATTTCAAAGGTTTTTAAATGCTAATTTCTAACTATAACGTGCCTGAAACCTATGGTTTTTAAGTGAATTTCAAAGGTTTTTAAATGCTAATTTCTAACTATGCCTACAGAGGTAGGACATGTGAAGAAAGAAGAAAAAACGCACAGAAAGAAGCAAAAGAAATGCAGAAAGAAGCAACAGAAGTCCACAAAGACGAAGAAAAGTGCAGGAAGAAGCAAAAGATGTGCAGAAAGAACCAACAGAGGAGCAGAAAGAGGCCTTGTTCCAAAATCATCCTGTGCCCACAACTTTTTCCGACGTGTACTGGTGGTAACTGACTCTGACTAACCAGAGCCAGTGCTATGCTAAAACACACTTAGAATACAGTGAAAACACCTACATACACTAGGGAACACTATGCGTTGGGGTACCCCTGTGATTAGCATGACCTCCTCTGTAAGTCCCTAGTACATAATAGGGCAGGGGGATTAAAACTACCTCTTAAAACGCGCTACAGGGTGCGTTTGCACCGTGGTGAAGGGAGGGGGGGCCTGAGGTGACGTGTGCAAACGCGACCCGTGGCACGTTTTAAGTTGCGGCATTAAGTCCCCTTGAATCCTGAGTGTCCCTGGGGCCCAACAAGCCCCCCAGGTACCTATAGTTAGGACGACAGAACTGAGTTGCAGAGAGGCGTTCCGAGGCCACGCACCTTTTTTCACCTCTCTGCAACGCAACTCTGTTGTGCTTACTGAAGGTACCTAGTGGGCTAGTTGGACTCCAGGGACCCTCAGGATTGAAGGGGACTTAATCCCCCAACTTAAAACACGCCACGGGGCCTGTTTGCACACGTCACCTCAAGTCCCGCCCCCTCCCTTCACCACTGTGCAAACGCGCCCCGTGGCGCGTTTTAAGTTGGGGGATTAAGTCCCCTTGAATCCTGAGGGTCCCTGGAGTCCAACTAGCCCACCATGTACCTCCAAAAAGCGCCCCAGAGCTGCGTTGCAGAGAGGTGTAAAAAGGGGCGTGGCCTCTGTACACCTCTCTGCAACGCAGCCCCCTGACGCATACTGGAGGTTCCTGGTGGGCTAGTTGGCCCCAGGGACCCACAGTATTCAAGGGGAATTACTTCCCCTTCTTACAACGTGCCAGGGGGCGCGTTTGCAGACTGCTGCAGGGAGGGGGCGGGGCCTCCGGCACAATGCCGGTCTTTTTTTTTCTTTAATTTTTTTTGTATGGGAGGGGGCTGCGTGTCCCCCTTCCCTTGGCCACTTTGACCCGGGGACCCCATCCCCCGGGGCATGAGGATTTTCTTCTTTTTTTTTTTTTTAAACGGGAAGGGGGCCGCGTGGCCCCCCTTCCCTGGGCCTCTATTGGCCCCGGGGACCCCATCCCCCGGGGCATGCCCTCTTTCTTTTAATATAAAAATATTTGGAAGGGGGCTGCGTGGCCCCCCTCCTCAGGCCACTTAAGACCCCATCCCCCGGGGCCGGCCTTTACCTTTTTTGTTTCTTTTTTAAAAAAAATTATTTTTGGGGAGGGGGGCTGCGTGGAGCCCCCCCACACAGGTTATTTAATTTAAAAAAAGAAGCCCCGGAGGGTGGCGGTCCCCGGGGCTGCGGGAGGGCGGATAGCCCTCCCGCACCATTTTTTTTTTTTAAAAGCCCCGGGGGGTGGCGGTCCCCAGGGCTTAGGGGCCTTAGAGGCCCCCTATAAAATATAAACCAACCCCCGCATGCCCCCGGGACTTGGCCCACCCGGGGGCAAAATAGCCTCGAGCGCGGGATACCGCGCTTCGATTCTTAATCACGGCGGGATCCGCGCACGCGCATCCCGCCGATTTTTTTTTTTTTTTTTTAAACAAAATGCTTTTTTCTGCCCAGGGGGTCCTTGTGGGACCCCCTGAGCAGACCTAGGGGGTCAGGGTGTTTCTGCCCTGCCCCCTTTTTGCGTTTTGCGACTTGTTTCTGTGCCTCGGTTCTACGGAGGCACAAAATGGCTGCCAACACTTCCTGATTTGGAGTGTTGACAGCCACTTGACAACCAATTAGCATGCAGCTCGTGATCGGGAGGGTGCGCGGACCCTAAGCGGCCATAGATATATATGTGATTTTACTTTTGATTTTCTCAGGAACTACTGAACGGATTTACACCATTTAACAAAAAGGGTTCTTTCTGAACCAAGGGCTACCTCTTTGGCAAATTTGGTGTAATTCCGTTCAGCAGTTCGGGCTGTAGCCGTGTCTAAAGTTTCCTATGGGAAATTGATTTTTTGACTCTTATTTTTTCAATTTCTCCGCAACTACTGAACGAATTTACACCATTTAAAAAAAAAGGTCGCTTTCTGAACCAAGCGCTACCTTTTTGCCAATTTTGGTGTAATTCCGTTCAGCAGTTCAGGCTGTAGCCGTGTCTAAAATTTCCTATGGGAAGTAACATGGAGAAAACACGTTTTGGGACCCCCCTTTTTTCTCGGCCCCCGCTTGCCGAATCACCTCGAAACTTTCAGGATAGGAGCGGACCGGAGCGCCCCACGAGTTTTGAGAATTCCGCGAAGATTCGTCAACCGGCGCCAAAGTTATTTCAAATAGAATGTTGCGGATTTCCTATGGAAAATTGGTCCTAACTATAACTATCTACTGGCGGTCGCCAGTAGATAGTTATAGTTACAACCTATTATCCATAGGAAATCCGCTACATTCTATTTGAAATAACTCTCTTGCCGGTTGACGTATCTTCGCAAAATTTCAAACTTTGTGGCCCGCTCCGGTCCGCTCCTACCCTGAAAGTCTCGGGGGATTCGTCAAGCGGGGGCCGAGAAAAGGGGGTCCCAAACGCGTTTTCCCATGCAATTTTCCATAGGAAACTTTAGACACGGCTACAGCCTGAACTGCTGAACGGAATTACACCAAATTTGGCAAAGAGGTAGTTCTTGGTTCAGAAAGAACCCTTTTGTTAAATGGTGTAAATCCGTTCAGTAGTTGCTGAGAAAATCAAAGTAAAAAGATAGTGATATCTATGGCCGAGTAGGGTCCGCGTACCCTCCCGATCACGAGCTGCATGTTAATTGGCTGTCAGCTGGCTGTCAACATTCCGATTCAGGAAATGTTGGCAGCCATTTTGTCAAGTGCGCAAAGCGCACAAAGGGGGCAGGGTAGAAACACCCTGACCCCTAGGTTTCTCAGGGGTCCCACAAGGACCCCTGGGCAAAAAAAGAAATTTTTTTAAATCGGCAGGATGCGCTCAGGGTGCGCGAATCCTGCCGAGAATCGAGCGCGGTCTCCCGCGCTTCGATTGTATTTTGCCCCGGGTGGCCCAAGTCCCGGGGGCACGGTGGGGGTTAATTTTATGTGTGGGGGCCTCAAAGGGCCCCCAAGCCCCGAGGACCGCCACCCCCCGGGGCTTTTTTTAAAAATGGTGCGGGAGGGCTCTGAGCCCTCCCGCAGCCCGAGGACCACCACCTCCCGGGGCTTTTTTAAAAAATTGAAAAACCTGTGTGGGGGGCTCCAGCCCCCCACACGCACCGGGGACCGCCAACTCCCGGGGCACTAAACATTTAAATATGGGGGTCCGTTACGGACCCCAGAGCCCGGGGACCACCACCTCCCGGGGCTGTGCAATTTAAGGGAGGGGGGCCGCGCGGCCCCCTCCTGGAGCCCTTGATGGCCCTGGGGACCGCCACCCCCAGGGCCGGCTCCTGCAGTGTCCCGGGGTGCCTACCCCCGGGACACTGTAGTTTGCTATGGCAGGACGGGAGCCTCGCGGCTCCCGTCCTGCCATAGCAAACTGCTTTGGATATTGGAAGAGAGAGCAGGAAACCTGCTCTCTCTTCCAATATCCAAAGCCGATTGCTTTCCACATGGGGAGCTGCATCTTAGCAGCTCCCCATGTGTAAAGCAATGCCGGCTCCCAAGGGACGCGGGGAGCCGGCGGGACTGTGGGGGGCTTGGGGACCCCCACAGTCCCCAACGGAGAGGGCCAGCCCCGGGGATGGGGTCCCCGGGGCAAGTACTGGCCCGGGAGGGGGCCATGCGGCCCCCCTCCCAAAGTTTAAAAAAATTAAAAAAAAAAGGGTATGGCCGGCCCCGGGGATGGGGTCCCCGGGGCCTTAAATGGCCAGAGGAGGGGGCCACGCAGCCCCCTCCAAAGAATAAAAATAAAAATAGAGGCCATGCCCCGGGGGATGGGGTCCCCGGGGCCAATACAGGCCCAGGGAAGGGGGCCACGCGGCCCCCTTCCCGTTTAAAAAAAAAAAAATTAATTTAAAAAAAGGGGTAAGGCCCTGGGGGATGGGGTCCCCAGGGCCCAAAAACAGGAAAAAGTAAGGGGGGGCCACACAGCCCCCCTTCAGGGGACAAAAAAAAAAAACGATCGGGCCCGCAGGCCCCGCCCCTTCCTTCACCACTCTGCAAACGCGCCCCTGGCGCGTTTGCAGAGGAGGAACGTCCCCTTGAATACTAGGGGTCCCTGGGGCCAACAAGCCCACCAGGAACCTCCAGTATGCGCCAGGGGCTGCGTTGCAGAGAGGTGTACAGAGGCCACTCCCCTTTTACACCTCTCTGCAACGCAGCTCTGTGGCGCTTTTTGGATATACCTGTTGGGCTAGTTGGCCCCCAGGGACCCTCAGGATTCAAGGGGAGTTAATCCCCCGACTTAAAACGCGCCACGGGCGCGTTTGCACAGTGGTGAAGGGAGGGGCGGGGCTTCAGGTGACATCTGTGCAAACGCGCCCGTGGCGCGTTTTAGGTTGGGGATTAAATCCCCTTCAATCCTGAGGGTCCCTGGGGGCCAACTAGCCCAACAGGTACATCCAGAAAGCGCCACAGAGCTGCGTTGCAGAGAGGTGTAAAAGGGTGTGGCCTCTACACGTCTCTGCAACGCAGCCCCTGGCGCATATTGGAGGTTCCTGGTGGGCTAGTTGGCCCCTAGGGACCCTCAGGATTCAAGGGGACTTAATCCCCCAACTTAAAACGCGCCACGGGCGCGTTTGCACAGATGTCACCTCAGGCCCCGCCCCTCCCTTCACCATTGTGCAAATATTCTTCTAAAATCATCCAAAATACGAATTCCGATTTACTCACCTGTTATCAGGAGAGACCTCAGTGCTGCATCTTTCAGCCCAGTACTAATCCTGAAAAGTAATTTTAACCGTACTTACCAGTAACTTGAATTTCCTTCCATAGGATATCATTGCCTGCTTTTTGCTGAAAAAGTTTCTAAGTGTTGATTTTTGAAACATACAAATATTCCTCTAAAATCAGCCGAAATCCGAATTCTGATTTACTCAGCTGTTATCAGGAGAGACCTCAGTGCTGCATCTTTCAGCCCAGTACTGGTCCTGAAAAGTAATTTTAACCGTACTTACCGGTAACTTGAATTTCCTTCATAGGCTAACATTGACTGGTTTCACTTGGAAATTCTTCTAAGTGTGGAGTTTTGGAACTTTAAAATATTCCTCTAAAATCAGCCGAAATACGAATTCCGATTTACTCACCTGTTATCAGGAGAGACCTCAGTGCTGCATCTTTCAGCCCAGTACTGGTCCTGAAAAGTAATTTTAACCGTACTTACCAGTAACTTGAATTTCCTTCCATAGGATATCATTGCCTGCTTTTTGCTGAAAAAGTTTCCAAGTGTCGATTTTTGAAACATACAAATATTCCTCTAAAATCAGCCAAAATACGAATTCCGATTTACTCACCTGTTATCAGGAGAGAACCCAGTGCTGCATCTTTTAGCCCAGCACTGACCCTGAAAAGTAATTTTAACCGTACTTACCAGTAACTTATATTTTCTTCCATAGGAATCCATTGTCTGGTTTTTAGCAGAAAAGTTTCAAAGTGTCGATTTTCACAAACTACAAATATTCCTAAAAAATCGCCTGTATGACTTAAACGCATTCTTTCAACTGTTTACAGGAGATGCACCAGTGCTGGATCCAGGATCCAACACTGAGTAAGAAAAAGTAACGATAACACTACTTACCTGTTAAGTGAATTTCCTCCCATAGGATAACATTGGTGATTCTATGTGAAAAAGTTTCTAAGTGTCAACTTTTAAAATACAATAATATTCCTTAAAAATCACTACTGTAACCAAAACGCTTTTACTCAACTGTTTACAGGAGATGTCCCAGGACTGAATCTAGGATCCAGTCCTGTGGTTAGAAAAGTAATCCATAAAGTAACTAATTGCATTTAGCTAGAAATTCACATTGAGCTCAATGTTGCATTGTGTTTGAAATTGTGTTGCCCATTGCAACAACTGTAACTACTGTACTTAAAAGTCTATTGCCTATTTGTAAAGTATTTAAAGTAAATTAATTCATTCTGAGAAAGTATATTTTGTAATGTAATGTATAATGTAATTACAATGTAATTTAAAAATAAAATATCTAAAAATAAATAGTTTAAAAAAATGTAGTAAAACAGTATGAAAAAATAAAAATAACAATTAATACATTTAAAAATTGCCATTTACAAAACCTTTGAAATTCACTGAAAAAAACCATAGGTTTCAGACATCTTATAGTTAGAAATTAGCATTTAAAAAACCTTTGAAATTCACTGAAAAAACCATAGGTTTCAGGCACGTTATAGTTAGAAATTCGCATTTAAAAAACCTTTGAAATTCACTGAAAAAACCATAGGTTTTAGGGACAGTTATAGTTACTTGGACATTGCACTCGTACAAAACCCGTGAAATTCCCCGTTATAGTTAGTTCAGCTAACTATAACTCGCGCCCGCAATGCACTGCTGATGACGTCACATATTACATCACTCATGACATGGTCAGTGTCATCACTGATGACATCTCAAATGACATCACTGATGACATCAACCATGTGATAATTTCATGCATCTTCTCACACCCTAATATAACTTTTGATACACCCACTCTAAATTACAGACTGCCATTCTCAAAAACAAAGACACTCCAACACCAATAACTACATACCCACTCACTGATTCTTAGGTCTACACACACATCCACTCACTCACCCGTACAGTCACTCATACTTACGGTCACTCAGTACAGGACTATCATATGCACTCATACACCTATATAAACACTGACACACCGCCACTCATCCATAGAGGTACTCACACACCTAGTCAGTCATGCAAAAATTTAATCACACACCCATTTACTCACCTATACAGTTATACACACACCAGCTCACTTACTCATACAAATACTAGCACATTCTTACGCTCTTATACAATAACTGATACAAGCACACACGCATCCATACAGCCACTCTCACAATCACACACTCTCACGTATAGCCTTTTAAATACTCTAACACATATATATACTTCCTTTTACATATGTAGTTACTCGCACATGTACCACTGAGATATACATTCACTCACTAACACACCCATACACACACTCACCCACCCAAGCAGTCCATCACAGACGCACTCTTCAAATCATGCACCCAGTGAATCACCCACTCACACATCTATGTACAGAGTCGCACACACCCCACCCACACAAACACTCAGGCACCCATACAGATACTCAGACAACCAATCAATAACTCATATAGACACTCATGTAGCTATTCACAAACCCATGCAGCCACTTACACAGCAACAGACAGACGGATACAGACATTCACCCAGTTTAGTCACTAACCCATGCATTCAGTAAGATAAGTTTAATCACTCACTTATACAGTTAGTCACGCACCTACTAAATCATCCATTCAGACACTTATACACCCACTCACTCTTCAATACGCCTTTCCCTATATATATTAAACATATTTAAACTTTACAGAAACACACAGTCACTGGATGATGTCATCAGTGATGTCATCAGTGATGTCATCAGTGATGTCATCAGTGATGTCACTGACCATGTCATGAGTGATGTAATATGTGACGTCATCAGCAGTGCATTGCGGGGGCGCGAGTTATAGTTAGCTGAACTAACTATAACGGGGGAATTTCACGGGTTTTGTACGAGTGCAATGTCCAAGTAACTATAACTGTCCCTAAAACCTATGTTTTTTTCAGTGAATATATATATATATCACTATAGCCGACATCCAGGTATGAATCTCTAGTCACCCTCATGGCCTGTGTTGTGGGGCTGTCAGATCTGGAGTTGTTCCTGCTGTGACAGAATGTTTCTGGAGGAAGGGAAGGGCGGTAGAGTAAGCAGTTCAAAGGGAAGCAGAACCCCAACAAAACTTTAAAGCCTCAGACCTTAAGTCACATTTACTGTCTGGAAATGGACTATAAGAAGGGGAGCTCAAGGCCCCCAAGTTTGTCAACTGTCAAGCAGCCAGTCGGGCTATGCACGGAGAGGAAGTTCTGCAAGACTTCTGCCTGTGACCGGCGCTAGAGGCGAAGGCCTGCTAGTCTCCCAGCTGGGTGAGGGGATATCACGCAAGAACATCCAAGACCACCTGAACCTGGAGCCAGGAGCACCAGTAGCTGTCTGCTTACCAAGACCAGTGAGCCCTGTGTGGAAGAGGAGAGCGCTTGAGGGAGCAAGGTCCAGTGGGTGATCCTGGTGAGTGGATCCCTGTAGTGAGGTGTGAGGAGAAGGCTGCTGCACCGATTGGGTCATTGCCTGTCAGCAGGTTGAAGTCCGCAATCCCGTGTACCAGAGGCCATAAAGTTAACCATGCTGATCGGGCCATCTCTTGTGTGCGATGTGTTAATCGGTGACCCTGTATGCCAAAGGGGACCGTTGTGAAGCTAACCATGCCTATCTGGGCATTTCTTATCTGCAGTATGTAATTCGGCAACCCCGTATGCCAGAGGGGGTCGCCGTGTAGTTAACCGTGCTGATCGTAACGTTGCCAGTGAGCGGACTGTAAGTCGGTGACGCCGTAAGCCAGACGGGGCTGCCGTGAAGAAGAACCTGCTGCTTGGCTGATCGAGCCCGAGTGCGGAGCAGGTGCGGTGACCCTGTATGCCAGACAGACAAGGACCTTAACCTGATCGCTGCCATCGTCATGAGGAGAGGCCAACATGATAACCCTTGAGGGCCATAGCCCTGATTGAGGATCGGAACAGAAGCAGTCGAATTACCCAGCTCCCCAAAACAACCAATTGTAGGGAACACCAAGAGAAACTTACAGTCGCATCGGAGGACCACCGAGAAAACCCAGCCACGGCTCCTGCAGAGCAGCATGTGTGATAATCACCGAAGACAGCCGCTGAACCCACCATGCCTGCAAGAGAGAATCTTTCTGGGACCCCGGTGGGACAATCCCTTCTGGTGTGAGTAAGAAGGCCCTGGGGGAAATTTTTTGCCAGATAGTGCTTTGGTGCTGGATGTCAGGTTTTGTCAGATTGAACATGCCACTAACCTTCAGAAACAAACCAGCAGGGGCGATGATATGATGACTGTCTCCCCCTTCCCTTCCTTGCGTAAACACACAAAGAGTGAAAAGAACCACTACTTTGCAGGAAAACACATAGGGGAAAGGGGAGTTGGAAAAACGAATAAACTTCTGTAGAATGAATCTGGAAGGCCTCGTCAGTCTGCTCTCGTGTGTAGTAGTGTCCTAGGCGAGATACCTTGTATGCAAGAAAAGAATATAATGGTGCCTTTAGCATTCAATCAATCATAAAACTTTATTCGGTTCATCCAAACCATCAAAGTATACACACTCAAATAAATAACAGCCAATGACTAAAACGAATCTTACCCAGTTTGCACCAATAAAAACAGCATATTAAGAACTTCAATAAAGCAGTTAAAAAACCACAGACAATACCATACTATTGTATAGTTAAAGGGCTTTGTGCTAGATATTATCACGCAATCATACTAAAAAGTTCCTAAGAGCGGCAGCCAAGCTGCCCTGGGCTTGATTACATCTCTGGTAGTACAAAAACCACTCAAACAGTCTAGGTCATAAACTTCTGTCGCCTGTACTAAACATTCAGTAAAAACCTGCTTACAGCAAAGACAATAGGATTTGATGTATTGATCTTCAAAATCCTCAGAGCAACCCAATAATGTCTAATTTCCAAGTTACAGCAAAAAGGTCGAATCCACCTTCTTCGAAGAAAGCGGCATTCGATACAAAAGAACAAGATATGTTCAACAGTCTCGAGGGCATGACCACAGGCTGGGCAAATAGTTGAGTTTGATTTGGAGGCCCAAAAGTTAAAAGACGATAAAGGTAGACAACCCAGGCTGAATCTCATGTAAAGACTTTTAGCCAATGGTGGTGTAATCAGATCGAAAAAGGGCTCTAACTTGGGATAAGACTTAGAACTTAAAAACTCAGTGGTTAAGCGCCCTGCATACGTACTTGTAGCATACCGTTCAGCCACAAAGACCTAATACTTCGCTTTTACAGTTGCTATATCTTTTTTGCTAATGTGCTCCAGGCAATCTGGAAGATTAATGAACCCCAGGGATCTACACCAGGTTGCAACATGGAGTAGCCAAGAAATCTGTTTGGCACCACTTATTTTTAGGACTTCTCTCAGTGATTCACAGTATTCTCTTAATTCTGGGGTGGTCCACAAATGCAACCAATACATCAGTGGTTTTAATGCGGCCACGTCCCCAATTCTTCTCATCCCAATATCAAAATATAATGGAGTCAGCTGAGTACTAGCTGGATTGGAGACGAGATCTAGCAAAGGTGTTCTCACTCACCGCCAACGTGTGCGTGTCAACGTGGCCCCATAACTCTGCTCCATAAAGTGCAGCATTTTGAGCTTTCATCCGGTAGACCTCTAAAGCGGGGTTATTGATCGGTTCAAAGTCTGTTTGTGGAATCGGATTAAGGGTTTAGATTTATGGCATAGGGTCAGATAACCTTTCTCAAGCTGGGGGTCCCAACCCAGAGTGTCGGTCAGCCTAACCCCAAGGTAGTCAAGTGACCACCCTCTCTAGGGGTTTCTCAGCCAACATCACTGCTCTTGTTCTACCCTTGCTCTTGCCAAATATCATAAACGAAGTTTTCTCCACGTTTAGCTCCAGGCCCCTGGCTTCACAAAAGGCCAGGAATTTGTCTAATAATTTCTGGGGGCCCGCAGGGGTCCTAGAAATAAGTAGAGAATCATCAGCGAACAGAAAAATTGGGCGTTTTCTTGCCATTGAGCTCTGGTGAATCATTTGTGCAATTCCTCTGATCATTGACTACTTCAGTTACATACAGAGAGAACCGGGTAGGTGCAAGTACGCAACCTTGGCATACCCCACACCGAATAGCAATTTTAGTAATTAATTCTCCGTCTACCCCACCTGACCTGCGCATAATTACCCTCAGGCAACCTTTCAAGCAGATTAACCAAACTTACAGGAGCTGCCATCCCTAATGGAACTCTCCATAGCAGTTCCCGGGGCACAAGATCGAATGCAGCTCGGAGAGCGACAAAAGCTACTTACAATTTATGTTTATTTAATAATGCGTATTTTCAGGTGTGTAATATAAACGTAAACACCTGGCCTCATGTGCTGGTTTTAATACGGAACCCAGCTTGATAGGGTGACAGAATGTTGTTATCCTCCATCCATGTTAACAAATTATCCCAAACTTGCTTAGCAAACATTTTTTGCTAGTTGTCTAGTAGGCTAATCGATCTGTAGTTCAATGGGACTGAGGCATCTCCTTTCTTATGTATGGTGATTATTTCTGCCCCTCTCTAGGTTTCAGGTATTTCTCCCCCATCGGCTACAGCATTGGACAAAAGGTTTCTATAAGGGGCCCATATAAGCGGCTCTGACTTGTACAGGTCGCCAGGTATCCGATCAGGCCATGGGGCTTTGGCTGATTTTAATCTATCTATAGCCTTAAGAGTATCATCCAAGCTAAAAAGAGGGCCTCCTCTGTTGTCATCACATGCTGTCTCAGGAGGTTGGCGATGGCTTTGGCTGTCTACACCATCCATAGGAAAGATAACTTCTCCTTTATCATAGAGCATAGTGAAGTGGTCAACCCACTTCTCAGGCTGAATAAAATAATCAGGTGTAGTAACACCATCCCGACTCCCATGTGCTATGATATGCCAGAATGAACGATTGTCGTTACACCTGGCTGCGACCAGTAAGTCCTGCCAGCTCTTATCGGCCAAGTCATGCTTGGCCTTGGCAAGGGCTGATTTATAACCATTACGTGCTTGATTCACAACTGGGCGAGCACCCTCACGAATAGCCAGCCTCAACTCAGACTTTGCCTGTTTACACTCCTGGTTATACCAGGCATGTTTCTTCCCTTCTATGGGTTCTTCTGAAAGGGTTTAGATAGATATACAGCTTTGATCTGTTGATCGACTTCCAGAGGGACCCCTTTTGAGAAGAGTACCTTCCATGGTTAAAAGCAGGGGCTTATGATCGCTATCTGGCTGAACCGGGATCATCACATCACTCACCAATTGCCAAATTCTAACATCCACCAGGATGTAATCGATAACACTAGAGCTAGGGCCTCTCTTAAATGTGACCTGCCTGTCAAGGTCTGAACGAGTCCTACCATTGCATGTCCTTAAGATCCTACCCACAACCAATAAAGTAAGCTAAAAGGCTGCATTTTTATTGCGATGACCTCTTACATTGTGCGTTAAGTTAGGGATTCCCCAGAACTCATCTTCGTCCTCTGTCAAAATGCTGATTAGGGGAGATGGTTGAAACATAGTGTTAAAGTCGCCTGCTGGGGCTGGTAAATTCCAACCAGTTCATCTAACATGGACAAAATAGGTGAGTCAGTCCCTGTGGAAACAGACCTAGCGTAGACATTAAAAATAGTCAGAACTATCCCCGATGGAAAGGTAATCTGCATCCCTCATTATATCATATGAGTTGATCAGCAACTGTTTATGGGCGCAAGCAATAGAATTTTTTAGAAAGATTACTAGACCACCACTTGCCCTCCCTGGATTCCTTGGCGCGAGCGCTTCAATACTGTAGGAGCCTTCAGCATTCATGGGCACTCTTCTTTATGAGCAGAAGAATATCCGGGATTCATCATCATTTAACCAGTACTCACAGTCACGATTATGCGGCAGAAGGTTAGAAAGCAATCACAAAGAAATGATATAGCTCCAAAGCGAAATCCGGGATGGAGGATGTAACTCAGCAAATATACAGTCTCGTAAAGCAAGAAATAATGTCCATCACGGAAGTAGGCCCTTTAAACAGTTTGGAAGGAAATGCAACAAGAAAAAAACAAAGGCTTGAGTAATGCACTTTGCTGGTTACTTATCTGACCACACGCTGTCTCAAAATCCTCTCTCCTGTTGATTTTCACAGTAGAAAGAGAAACAGGTCAGGAAATTCCATCGGAGCCCTGGGAGACGCGATCCTCAACGTTCGAGTACACGCAGACAAACGCGCCCTGCACAGCTTGTTCTCCTCTGTGAGGACGAAATGCGCCAGCAATTGCCTAGATGGCCAGCATTCTTCAGAGTACCGATGAAACACCCTCCTCCCCTTTACAAGGAGAGGCAAAAGTACCCTTCCCTGGGGGGGGGGGGATTCGGGAGCATTCTCACAACAGACACGCTGTGAGAAACGAAGAAGATAGCCCTGAACAGGGACATCTTAAGGATTTTGGGGTCCTGGGCCAAACATATTTTGGGGGCCCCTGTTCAGAACAGCTTTGAATTTATGATCCAATTTGAGCCCCTGTTTCCCACGCAGTTTCCGCTTCCTCACTGCGTTAGCGATCCAGTTTGCATCATAGGCATTAGCCTATATATTCCCGATGTAAACGGACGCGCGCAGCTGACCGAGGTAGGATTTAGTGTTTTCTGCCCTGCTACTAGGTTTTTAATACCTTTTTAAATTGTATATGTGTGGCTGAATTACTCTGTGCTTTTTAACAATTTCTCCTACCTACGCACACTTGCACTTTACTTGATTCTGCTTGCCTACACCTCCTTAGCTGCTCCGATTCGCATCTTGCTTTTCCTCCAGTCGTGGTCTGCCGCGGCTGATATGCCCATTGTATTAGAGAAGCATGTAAACAAGGCCCTCCAAAAACACATTGAAGATGGGAAGCTCCTTCATGAGTCCCAATCCGGTTTTAGGGCGAACTACAGTACGGAGTCCGCTCTGCTGGAAGTGACTGAATTTCTCAAGGGTAAGCTGGACCAGGGAGGCAAGGCTGTTCTGATACTGCTCGAACTGTCGGCGGCCTTCGATACGGTCCCACATGAGAGGCTCCTGGAGAGACTTGCTAACATCGGCCTGGGGGGGACCGCCTTAACATGGATGTCATCCTTCTTTGCAAATAGATCTCAGAACATCTGGTCCCCCCCTTTCTCACCCCCAGTTCCGGCCATGAATGTAGGTGTCCCTTAGGGCTCCATTCTCAGCCCTACCCTTTTTAATATGTATCTATCCACCCTTGCATTTCTGGTAGAGGAAGAGGGCGTCAAATTTTTTCCTATGTTGATGACACTTAGCTGATTTTTACATGTGAAAAAGGAACCGACTTTGACGGGGCAATGATTAGGTCTTGCCTCAAAAACTCAGGAATTGTCATAGACAAGACACTCTCCATGCGCTTTCAAATCCAGAATCTAACTGGCGCTTGCTTTGGCATACTCCGGATGCTAAAAAAATTCCTGCCACTGTTACCGCTTGAGAGCAGAAAGATCGTGGTGCAGGCTCTGGTGACATCAAAGCGTGACTATGTCAACAGCTTGTACCTCGGTCTTCCCAAATCCCTTATCCAGCGCCTACAAGTGGTACAAAATGCGGCGGCCAGAGCCATCCTGAGACCTAAACCCAGATCTAGTGTGACCCCTATTCTTAAGTCTCTACACTGGCTCCGCATAAAAGAACGGATCGACTTCAAAGCGATGACCATGTTCTTTAAAGTTTTCCACGGCTTAGGAGCCGGCTACCTAAATCGCATTACAGCGCGTTAATCGCTGCACAACATCTAGACCCCTAAGATCTTCCAATGCCAACCTGGCCATCGTGCCTAAAATATGCCGTGCCCGCACTGGAGGCAGATTCCTCGGCCTTCTAGGTGCAAAATTGTGGAATAGACTCCCTGAGTCTCTGAGACTAACCACAGACCTACTCTCTTTCAGGAAGAACTTAAAAACCTGGCTTTTTAATAACTGATGGGTCTTTTACGCACGTTTTCCTCCCACTGTCACGCGCCAGGACACTCTAGTCTGAGTAGCTGCGCGCTTTATTAAATACACTATTTCATTAGGTCCCTGACAGTGCAAAGGAACACTCGTCCAAATTCTAAGGGCCTTATTTATGAGGCCTTGCTTCACTTTGATGCCGCCTGTGCGTCACTTTTTGTGACATACTGGCAGCGTAAAAAATGTGCCATGTTGCGCCCTATTTACAAAGTGAAGCATCTAAGCAGATGCGTCACTTTGTAAACCCCTGCATCACATTATACCTGCGCCAGGTATAATGTATGCAGGGTGGGTGTTACCCCGCAAAAAGCCTCGTAGAAGTGGCGCATTGAAATCTATGAGAACTCAGTGCGCCACTTCTAGGACACCATTGCGTCAATATCTTACACCTGCCTCACAGCACGCGTAAGACTGATGCAGGCCCTTTCACATGGGGCTTGCCCCATGTGAAAGGACACATTGCTGGAGTTGCGTCTATTTTCAGACACACCCCAGCAATGCATCACTTTTGCGCCCACAGATACATCAGAAATACTGACGTATCTGTAACTCCTTGCGACATGATGCGTCATAAGGTAAATATGACGCATCCATCATGTCGCAAGGAGGGCGCACTAAGAAGTGACGCATCCCTGTTTTCACACAGCGATGCATCACTTCTCATAAATAAGGCCCTAAATGTGTTTACATCTAATATTCAGGGATAGTTATGTGTGTTTTCAATATTGTAACACAGCAGCAGCAGCTCACCAATATTACTGCAGATAATCTCTGTGACGCCCTCCCATTTCTTATGTTAGGCCTTGTTTTGATCTAAAAGAAACTTTTTTTATGTATATTGCATGAAACATAAACACAACATTTCTCTGCAAAATGGCTGTACTAAACTCTCACACATCAGGTACATAAAAAATAAATTAAAGGAAAACAGTATTTAAAACAATCTGTTTAAGAAATATTCAAGGTCATTAGGGCAAAACTCTGGAGAACGGAGCTGACTCAGTCAGGGGGGCCCCTGAAAGGCTGGGGCCCTGGGCCAGAGCCCACTTTGCCCATGCATTAAAACGTCTCTGGCCCTGAACAGGGTAAGATCAGGAATGGATTGTCGAGCACTGAACCCTCCTATGGGTGTGGTTTCAATGCAGTTCTGTTCCTTACATGCTTAGTTTGCAAGGAACGCCTTGCCTAGCACCTCTGATGTTTTCCTGGGAATTGTAGACTGTCTGCTTATAGGTTTGACATTATTCAACACTCGCACCCCAGTCATATGGTGATATGTAAGCGAGATGAGCCTAGATGACGTCTGAGTGTGCATAGGTCTCAACCAAGGTCCCGCCCTGCGGTGCACAACCATGACACTGGAACACCCTCCTGAGACTCGGACTGCTAGTGGGGCCTAACCTGAATGTCACCTATAGTGAATGGGGAATAACCACTACCCCTAGTGAGAGGGTAGTTGGTCTTGAGGGCCTGCCTGTTGAACACTAGAGCCCTGACCTCCGGGCGCTGCGTGTATTGTTTGCTTAAGCCGTGATTCACTTTGTGTCGGTATATAAATACTACTTCTGCCATAAAAGACAGTATTTTGCTGGGCAATCATGTTTTGCTGCAATTGGACATATTTTTAGTTGAGAGCCTGTGTTCACCCCCTACCTATCTCCCAATGAGAAGCCTTAGACTACCACTGAGAGTCAAGTGCTGAAAGGTGTACTTGACCCGGTTGCTCAGGATCCATAGTAGGTCAGGCCCCAGGACATCAGGAGTAAAAGGCCTCAAACCCCACAGTTGGGCCCAGTAGCTCCTGCTTGCCCGAGGCCCTTTAAACGAGTTTCTGACAGCTCTAGTGTAATCACTACACATGTATAAATACGCCAATGCTTTGCCTCCCTAAGGCCCAACTTGTCCATTAAAAGTAGTCCACCACTCTGCGTATCTGTAGAACAAAAACATGTGATTGCCTCATTCCAATTCCTGGTGTCATTGAAGCTGCTGACACCAGCAGCAGAAAAAACATAGTAGAAGACGTGTATCACATACAGGTTATTACCTATGGATATCCCAAAGTACCTGAAAAACATACTGACCTTGGCTGGAGGAAGCAGAAACCTAAGGAGGAAGGCCTTTCTATGCCTCTAAACCTCAAACCTAAAGTCAGGCATTGATGGACAGGGCCACTTCCTCTATCCATCATAGAATTGTCCACCATCCTTTTGCAAGCTCTCCCACCCAGTCCATTCCACATAAGGCGCTCCTATTGGCACAAACCCACGGCCTCTCAAAACAGAATTGCCCAGTTCACACTTTACCCCCAGGTATCATTCTAGTGATTCCAAACGTTCCTGAGATTCTGGCAAACAGCCCACCAAGGATGAGTAGCCAAGGCAAGAGGATGTAATAGTGAATGTGAAAAGTAGCTGGCATCTTCCAATAAAACAGGGTACTGACAACTGTAAAATATTACACGTCTGTAAAGACAAGGAAGGCACACTACATGCTGATGAACAATTATGATGCATGCAGTGGCTGCAACAGGATCCCGTAGAGATCGAATATGTAAGTGCATGACCCTAAAGGAAAAAGGCAATAGCAGATGAAACCAAGAACCATCCTTACATGATGTTGGAGCTTAGTCCATCTCGCAGAGGGCTTATATGCTCAGATTTCCTCTTGGGGCAACAAGAACCACCTGTTTCAACACAAACAGAACTAGTGCAGTTCAGCGCATTCCTAGATGGACCACCCCATGTTGTGGCTGCACATGTAGGAAGCTGGACTAACATAGCTTCATGTTTTTGCATGCTTTCTTGTGCCTCATGTATTAACAACAACAGGAAACACCCGTAGTCCCAGTCGAGACCTGGGTAATACTAGCAACATGCAAGAATGTCTCAACGGGAATCAATGAGGGGAAGTCTGATGCCCTTGGATCTCGTTCGTGCTATAAAAACTCAAATAAATACATGTACAGTGTCACCATTGTATAGTTAATGGAGTCCCCAGATTGACAGTTTTGTCAGGTTGTGCTTGCTATATAGGGGAATACTGTTCCCCTATATGGTTATGTAACCCTAAGGCTTATTATGGTGCTTTTGTATACCAGGGTCTTGGAACCTATCTACGCAGGTTCACAGAGTACCTCAGGATCTCCACCTGTGTGATATTTAGTCTCACCAATATCCTCTGTCCCTTCCAGACCATGAAAACATCAGCCAAAAAATACTCTTGACCGGATCTTACATGGCAGGGTTTGCCGGGCTAGTGGTGGTGGTAGAGGTGAGAATAACACCTTCTGCCTGGTAGTATTTCCACCTCTACCACAGCCTTATAGTTGGTGACTGGCAGCAGTACTGGGGCAGAGGGAAGAGCTAAGGTGAAAATGGGGGCCAAAATTCTAGGTGATTTTGGAGGAAAAACCAAGGATGGGTAGAATAGTTGGGAACTACTGTATACCAAGGTATCACTAGTGGAGCACTGTTAGCATACCATGCTATGGCTGGCAGTACAATGCTAACAAGAAAGGTATCACTAGTGGAGCCCTGTTAGCATACCATGCTAGGGCTGGCAGTACAATGCTAACGAGAAAGGTATCACTAGTGGAGCCCTGTTAGCATACCATGCTAGGGCTGGCAGTACGATGGTAACGAGAAAGGTATCACTAGTGGAGCCCTGTTAGCATACCATGCTAGGGCTGGCAGTACAATGGTAACGAGAAAGGTATCACTAGTGGAGCCCTGTTAGCATACCATGCTAGGGCTGGCAGTACAATGGTAACGAGAAAGGTATCACTAGTGGAGCCCTGTTAGCATACCATGCTAGGGCTGGCAGTACAATGCTAACAAGAAAGGTATCACTAGTGGAGCACTGTTAGCATACCATGCTAGGGCTGGCAGTACAATGCTAACAAGAAAGGTATCACTAGTGGAGCACTGTTAGCATACCATGCTAGGGCTGGCAGTACAATGCTAACGAGAAAGGTATCACTAGTGGAGCACTGTTAGCATACCATGCTAGGGCTGGCAGTACAATGCTAACGAGAAAGGTATCACTAGTGGAGCACTGTTAGCATACCATGCTAGGGCTGGCAGTACAATGCTAACGAGAAAGGTATCACTAGTGGAGCACTGTTAGCATACCATGCTAGGGCTGGCAGTACAATGCTAACAAGAAAGGTATCACTAGTGGAGCACTGTTAGCATACCATGCTAGGGCTGGCAGTACAATGCTAACAAGAAAGGTATCACTAGTGGAGCACTGTTAGCATACCATGCTAGGGCTGGCAGTACAATGCTAACGAGAAAGGTATCACTAGTGGAGCACTGTTAGCATACCATGCTAGGGCTGGCAGTACAATGCTAACAAGAAAGGTATCACTAGTGGAGCACTGTTAGCATACCATGCTAGGGCTGGCAGTACAATGCTAACGAGAAAGGTATCACTATCTTATGGTCAGTAAAACGTGGCACATGCAGTGGGATTTCAGTCCAGCTCCACAGCATCTACCGCTGCTGATAGCCAGGTGATTACTATTTCTATCTTGGTTGGTTCTTGGGTCTTAATGCTAGCAAACAAAAATCAAAGTGAGACATCAAAAAAAAATAAACAACACTATTTTGAAATGCTGTTGCTAATCCCACTGCGGCGTGACGTGTGTGCCTCACAAAGGAGGAAGCTGGGTGTTGATTTCATTTACTGTAAAAACCCACCTGCTGGCTTCAGTGTTCTCGGCCAATAAAAAGTCAATCTTAAAAAGACCAGGATTCTAGTAATCCGTTAAAGTGAGGTATTTGAAGTATCAAGACTATTTTGGAGATTATTAGCTACTTTCATAAACTACAAAACATACTTTTCTCTAATGTGGAGTAGTTGATATTTGAAGCGGAGTGTATGTTGTGTCTCTTACAGCACTACAATGTCGATCTCTGTCAGTCTCTCTCTCGCCGTCTCAGTTATTTGTGGTGGTCTTCTTTCTTTCTCCTCTTTATTGCCCTCCAACTATTTCTTAGTTTCCAATCTCAAGTTTTCAACTCTCTTGCCGTAAGACCCCACTCCCCGTTTGTTCATTTCTTAATCTCCATCTTTCCTCTTTTGTTTCCCTCTCTTTTCTCTATCTCCCCTTTTCCTTCTCTCCCTCTTTCTTTCTATTTCCCCCTTTGCCATCCTCTCGCTATTCATTTGTTTTCTAGCATCTGTCTCTCTTTCTTAGTCCCTCTCTTCTGTTGAGTTTCTCTTGCTGTCTCTCTTTTGCCATCTCCTTTTTAAAGGACTGCCCTCTTTCTTCCCCTATCTCTCAACCACTCTTTTTTTGTTTCCCATTTTTTTCAATTCTGTTGCTGTCTATCTAATCTCTTTCCTCATTTCTGAATCGCCATCTTTCATCTTTAAGTTCCCCCTCTTTTTCTCTACATCCCCTTTCCCTCTTTCTATCTGTTTTCCCTCTATGTCCATGTCTCTCTACCCTCACTTGATTTCTACCATTCTGTCTCAATATCCATTATGAGTACATGAATGAATGAATTAATGAATGTGAAACTTAGAAAGGGTACTGCCACTCCCAATGGAGCATCCTGGCACTACAAATGAATCTGAAACTCAGAAGAAAAAGAGAAAAAGAAGAAGTAGAGAGTAACTAGATAAGAGAATAACATAAAACGTCAGGGGCCAAAATGAGCCTTTTTGAATATTGCTTCCGATTCTACTTAACCGCAAAGGGCTGGGAAGTTGATTCCAGGCCTTGGATCCTAATAGCGAGAAGGACTTACTGCCTCTGGTTTTGAGTCTGAATATAGGGGGCTTAAGAAGATTAGCATGGGATGATCTCAGAGTCCTTTTAGTTATATAATGAGTAAATCTGGCAGTCGCATGTTTAGGACCAGTGGATCTAAATACTCTAAAGGTCATTGTGAGGATCTTAAAAAGGATCTTTTTATGCACTGGTAACCAATGTAAAGTTTTCAGGGCAGCGTAGGCAGAGGACTGTCTGAGGAGTTTTAACACAAGTCTAGCCGCCGCATGCTGCACCAATTGAAGTTTATGTATGGTCTGTTCCGAGGATCCTGTATAGAGACTATTACAATAGTCGAGGCTCGAGGTAATGAGGGCAAAGGCAACTGTTTTCCTTGCTGCTAATGGGAGGAAGTAAAAAAAAATCTTAGCGATTTAATTAAGTTAAAACACTTACTTGCCACTGCAAGCACTTGTGGGTGGAAAGAGAGAGGTATCGAATTTTACTTTTAGGTTTCTTGCAACATCAACTGTGGCGTACGGCGGGGGCACAGAATTCGGCAATCATTGGCCTGGGGAAAATGAAATTGATTTTCCAAACAACATGACCTCCGTTTTATCGGTGTTGCATTTTAAATGGCTGGATTGCATCCACTGGATGACTTCAGTGAGGCAGTTTTTGAAATTTAGCTCTGAGCCACAGGACCCTTTATCCAGGGATAAAATCAGCTGCATATTGTCAGCATGTGAAGTGGTCGCTATTCCAAAAGAAGCTATCAGAGTGATTACGGGGATCATGTATATATTTAATAATGCAGGTCTAAGAGGCCCTGCGGAACTCCTGATGCTACTGATCTTTCTGCTGATGAAAAGGGTCCTAAAGTAACTGCTTGTCTACGACCAGTTAAATTGGATTTAATCCAGGACAGGGCTTGATGATAAATGCCACAGCCCTTGATTCGTTGGAGAAGTATGGCATCTGAGATGGTAATAAACGTGGCAGAAAGATCAAGTAAGATTAACACCGCATTATTTCCCGCGTCCAAGGTCAATTTTAGGGTATTGGAAACTTCCTACAGAGCAGATTCTGTGAAGTATCTTGGGTGAAAGCCAGCTTACCGGGGATAAAGTTCATTTGAGTTTTCCAAAAAGGAAATTAATTGGCCATGGACAAGGTTTTGAAGCATTTTGGTTAATTCAGGGAGCAGTGAAATGGGACGAAGATTGGGCAATATTGTGGGATCTGCCAAATGTATTTTTCCAATAGTATGACAACTGCCAATTTCCAATCTAAAGGGACCTCAGCCATTGATAATGAGGTATTAAGTATTTTAGTAATAAAAGGGTTGACAATGTCAACAGTTATGAAGAAGGCCAAGGGGGCAAGGGTCATTGGGGGATCTGGATTTACAGGAAAGGATGGCCTGTCGGGACTGAGCCAGTGTAATCTCATGAACGGCTGTCAAGATTCCAGTCACTTCTTTAAAGGGAGTGTCTGATGATACATCATCCACAGTGGGTGTAGTAGTTAATCTCTCCCCTTTTCTCTTTCTCATTCTCTTGCCCTCTCTCTTCCCTGGCTTATTTCTTTGTCTGTCCCCTCATTTTTCTGTTAGTGTCCTATGGTGTACATTACAGACCAAGACACAGTGAGAGTTAAAGAGAAATACACAGAGACATAGAGCGAGACCTGCACAAAGGATTATAGTGAGAGCTAGAGAGAAGGAGATAGACCAAGGAATACAGAGTGATACTGTGAGGTTTACAAATTAAGATTCAGAGGGAGATATCTTGAGGGATACAGAGAGGAATAGTGAGAGAGATACAGTGCGATTCCTCATGAGGCCCTCCGAGGTGGAGAACCCTATGGGCTCAACACTAAATAAGGCCCATCATTTGTACTATAGATACGTTATGAAGTGTTCATACTTTGTGTTATAGATAAGTTGTGAAGTGTTCATACTTTGTATTATAGATAAGTTATGAAGTGTTCATACTTTGTGTTATAGATAAGTTATGAAGTGTTCATACTTTGTGTTATAGATAAGTTATGAATTGTTTGTAGACAATGGTCTTCATGCAGCCTGTGCCTTTAATGATTTTAGATCTCTTTACTGCCAACAGACCCATGAATTTATAATATGATGATGAATATTGAAGAACATATTGTGCTAATGGAAACAAGTAAGATACCTGGAAGAAGATCCAGAAATAGTACTCTTGACTATTCAGAAACATAAGAATGTAGTAAGAGACAGAAAAACCCCCTTGTGTACAGACAAGCCCTGCAAGAAGCTGACTGTGCAGTCCAATGGAAGTAAGAGTCTGTGGACATCCACGTCATGAAATTCATGAGACCTGCTTGAAAACAAATCATTGAAACAGCACTGGCACATAAAATACAGCATACAAATGTGCCCAACAGTGTTCTTGGGCTGATATCTGTGTAATATGGTTACAACAAGATTCAATCATTCTGTTCTCTTAACAACACATTTCAGCCACACCTACCAAACCAGATAAAAGCCACACATGGAGAGAAACTGAATCAGGACCACACAGAATAAGATGAAAAGAAAGAGGGGCCCTGCTGCCTACAAAGCACATCATATCCTACAATGAATGGCCCTATGATGAGTTTTTGTTTACGTTTGTGAAATAACTCAATCCATTATAAAGACTCACTATCTCCTCCAACAGAGATGCCACGCACTTGAGCATGGCTGGAATACTAGTAACCTTTCAACGTTGTAGTTCAATAAGAATATATACATCTGAAATACTGCACAAATGCACAGAATGTGACAATGTCTCAGTGTTTTAGCTACTGTGATGGCCCATCATCGGGCAGCATTGCATGATTGCAGGAAAGTAACCAATCCAGAGACAGAGGCCACAACAGAAAAACGATTCACATGAGTAAATTTGAGAAGAGCTATACATTTTCAACACATAGAAACCCATCAGTGAACACAAATAGAGAGAAAAACTTACAGGTGCACAAAATGTGGGAATAGATCCAATCAGTCTTCAGACCTAAAGATCCAGCTGACAACGCACATAGGAGAACAAACATACTCTTGCAATGAATGTGGGGAGAACGTTAGTGACTCATAAGACCTAAGTGTCCATCAGCAAATACACACAGGAGAAAAACAATATACATCCGGTGAACGTGGGTTGAACTTCAGACACTCATTATCCTTAAGCAGTCATCTTGAAACACATATGGCGGAAAAAACATATACATGCAGTGAATTTGGGAAGCACCTTCAGTGCTCATCTTACCTAAAGGATCATCTGCGAACACACACTGGAGAAACTTCATTTGGTTACAGTGAATGTGGAAAGAACTTTTATCAGGCATCAGACTTAAAGCTCCATCAGCAAACACAGAGAGGGCAAAAATTGGACCCCCAAAGTGTGTGCGGGAAGCCCTGTAAACACTCATCAAAGCCAGAGTGCCATCTACAAACACATACAAGGGGAAATGCATACATATGCAATGAATGCGATAAAAACTTTAAATATTCATCACAGCTGGAGCGCCATCTACGAACACATACAAGGGAAAGACCATACATATGCAGCGAATGTGGGAAGAGCTTTAATGAGTCATCAAACCTAAGGATCCATCAGCAAACACACACAGGGGAAAAACCATATAGGTGCAGTGAATGTGGAAAAAGCTTTACTCGATCATCAAACCTAAAAACCCACATACGAATACACACAGGAGAAAGGACACACATGTGCAGTGAATGCGGGATGAGCTTTAATGGGTCATCAATCCTAAGGGTCCATCAGCGAATACACACAGGGGAAAAACCATATAGGTGCAGTGAATGTGGAAAAAGCTTTAATCATGCAACAAGTCTAATGATACATTTGCGAACACACACAGGAGAAAAACCATACAGCTGCAGTGAATGTGGGAAGAACTTTTCTCAGTTGTCAACACTAAAGAGACATCAGCAAATACATAAAGGGGGAAAACCATACAAGTGTAGTGAATGTGGGAAGAATTTTAAGCAGTCATTATACCTAAAGGTACATCAGCGAACACATACAGGAGAAAAACCATATGAGTGTAGTGAATGTGGGAGGAGCTTTAGTCACACATCAAATCTAAGGACTCATCAGCGAACACACACAGGAGAAAAGGTGCACATGTGTAGTGAATGTTGTAAGTGTTTTAGCCAGTCATCAACACTAAGGCGCCATCTTCAAATCCACACAGGAGTGAAAGCGCACATGTGCAATGAATGTGGTAAGAGTTTTATTCAATCCTCAAACCTAAGGAACCATCAGCGTATACACACTGGAGAAAAACCATATGTTTGCAGTGAATGTGGGAAGACATTTGGACACTCATCATACTTACAGGTCCATCAGAGAACGCACACTGGAGAAAAACCATACACATGTAGTGAATGTGGAAAGTGCTTTAATAACTCATCAAATCTTAGGCGCCATCAGCAAACACACACCGGAGAAAAAAAATATGGGTGCAAGAAATGTGGGAAGAAGTATAATCAGTCATCAAACCTAAGAACCCATCAACGAACACTCACAGGACATGAGATGCACATGTGCAGTGAACATGGAATGAGTTTGAGTTAGTCATCATCACTAAGGTGACATGTGCACATAAACACTGCAGAAAAGAGGGTCCCACCACACCCAGTATAAAAGTTGTCCAGCACCAAATCTGGCCCGGAGATGGGTTGGGGTTGGGGTGGTGGCAGCAGATGCAGTGCTATACAAATGATATATAGGACGCCCCATCGCTGGGGCAGCCATGCGCTGTATAAATCTTTTTAACATTACATAATCTTGGTGTGATATTAGTAAATTGTGAAGGTTTCTGGCCTTAAGACAGCAAGCAGAAATTAAAGTTCAAAGACCCAAAACCCAGAGGCTGGACAATGTATACTAAATCGAGGAATATCAAAACACATTAATGTCCTTGTGACCAAATGGTTAAGAACAATATGCCTTGGCTTAGCATATATGCATTATTCCATTCATGTGTGCTAAAACAAATTCTAACAGGAAGACACTCACCGCAGTGAAATTCCATAAGGTGAAGGAATTGTGGGAAGTGGTTTATTCTCTCAAGTCAAGAACACAATCACCAGACACATCCAGGATGTATATGGAGGGAGGAGAGAAATAATTGAAGTGTAGATTAATAGTTCCTCCATTTTCAAGCATTTGCTGAATACCTTTACCCAGGATAAAAGAAAATGCCACCAACCCATACCTCTGCAAAGGGGGTGTTTATGATAGTAGAGACAGTGCAAAGACCTCAAAGCCCAATAATCCCACTGTTGTAATGCCAGATCATGGTAAATCAGTTTGTGTTTCAACAGGAGTAATATCAGAGATATGGTAAAGAAGGGAAACTGCCGCTTACAGGGATAAGAAGAGGGCAGGATATTCTTACCTAGACCATTCAAATAAAGGAACAATCTAATGTTCAGCTATTGCTAGGCCACATACCCTAAACGACTGAAACATCGATGCACAAAAATAGTTAATGAAAAGCTAGAAACTGGAACTAGTGCTCAAAGAAAAACAGTTTGAAAACATTCAACTTGCATTTTTAAAACAAGAAAATAATAGAAATGTCAGTGTGTAGACAGTTGCAGTCTAGAGTTAGTAAAACAGGAATTAGAAAAGGAAGTTGAAAAGAGGAAATAAAAGAACACCCTAGGGAGGTAGAAAAAGGAACTATCTGAGGCAAACCAAATAAGAGACCTCCCATGATGAATTGTATTTGCAGAAACAACAGTGATAAACAATATCATTAAAACACAAAAATCAAATCTGTTGAAACATTTCTACAAAAGAGAACCAGATTTGTCGGAAATAAACTATAATTTCATTGACTACCTGAACGGAAAACACGAGGCCCTGTTGATACTACAGTGTCAAGCACAAAACATTAACTATGCATGAGTATCTAGCTAAAGTTACACACACACAGATGCCTGCAAAGCTCTACACGATGCAGGACCTGCGTACCTCAACCACCGCCTCGTATTCCACGCTCTCACCAGAGACCTCTGCTCAACTGGCCCTGGCCGCCGTCCCACATATCCGCAAGACCACGGCCAGAGAAAGATCCTTCTCCTACCTCGCAGCAAAGATCTGGAACGCCCTGCTTCTCCACCTCAGGCAATCACCGTCACTGCCTCAATTCAGGAAGGACCTCAAGACCTGGGTCTTTGATTGAACCACAGTGCCTTCGATTCATCAGCACTCTTTCCCCACCCCCCGCGCATGCTGCGCCTTGAGACCCTTACGGGTGAGTAGTTGCGCTTTACAAGTCACTTGATTGATTGATTGTTTGAAAGAGTCAAATAATTAATTTTCGACACCCTAAATCAACATCAACTATAGCTTACCATTCCTTTAATCATTACTCTTGCTCTTAACTTCTACAAAATTAAGGATATAGCAGATAGTCTTTCATTAGAAGAAGAAAAGGAAGAAGATAAATGAGAAAGATGAGGAAAACAACTTTTCAGAAAACTGGACCAACAGAAAAAAGACAAGCTGAGAAATTATAATAATGATGGGAAATAAAAGCACAAGGAACCAACCATTGGTGGGAGAGTAGTAGTGGCAGTCCAGGAAAGTAGATTGTACACACAGTGCTTTACTGTATATAAAGATGATACAGCTAAAGACCAATGAAACCTTTTTGCAGGGTTGTCGATTGTCTCACGACTGGTTTCTGGATGTAAGAGATCTTGGCACAAGTACAAAAAAACTGATACGGCAGAATAGCTCATCTCTTCTGTTTGGTACGTTGTAAACAAAAATTAGTACCAGACAGACATGATCATGATTCAACTAGGATTACTGAAAACAAATAAGTTACAATAACATTACACATTCCAGATAATAATAAAATAGCAGGTCATTGCCAGGAAGCCGAAGAGACAATTTACCAATTATGGCCATGCTAATGGAGGTGTAAATCCCAAGTAATGCCTGTGTAAAGCAGAAAACTGCAAGGTGAAGAAATATTGGGATTTGCAGATTAAGACAAACTAAATATGGAGTAAGGCAATAGAACGTTTTCCAGTCTTTGTAGGTTCCTTGGGTTAATCAGGAACATTTTCCAGTCAAATTAGACTGAGTGCCATGTAGGTGACAATCCACAAACACAAGAAAGATCTACAAACCCATATAAATTAGAAAACCCTGCATTTGCAGTGAATGCAAACACTGGTGCTAATAACCCAACAGGAAACACTGGAGAAAGCTCACACATGTGCATTAGTTGTAGGAAAAGACATAAACGATCCTGAAAACTAAGGGCCTCATTTATGAAAACTGTCGCATTGCTGCGTGAAAACAGCTTTGTGACAGTTTTCACTGCACCCTCCTTGCGACAGGATGGATGCGCCGTATTTAATGTATGGCGCTCCATGTCGCAAGGAGTTACAGACACGTCAGTATTTCTGACGTATCTGTAGGCGCAAAAGTGGCGCATTGCTGGGGTGTGTCTGAAAACAGACACAACTCCAGCAATGTGTCCTTTCACATGGGGAAAGCCCCATGTGAAAGGGCCTGCATCAGTCTTATGCCTGCTGTGAGGCAGGCGTAAGATATTGATGCAGTAGCGTCCTAGAAGTGGCGCACTGAAATCTTATAGATTTCAATGCGCCACTTCTACGAGGCTTTTTGCGGGGTAAGACTCACCCTACATACATTATACCTGGCGCAGGTATAATGTGGCGCAGGGTTTTACAAAGTGATGCATCTGCCTAGATGCGTCACTTTGTAAATAGGGCGCAGCATGGCACATTTTTTACTCCGCCGGTGCGTCACAAAGAGTGGCGCAACGGCGGCCCAAAAGTGCCGTAAGGCCTCATAAATAAGGCCCCCAGGATTTATTAGCAAATGCACACAGTGATATGAGCGCCCTTAGATAGACTGACTATGAAGGCAACAACAGATGACATCCAAATAGTGTCAATGTTTTGAACAGTATGGATATTAAGAAGACCATATACAATTATTTTAAGAAATCACTAGTGCAAAACATGAAGTCAACATTTAAAACCCCAAAAGTGAAACAGCAAGCCAAACCTGCACACCAAGATGCGCTGGTAACGCACCTCCCCACACAAAACCAATCCCCGACTGGAAGTCCAAATCAAAAAGCCTGAGCCGGTATGCTCAGAAGCGGTGTGCACCTCCACTGCCACCGCTGTTTCCAAGTGGCAGTCACTGAGACCAATATAACTTTTTACCAATGTGGAGAGCACCACCAATGTTCCATTTAAGAAATTGCTGTCCATTCAATGTAGGTATCAAAAAACGTAGTTTCTTTATTCTTTAGTGTTACCCACAGAAAAACAGCCAACGCGTTTCGTCCATAGATATGGACTTCATCAGGGCTGCAAAAACATACAAGGTACATAGTATATAGTATGACAAAGAGATGACCATACAGAGACTTAACAAAGTACAATACATGTTTACAATATAATAACAAACAAAACTAAGACATTACCATAAAGTATGACATTGATTTAAAAACAAGGGACATGATAAACTTACAATAGTTAAAAAACCTACAAAGAAAGAAAGGGGAATAACAGGACGTGCAATGTCAGAATAAACCATAAGTAAAAAAAGCAAAGAAAGACAGTTGAAATCACTGTGTTTAGGTAAACCATATCAAGCGCACAGCTAAAGGTCAAAAAGACGTAAGAGGGGAAAGCGAAGAAAGGACACATGGTGAACATTGTAGGTCCGATGGAGTGTAGTTAGACGGAGAAGACAGGGCTAGACCCAAGAATACCTGGGAAAGTGGTGTGATGGTCAGGTAACAATTAGTGAGAAAAAACAAAGAAAGGGGGCCTTAAGGCAGCCTACCTTGAATGAGAAGAAGACTTGGCCATATGTTCAGAAAATATAAAATGGTCAGAAATACAGTAGGACCCCACCCGAACAGGGTCAAGCACAAGTAGCAACGGTTCTTTTTTTTTTTTTTTGTCCTCATCTCACCGAAGACTTTAGCAGTTTTGACGAGTCGGCTTGTGGATTGCTGGACACCCCTCGACTCACTGCTTTCGTCTGGGCCCCACGGCCTTCCTCTCGTTCCTGAGGATTGGTGTAAGCATAGGACACGCCCGCAAAACCAAAAATCTTATCGGGTTATCAGGTTATCAGGTGCAGGCGGCGACCCCAGATTAATAGGGGGGACCAGATGTCACAAATTTCCAATACCCCTTCTTGCTCTAAACAGGCCATGCGCAGTACCACTTTTAGCCAGCTTTCTCTGTTGGGGGGAGACGGATCTTTCCATCTAATACATATCTCCCTCCTAGCCAAGATCACAAGGTAGAGAAGCAAACCAATATGGGTCTGTAGGAGCCGCCCTTTTACATAGTTATTTACACCAAAGATCACCAAATGGAGATCCATCTCTATATGCGTTTGAAAAATAGCTGTCAGGGAGTCTCCAACATTTTTCCAAAATAGGTCTAATTCTGCACATTCAAAAAACATATGATTGTCATCCGCCCTGCTAAGGGAACACCTTGGGCAAACTGGAATGGGAACAGGTGCAAATTTGGCTATCTTGGCCGGGGTGTAATAAAGCCTGTTCAATACAAAAAAATGATTTTTCTTTAACCTAGCAGGCTTGACATATTTATAGAGTAACTTAAAGGAGATTTCAAAAACATTTTCTATATCCTGGACAAGTGGGGAAGAGTTCCATACCGATGACTGAGAGGGAACCTCATGATCCTCTGCTTCCAGGAGGCTCAAGTACCACAGAGATATTTCTTTCTTCCTTGGGCGTGAGTCTTGAAATAACTGCTCAAGTTCCCAGTTCCCTACTGTTTCTCGAGCTTCCGCCTCATGCCATGATCTTAACTGAAGGTACTTAAACTTGGAGAATGAAGGACCGATCTTATCTCGCAATATTTCCCAAGGGAGAACCGCATCTGAGCCCACCAGATCCGACCACCTCTCCAGACCTTCTCTTTTAATCGGAATCGCCAAGCTGTCACCCAAGCAGAGGGGGGTCCCCGGGAATCCCAAATTGGTGCAAAGGCAGAAAAATAACCTATACCCCAAATCCGTCTTAATTTGTACCAAGTCAACAAAGCAGCTTTTAAAACCTTAAGACGTACACGCTTAAAAAATCTGGGAGACCCAAATTTGTATAAGAACCCCCCTTGCCCACTGCCTCCCTCTACTAAGGCCAATTCGCCCAAAAGCCTACCCCACGTAGTTTCCTCAGGAGTAGACAACACCATCCTTATACCCTTAAATTGAAAGACCAGTAAGTACCAATTAATATCTGGTAGTGCCAAACCACCTTTTAAAAGTTTCCTTCTTAGTTTTTTCCAAGATAACCTTGCACTTTTCTGTCCCCATACAAAACTACCTATTTTGCCCTGAATCTTACTGATATTTTTCTGAGGGAAGGTAAGAGGGACCGCACTAAAAAGGAAAGTTAATTTAGGTAATACTGACATCTTTACCAGGTTGACCCTCCCATAGATCGTCAAAGGGAGGATTTTCCACCTGGCAAAGAGATAGTCAATATCTTTTTCGACTTTCATCAGATTGATCAGGGGAATTTCATTCAAATCCTTAACAATTTTTATCCCCAAATACCTAAATTCTCTACTGATAGGGCCATGACTATACCCTGTGTTCCAGCACATAACCTCGGTTTTGGCCGAATTAGCGAGATATCCTGAGATTGAACCAAACTCCATCAACAAGGTTTCAAGCCGCGGAATAGAGATATCAGGATCACCAGTGTAAATTATTACATCGTCCGCGTACAAGGCGATTTTGCACTGGTAATTTTGCGATTTAAAAGGGCTTATGATATTATCCAGCCTAATCGCCTGCGCAAGGGGCTCAATATAGATATTAAATAGAAGGGGAGATAGAGGGCACCCCTGTCTTGTCCCTCTCTGGATTGCGAAACTTGGAGTCAGGGAACCATTTAGCAAGATCTTCGCCGAAGCCCCAGAATAACAGTTCTTTAAAGTCTGCACAAAGATTGGGCCCATACCCATGACCTCCAACAACCCCCAAAGATATCTCCAACACACACGGTCGAAGGCCTTAGCGGCGTCTAAGGCCACTACTGCCAGGGGATCCCCCCTAATTTTGGCTAGGTCGATGTTGCCAATAAGTAATTGAGTTTGTTCCTGAATGACTCTCCCAACCATAAAGCCTTTCTGGTCGATATTAATCAGGCTTGGTGCCAATTTTGCCAATCTCCCTGCCAAAATACTCATAAAAATCTTATAATCAGCATTCAGCAGGGAGATTGGACGGTAGGAATCAGCCATCAGGGGATCCTTACCTGGCTTCAGTATTAAAACAATCGTGGCCTCCTTCCAAGATCTGGGGATCACCCCAGCAGCACTATAGACTGAATTGAATAAGGTATGGAGTATTGGCAAGAGTTCGTCTAGTAACAATTTATAAACTTCATTAGGGAGGGCATCGAGGCCCGCCGCCTTCTTATTTTTTGCCCTCTTTATTTGGTCCCTGATCTCCTCCATGGATATGGGCGAGTCTAAGAGATCTCTGGCAGATTCTGTAAGAGCAGGTAAAAACTTGTCCCTTAACCACAAACTTATTGAATCCTGTGAGGGATCAATATTCTCCTTATACAAATTCGAAAAGAGGGACAAAAGGCAATTCTGCATTTTTGCGGGCTTGCTAGATTTAGTTCCAACACTATCAATTATAAGTTCATTGATTGTGTTTTTTGCCCGATCTATCCTTGCCTTCCAGGCCAATAAAGCCCCCGCTCTTTCCCCATACTCAAAATTTTCCATATTGCGAACTTGCCACTGAGCCTTACATTTCAGATCCAAAAGAATCCTTAGGTCCTGCCTAACCTCCTCGAGTCTCTTCTCTATCTGTACCAGTTTTCCTAGACTCTCCTGAGGAGTATGACGCCTTTCTTCTTCAAGAACAAAGATTCTGCCCTCCAAGGTCTGTAATTCCAAGGCTCTACTTCTATTCTTGGAGCTTACTAGGCTACGTAGAGCCCCTCTCAAATTTGCTTTATAGGCATCCCACACAAACTCTATTGTAGTAGAACCCAAATTAAAAGAAAAAAATTCCAAGGAAGACTTTTTAATTGCCTGAATAATTCCAGAGTCAGATAGCATTATCCTGTTCAAAGTCCACCTTGACTGTGGCGAGATGTTGTTCATAGAATATGAGAACAGAAGAGGGGCATGGTCAGAAAGATGACTCGGGAGTACTGATATACTGACAACATTATCTTGTTGTATACTTTATAGGGTGTCCATAAACGGGCTTTCTAGAATCATGTCCTTATATAGGCACAATTTGCCTTGCCCTTATATAGGCATAAAATCCCAGACCTTATTTAGGCATAAACCATGCACTCCAAATACAGGCATGGATTCCGGCATCCGTCCACCCTAGCGTCTCAACGAGTCCATGAAAAAAACAGACCCTTAGGCTGCGGGAGTTTCCCTTGCCCAGGACTATTGATTTCTTCAAGGACTCATATATTATGCATGAACCAGTATTCCTTAGGGGTTCATTCATGACGTCTTTCGCTGCCCAAATCACGTCAATGCTAACATTTTCAGGTATAAATATACCTTCCCAAACCCCTGTAAATCAGAGGAGACCTCGACTTCAGAGGAGCCTGATTCCCGGCCGGACGCACTGAGAAGACGCTGTCATTCCTGCACGCAGAGAGTCCAGCTTCCAGTGATCTAACTTCCCTTGCGGGGTGTTGGAGTTCGAGTCCGGAAAGAGATTCCTACCTCTCTCATTCTTCAGGTATGGAGCAGACTAGAACCTAGAGGGACTCTTGGCATACTAGACTCTTGGCATACTAGGCGTAACTTACTCTTAGTATACTCTAGTCAGGAATACAGCACCTACTTCTACTTCTCCCTACACCTAGGACAGGTTAGGTACACTGGGTAGAACTAGGCTAGAAACGCATTGTATGAGTACTCGCATTTTTAGGCTGTGTCATTTTATGTAAATGCATATATGCTGAAAAGATAATGCTAACGCAGTATTATTTATTTCTACTGCTCACTCTGTACATTATTTATCTCGCATACTGTCTTGTGATCGTAACAGCACATCTAACTTTCAACAGAAACAAGACTGTTCAATAAACCTTTTATTGAAACGCCCGTCTGTTATTTCTGTGTAACTTTGAGAATAACTGAACCATGCACGACTGAGCTGAGTGAAATAGTTATCTATTGTTTCTACGACTCTGGGACACGTCCTGATTCTGTAAGGGAAACACAGTGGTCATGTTTTGCGGCTGCCAGAAACTACTCCCTTCTTGTTGTCAAGAAGTTTCTAGTGGCCTCTGAGCTAGCTGGCACAAGTAATTAAGTTTAATATACTCGATAGGGACATACCGACCTTAGTCCTATGTCAAACCTATAGGATATATTATTCCAATGCGCAGAGCCTATTAGGGAAATAGGAGCTACACTACATGGCGCCCAACGGTTTGGTAAGGCAGTAATTCAACGTTAGATACTGAGTAACTCAGCTGTGCATTTCTTCTTTTTTCTCTCAGAGACCCCTACCCATATACTCCAAAAGACGTCTGGAGTGGGCAGGGTTAGTATCCACCACGGCTACATAGGGCAGTACCCTATATATTAGCTGTTTGGTTTGCTCAACGTTGAAGGATACAGTGTTCTACAATATTGTGCACCTTATCTTTGTTTGCTTGAAATTTGTTTTACATATTTTCAAGCAGAAAAATGTCAGGCACTGACAATGACGCCGGAAACGGTGTAGCTGCGGCTGATCAAGCCCAACCAGCACTTTTTAACTTCACCGGTTTAAATGAAACCGAGGAGGGTGTCATAGACATCGCTCCAAACTTAAGAAGAGCCATTACTCTAAAACTTATAAAACATGGCCTACCACCGAGAGGAGGTAGAGCAGTTTTCGTGATTGAGGCACATGAATCCTTTCAGACAGAGGTATTCTATTCATGGGTAATATTTCCTGAATCCAATTCAGTAACACACATGTTTCACTTCTACAAAGAAGATGAACCACCAGAGGAATACATTCCTTTCGAGGGTATTGAGATTCCATTAACATACCAGGAGCATCAGCTCTGGTTTAAAGGCGCCTTAAAACATCACAGAAACATTACCAGGCTCGGTCCACTAGGTAGACCAGGAGCAACTTGGCCGATTCTAGCCGGCTACACACCTCATCCTGAACTTGACATAATGTCAGATGAGGACTTACTTGTTCAATTACAAGAATTAATAAAAATCTACAGACAATTGGTTCAATATGTCATGCGGACTTTCACAGTCCAACAACCATTGACACTTCCAAATCAAACCCCTCACCAGGGGAACACTCTAAAAATTACACCACAGACTCTATATGCAGTCATGGGTAAATTGCCCACTAAGCGTGAGCAAATTCCATTTTGGATAGCGCAAAAAATTACTCAAATCGAAGCAGTATTTCCAAATACTAGCCCGCATGAGAAACACAGAATCCTAACCATTAGTTTACCAATGGGGGTCACACCACAACTGGAAGACTGCACCACTTGGGGCTCAGTCTTTGCTGCCATCTACACTAAAACACACGGCATTCCGTCAATTGCGGTAATACCTGATGTCCTAAAACAAATTCAAAACGAATATGGGGCAGAGCCTGCTTTAAATTTAGGTATGAAATTACTGAAAAATTTCGACCAGGTCTCAACAATAATATTATCAAATTTTAAAGGGGAGGCAGCAGCAGTGGCGATCCGACAAAAATTAAGGGAATTTGATGTTACAGAACATCAAACAGAGCTACCCAGAATTATAGAGCAAGCTTATGCAGAATTAGGCAGAGATAGTTTGGGTGGGAGACCAGTTAAACCAAAACTATCTGAAAGTCCTGAGAAGGACTCAATTAAACAAACTCCTACATCTTCTAAAAAGAAGTGGGACACTAATAAACAAAATTCAAATGAGAAACGATCTCAATCCCGAGGTAGGTCTCCTCAAAAGGAGCCCTCTGAAAGGAGGTCTAACCTCAGGAATAGGGATAATTTGAGAAAACCTGATGGGTATCAAGATACTGATACACGTTCCTCTCGTCCCTTTCAGGTCTCATCACAGACTTCGGAAAGAAGAGGACGAACAGAACATAGAGAAGAACGCGTGAAATCTAAAGACGACAAGCACGCTCCAAAAACTAAAGCAAAACCTCAATTCTCCAAAAAGAAAGTCGCAGGTCTAATAGTAAGACATGCCGAGAATTCTGAGAACGCAACTCAAGAACGGAGAATGGGCTCAGACAATGCTGGACAGTGCAGCAGAGGTCACAATAGCTCGCCAGAACCTGATGGAACTTCTGGAGATAGTGGACTTGAATGAGTACATTACAGTAGAAACTGTAGACACCAGGGTTAGTGCTCCACAAAAGTTATATGACATAACACTCCGGATGGAGGGAGACAAACCTAGACAGGTTAAAGCACTTTTTTGGGAAAAACTATCAAAGGGTTATGACATACTTCTAGCAGAAAAGGACTGGCCACCACAATTTGTCAGGGAGTGCCCACACGGCGAGGACATGATTATGCCTGCCTTCTCCAATCACATTCCAATTCACTTAAAATATACATATGCCAGAAAATGGGCAGTGGCCCAGGCTCCAGCATTATATAAAAATCATGTAGGATGGGATGAGGACTCACCTCACCATAAAATACATCTGAAACATGAACCTACTGCTCAGAGGCAGTATCCTATTAAGCAAGAAGCTAAAAAACAGGCCAGGGAGATTTTAAATCAACTTGAATATCAAGGGGTGATTGAAACATGCACCTCCTCCATGAACAATCCTTTGTTTCCTGTCTCCAAACCAGACAATACATATCGTTTAGTTTTGGACTACAGACATTTAAACACTTGTTCTAAAACTTTTGCAGTGCAAAATGCACATAGCACAGCATTAATGAATAACATTGTGCGTAAAAAATATAAAACAACATTAGACATCTCAAACGGTTTCTTTTGTCAAAACATAGCACCTGAAAGTAGGTACTTAACGGCATTCTCCATAATGGGGACCCAGCGTCACTTTTGTCGACTCCCACAAGGGTTCAAGAACAGCCCAGGTTTATTCTCAGCGAGGGTAACGGAGTTACTACAAATTTATGACAACGAGGCATTGTCCTATGTCGATGACATCTATCTGACAGACGATGACCTGGACAAACACTTGAACAGGATGAGCACCATTATACTGGGTTTCGCCTCTGAGGGCTACAAGTTCAACTTTAAAAAGTCCCGAATTGCCCATCTCAATGTCCTATTTTTGGGATATGAGCTTTCAAGTGAAGAGCTTGGCAGCTAACTTTCTAGAGAAATGTGCGCTGCTCCAACCTCCAAAGACGCTAAAAAACTTACAATCAATACTGGGATTCCTAAATTTTGGAAGAACATACATTCTAAACTACGCAGAAAGGGTTAAACCTCTCTATGCATTAATCAAACCTGATTTTTCAATTAAAAACTGGACACAGGAACACACAGAAATTTTGCGTTCACTCCAGGCTAACATCTTAGCAACAAATCACTTACAAACACGCGTAAGTCAAAGAAATTTGGTGATTCGAATAATTTCGGGTCAATGTGGATTCACATACTTAACCTTCAATGAGGGTGAGAAAGTACCAATCGCATACAAATCACATTTGTATACACAAGCGGGAATGCGCTTAAGTTCAACTGAAAAAATTCTGACAGCAGTTCAAACAGCTGTAGCAAAAGAAAGAGCCTTAGCCCAAGGGAAACGCATTATTGTTGTAACCCCAGTACCAGCTTTAGAAGCGGTCACAAAAGCAAGCATTCCAAATGCTAAAGCTTTACATCCGAGATGGATACAATGGGTTAATTCTCTTGCTGCAACGGATGTTGAATATGTTTTTGATCCAGATTTAAAAACACAGGCATTTCTCCAATATGAACAAGAATGTCCTCTGCCCACTGAGATTCTGCCTCTCGATCAGTATGAATTTATAATTTACACTGACGGATCCGCACAGCCCGCAACAGGGAGTAAGCAAGCTTACAGTGCAGCGTGTGCTATCGTTAAAGGTCGCATGCGAAATGGCATCTTCAGACCTATGGACACAAAAACTCAGTCACTAGGTGATTGTACAGCTCAGCGAGCTGAACTACAGGCATTCAAACTGGCACTTGAGAGTACGGATCGAGAATTCCTCACACTGATAGTGTGCGATTCCTATTACTGTGTACAGTCGTATAATGACTATATACGAACCTGGCTTGAAAATGGTTTCAAAGATGCAAAGGGTGGCACAATAAAGCATAAATTGCTTTGGGAACGAGTAGTTCAGTTGAAAAATGAACTACCAAAGGCTCACGTGATTCACACACTGAGTCATCAGCGTGATGGCGTTCACGTTGCAGGGAATTAATTGGCTAACGAAGCCGCGAAGGGGGCTGTTCAGACGGCTTCCATAGCTGCGATCACTCGTTCCAAAACAAAAATAGACGGTGAGATAATGTTAGCTGTCAATGCTTCAAGCAAAGGCAGCAGTGCAGCGTTACCAAAAAAGTTTCCACTCAAGTACTCTTATGTAATTGATACGAACAACGTTCCTTTTGCTCGAATCCCTCGAGTGGGGGATAGGGTAATTCCAAACAAGGAACGCAGATTAGGACTAATCCTAGCAGCACACGAAGGGATGGCTTCTGCCCATGCAGGTGTTTCTGCGACAGTGTCTTTACTCAAGCAAAGATATTGGTGGCCTGGCATTCGGAAACAAACTAAGAACTATGTTTTAGAATGTGATAATTGCCAACAGATGAAAGTCTTAACAGTGAAACGTCCTGCGCAGACACCCCTGTTGATTTCAGACAAACCATTAGCTTGTGTTTACCTGGACCACTGCGGTCCCTTGCAAAGGGACGGTAATTATAAATACATCATGGTTGCAGTGGATTCTTGCTCTAGGTTCCTATGGTTATGGCCTCAGCGCTCGGCTGACGCTCAAACTGTTATAAAAGATTTGCGAGTCTTTATCGGCACATACGCAATAGGCACGCTACATTCTAACCAGGGTCCTGCGTTTAGCTCAGGGTCCTGCGTTTAGCTCTAGGGCTTACAAGGAGGCCATGGCCAGTCTGGGCGTTGCATTGCGGTACTCCTCTCCATTCCATCCTGAGGGAAATTCTGTTGTGGAAAGGAAAAACCGGGACATAAAGCAGTCTATAACAGCTAGGGTATTAGGCTCGGGTGATGGGTGGGTCAAACACCTCAATAGCGTACAGCGCGCTCTCAACAATCTGCCAAGAAGTTCTCTACGGGGGTCACTCCATATGAGGTCCTATTTGGGTCAAGAATGTGGGTTCCAGACTTAGAACACGTAGGCACAGTGGTGGAGATGAAACCATTTGATATCAAAGATCATTTGGCTGTTTTACAGGATCTTAACAAATTAAGAACGAAACAAAGCAACGTATCCCTACAGCCAACCACCACTGGGGAAACATCGGCGGTCCCAGCAAGGCCTGTCTGGATTCCAAAAGTTGGGGATCTAGTCAGAGAAAAAATCGCGGACAAGAAGGAATTTGGACCTTCTTACAGACAACCGGTACCTGTTCTAGCAGTTCAAGGAACAAGAACAGTACTTCTGCCGCCCCTTGCTGGAAGAAAGGAGAAAAGATTTGTGTCCATCGACCTCATCAAACCACAACATGTGGCCAATACTAAGCAGTAGGCCTCGTGGACTCCGACCTAGTAGCAGACGCACTCCTCTTGCTACTATTCAAGAGGTTCAGACTGAAAGACTGATCACGATCGAGAATTCAGCTGCAACAAATGAAGGACTAAGCAACCAGGCTATGGAACTCATCCCTCTTGACAACCAAGTAACAGTTCATCCAAATACACCTGTCTACACTAACGTGACACGTGAAGAACTGGTTCCTGTGATTTCAACAAATCCTGATGCAATTACAACAATTGACAGAACTGCTTCTGGCTATTTCATGGACTTTGATACGTTCTCAGAAGATTCAAGTGAACCTGAAACGACGCCAGCATCATCAAGACTCAAGCAGCAAGTACAAGACTTTATTCACTTTCTGAAAAAGACTTATCTGGTTTCTCCATGGATTGAACTCTGGATTACATCTGGACTTTTTGTTTTCCTGCTCTGGCTAGCTTTGGTAACAACTGTAAGCATGCTTATAAATGGCAGATACATCCATGTGAACAGTGAAGGAAAAGACGTGAATGTACTTTTGAAACCACATAAATCTTCCCATCGTGAAGCAAGAGACTTGTCATCAGTGAACATCACAGCTGTTCCTATACAGGATGGTATAGTGTGGGACAAAACGGATTATGAAATCTTCGGTCCAAGTGAACAATTGAACATTCCTCATTTGTTTAAAATTTCACTAAGTGATTTAATTACGTCCAGTACCTATTCAGATGATTGGGACTTTGAGACTGTGACCGATATAATGTTTGATCTAGAAAAATCTGCTGCATTTTCTAAAAATGAATTTTTAGAAGGTTCATCAGATTATGAACAACTGTATTGTTATAACCACTATGGTCATCATTATTTGCACAAAACTGCATATCCAAGAAATATGTTTATGTTTAACCAATGGGAACATTGTCCTACACCGCCACAAGGTAGTTCAAAAACTTTTGCTAGTAAGTTTCCATATTTTTCAGGTTACAATACATCTGACCCAGAAACGTTTTACTATAAAAATGTAAACAAAACAGGACTGAAAATTATGTTAACAAATACGAAACAGATTTATTCTGAAGCATTTATTGCCCAACTGTCTACACAGGGTTTCGACTTATGGAAAGACACAATTGAGACAAAAACTGTCTGGGGTAGTAAAGATTGGCAAGTACAGGGTTTAGAAGCTTTATTTAGAGCCTGTATCATCCCTGAACAAATACTGTTTTTGAATGACACCGTCCAACAAACATCTTGTCTTGGATTAGCCAAGATCAAAGAGATGAAAAAACCTTCTGTGCCAACACCTGCCAGTGAAAATAATACAAAGGCAGTGGTGACAGTTGACAATATACTACAACTCAACAGAACTCATCCAAATTGGAAAAAATGGTTGATCTGGCCCACAGACACAAAACAACTGTCAGGAAAGGTTCTTGAACAAAACTCAGGGCTTTACTATTCATAGGCCAGACCCAAGATATGTCCAAAGACAACATCCGGGGGTAGTAACAACATACAGTGTAGGAAAATGATGCCTCGATTGGCTGCATAAATCCACACTACAGGATGTAAAACAACACTTAACCTTACTTAAAGAGGACGCAGATTTTAGGGAATTCTTGCTTGGACCAAGAAAACCACGTCAAAAACGTTTCATATATGCCGGCATCTATGCTGCTTATAACGAAGCATGGAAAGTGTCACAGATAGAGGCTGCAGAACGAATACGTGAACTTGATCGTATTAATTTAGAGAAAACACTCTCTGTGGTCGACAATGGGTTAAAAACTTTGTCCTCCAGAATTTATTCATTGGATGGCATTTTATCCTCTGCATTCGACATTCTAGAACAAGATTTGGCTATGTTACAAGGTCAATCCCAATTACGTTCTATAGTGTTATTGACATGGACGCTGCAATCTTTGCGAGCGGGCTATGTGCCTTGGCGTTTCATCAACACGTCGTCTCTGTTTGCAGAATACAATCTAACTGATAAACAGATCGAATTGGCACAAAGAGGAGCAAGGTATACAGTGCTGAGCATTGAAAAACTGGAGAAATTACCGTTTACTGTGGCAGAAAAACCAGCTACAGAATGGCTTATTCATGGCAAAATAACGTTGCCTGTGACTACTTTTCGGTTTTAGTATTGCCTCAGACGGATGCAAGCAGGCAAATATGAAAGGTTGGGTAAGGAATACATTAAGACATCTTGGGATTTACCGTATACACATAGATGTTGGAGTGGGGATCGTGAAGTGTTTCTTAGCGGTACCAACTGTAAACATGCACTGACCGGTTCACTCATATGTCAGGACATTTCTTTACACTGGGCTTGTAATGGTTCTGTGGCAAACTTGTCTTGCCACCAGCGGGGTACACCAGCTGCTGTGATTAATCCAACGTTTGGACAACTTTCTAACGGGAGTTACCTCATGTTGAATGATCAGAGTTGCTGTGGAATGTTGCCAGGCATCCCATATCTAGTAACGGTCAACTCCAGGGTCACTTGCTGTATGCAAGTATTGTTTCCCCCAATAGACACAATCAGGGAGTCGCCGCTATGGCCTTCGCTGAACGTCTCTTTTATAAGATTTGATACTTTGAGCAGAATGAAAGCCATGCTTTTACAGCAAACAGTGCCTTTGACCTCGGCCAAAGAAACCTATGATCTACAAGTAGCAAGGACTTCGGCTGAGATACAGACTCTAATACGTACAAACTGCCCTATACATTTCATAGAAATTATATCACGTACCTTTAACATGTCAGATACAACAGGAATTGTACATGTATTTAAGAGCATTTGCTCCGGTCTGTTAGCACCGTTCCAGGCAATACTTGGAATTATCCCCAACTTTGCACATTCGGTGTTTGGTGGCATACCATTAATTCTCGCACTTGTTGCCGGAATTTTATTCATCTTTCTGCTATTGCGCTATGGCCAGCCTATTCGCCGACATCACTCCGAGCGAAATGGAGAAAGCTCTCCTTGAAAGACAGTGCCGTGAGCGAATAGTACAGCTATTGGGCATGACTCGTCTACGGGACCTTAATACCACATGGTTCCTGTCATTTAGACCAATCTGGCAAGATTGCATCTTACCTGTTCTACGCTGCCTGCTATGCGGTGAAGAATGCGTGTTGGACGCTTGTCTAACATATCCATCCGCTGCGCCAAAGGACGTCGATACTTTGCTGGTCCCGATAACGGCCCATGCTCTGTGTTGTCCCCAGAGGCTCCCAATCCTGATGTCAGCATTCATTGAGATCTCACAGTCGCCTCCTGCTGCTGCTGAGGTACGAGAAACAACTCCAGGCACACAGGTAACAACGGACGCGAACATTGCTGCGGCGACCTATGCTGAGAGCGATGCTTCCCATCTTTGTGCGATCAATCTTTTACACGAGGTGTTCCAACTTACACCAGCGACAGTGGATGATGTTTTGTCTATTGAAATAGATGATCTCATGTTTACACCAGACCCGTAAACTGACTCTGATTCGGCATACTACGTTCCAGAGAGACCGCAACAATTTGGCCTTCATTTTTCAAAAACTTGGAACTTTCCCAAATTTGAACTTTTTGTCCCATTTTTCGAACGAAAATGGCACTTCACTCTGCTTAAAGTAGAACTAGCCTTATAATACAGACTTGGCAGTACTTCCAGGGACATTTAAGTCATCTTGTGTGTCTAAATCAGTTCATTTAAATTTCGTGACAGGAAATGACTTTGATTTTGTACAAGCTTATCAATCATTTTCGTCTTTTGTAAATATTGCTTTTTATATTACATTCCGATTGCATTTATTTCACACTTTATGCAGAAATGATAAGCATTGCTTAGTGATGTACAGAAACCTTTGCATTTTTAATATGTCTTTTAAAGCTTTTTAGGATATGTTTTAATATGCGGTACTCCATTTAATGTTTAGCATTTTAAATGTTTTAGCATTTTAGTATTGTTGTATACACGAAAGAGGAGTGGGTGTTGTATACTTTATAGGGTGTCCATAAACGGGCTTTCTAGAATCATGTCCTTATATAGGCACAATTCGCCTTGCCCTTATATAGGCATAAAATCCCAGACCTTATTTAGGCATAAACCATGCACTCCAAATACAGGCATGGATTCCGGCATCCGTCCACCCTAGCTGTCTCAACGAGTCCATGAAAAAAACAGACCCTTAGGCTGCGGGAGTTTCCTTGCCCAGGACTATTGATTTCTTCAAGGACTCATATATTATGCATGAACCAGTATTCCTTAGGGGTTCATTCATGACGTCTTTCGCTGCCCAACTCACGTCAATGCTAACATTTTCAGGTATAAATATACCTTCCCAAACCCCTGTAAATCAGAGGAGACCTCGACTTCAGAGGAGCCCAATTCCCGGCCGGACGCACTGAGAAGACGCTGTCATTCCTCCACGCAGAGAGTCCAGCTTCCAGTGATCTAACTTCCCTTGCGGGGTGTTGGAGTTCGAGTCCGGAAAGAGATTCCTACCTCTCTCATTCTTCAGGTATGGAGCAGACTAGAACCTAGAGGGACTCTTGGCATACTAGACTCTTGGTATACTAGGCGTAACTTACTCTTAGTATATTCTAGTCAGGAATACAGCACCTACTTCTCCCTACACCTAGGACAGGTTAGGTACACTGGGTAGAACTAGGCTAGAAACGCATCGTATGAGTACTCGCATTTTTAGGCTGTGTCATTTTATGTAAATGCATATATGCTGAAAAGATAATGCTAACGCAGTATTATTTATTTCTACTGCTCACTCTGTACATTATTTATCTCGCATACTGTCTTGTGATCGTAACAGCACATCTAACTTACAACAGAAACAAGACTGTTCAATAAACCTTTTATTGAAACGCCCGTCTGTTATTTCTGTGTAACTTTGAGAATAACTGAACCATGCACGACTGAGCTGAGTGAAATAGTTATCTATTGTTTCTACGACTCTGGGACACGTCCTGATTCTGTAAGGGAAACACAGTGGTCATGTCTTGCGGCTGCCAGAAACTACTCCCTTCTTGTTGTCAAGAAGTTTCTAGTGGCCTCTGAGCTAGCTGGCACAAGTAATTAAGTTTAATATACTCGATAGGGACATACCGACCTTAGTCCTATGTCAAACCTATAGGATATATTATTCCAATGCGCAGAGCCTATTAGGGAAATAGGAGCTACACTACAATCTATGATCTCTCTATTTATCAGGACATAATCAATTCTAGAGGAGTGATGATATTTTTTAGAATAAAATGTAAAACCATCTAAACTCCCCATCTTAGTTCTCCATAAATCAACCAAGTTGATATTGGATAGTAATTTTTTCATAATTCTACGAGACTGCGGGGACCCTTTAGCATGGCTCAGATTAGATCCATCCTTTACTAGGTCAAGCCGAACATTAAAATCCCCTCTTATTATTAGGGGGGGATTTGCCGTTATTAGGTTGTCCTGAAGCCTGATCAGAAAGGATGGATCATCCGTATTAGGGCCATAGAAAGATGAACAAGTCATCTCCTCGCCCTCAAAGTCTAGCTGGGCGATGATCCATCTACCTGTTTGGTCTGTCTGAACTGATTTTATCCTACAAATAATTCCTTTCTTTACCAAGATTGCCACCCCGCGAAAATTTAATAACTGCTGGGAGTGACAATAACATTGTATCCAGGGGATTTTAGAAAAATAGTATCAGACTCCATTTTATTTAAATGAGTTTCTTGCGATCAAACATACCTGAGCTGATGACAGCTCTAAATATTTAAAAATCAATCTTTGTCTCCTTGGACATCTCAGGCCATTCAAGTTCCAGGAGACAAATTGAATATTTCGGCCCCCTTCATTTTACTTTTTCCGCAGCTTGAATACCTTGTGCCGAGGTTTTGAAGGAGTTCTCCAATTAGGCCAAGAAAGATGAGATCTGCTTTACTTAACCTATGAGATGAGGAATATTTTTTACCTATTTTGCACCCACCCTGTGCCTCACCCTGTGCTCCCCCCCACCTCCATCCCCACCCACCCTGAACCCCCATGACCCCCCAGTCCCCTACTACTCTGAGGAACCCTACCTTCCAATAGGCAAACGCCTATTCGGGCCCTTCCCCCTCAAGGCTGTATGAATTACTTAAAAAACTACTGAAAACTGACGGTAGGGAACAGAGTTCTCAGGATGACTTCTACTTCCCTACCCTTCAACCCTACAACCCTCCCTATTTCTCTAACTGAATTTTTGCTATGAGTGAATCTGCTTCATTAGTCGTCCGGATCATGTGCATATGGTTGTTCCACATAACTCGCAATGTGGCAGGGAACCTTAATTGGGCCTTTGCCCCTAAGCTGTTTAGTTCTGCCAGTCTTTTGCCCAGTTCCCACTGTCTCTCAGCCGTTATGTGGGAGATGTCGGATCTGATGGAAAAAGAAAAGGGAGACCGATCAGTGAAAGGAGAAGATAAGACCCCTTCTTTAAGAGCTGCGGAGAGGATCTGTTCTTTAATTGAATATGATAAAAAATTAACCAAAATTTTTCGGGGTTTCTGTCTGCCGGGATTCCTTTTGAAGGGGTCTCTAAGCACCCTCTGAATTTCATGATTTAAATCCACATTGGGGAGACTTTTAAGAACTGTACCTTTTAATAGTGAGATCAAAAACCCCTTTATGTCCTCTCCCTCGATTGCTTCAGGGATATTTAAAAATGTCAGGTTATTTTTTCTTGAGTGGTTCTCCAATCTTTCAAGATTATCTTTGAGCTCCTTATTTTGGATAGCTAATTCCTCCAGCTGAGAAGAAGTGGACTCAATTACACTCTTCATCCTAGGAATCTCCTCTTCAATTGCCTCAGTTCTTGCCGTGACTTCTTCTAGCTTCTTAGCGAGTATCTCACATGAGGATCGAATAGCCACCTGGTTTGCCTCAGAGACTGAGAACCTGTTCGCCAGCTCTGCTTGGTTTGCCTCTGAGACAGTAAATCTACTTGCCATCTCATCTTTCAGGGCCAGGAGAATGTCTGCCAGGGAATGAGGATTCGATGTAAATGTGTTCTGAGTTTTCAGAGGAATGGGGAGATATATTTTTACTACAGAAATCGATAGAGCCACTAAGATCTTCCGTCTGCCCCTTACGCAATACTTCAACTCGCTCTGACACGACCTTCTCTGGATTTTCTTGCCTATCCTGAGCTCTTCCCAGCTCCTCCCTCTGGTCTGGAACTAGTTTTAAATCAGGCTCCTTCTGTTGACCTAACACGGAATATCTGTTAGAAAGGGTTATGGCCGAATGCACCTCCAGCTCCGAACTGGTTGTTAAATCTGCGGGTCTTACTAGATCCGCAGAGTTCTGCAGGATAGTTTTATCCTGGAGTCCATTATGTTAAGGCTGATTAACCCCCGATGTCTTCGTGTTTGAGATCAAAAGGGTGGACGAGGGTGCTGAAGGCATCACCGAGACCATTGTGGAGATAGAGGGGGGCTCAGAGCTAGACCCGGACCCGGACATGTCTTCAGAAGCCCCCTCTACTCCGGGGAGAGAAGAGAACAGAGGTGGTACTTTCGCTGAAGAAAGGGACATAACCTGATAAAAGGTTTTCAGTGACAGGGTGATTTTAGACATGTGGATTCTTTTTAGCCATTGTTTTCTGTGTCAATGTTAAATTATAAGGCTCAAAAATGTCTATTTCGTTTAGAAGTTCCCAAGGCACGTAGCCTGACAGAAGAGTTTGTAAAGCCCAATTTTATTCTATTTAAGCAAGACCCAAGTCTCTTTTAAGAAGATCGAAGGCTAAGGACGTGATGTTGTTTAATGAATATACTCTTTTAGAAAGTGCGTGCCTGCCATTGTCGATAACTTTAGAAACTGTTTGCAGATTTTATCTATTGGTTGAATTCTTTCTGCAGTTTCTCTTTCTGAGTATTTGTTCCATTCATTATAAATGTCATATATTCCTGATGCTATAAATTACTTATTTCTAGTGGGTCTTGTCCCCAGAAGGAAATCGGAATAATCCATCCATGTTTCCTTTATTCGGGGACCAATGCTCATTCACAACTTGAAGAATGGAAAGTGCTAACCAACATTGGCATCAGCTTGCCCACACTGTGTGTGGTAATGACTACAGGTATGCGATTGTTATGTCTTAGATCAGGGCAATTATCTTTAGGACCACAGTTGTTGGAAAAGAAACAACGCATGCATGTATTGGAATCATAGAGCCATAAGGCTAAACCTTCAGGAGGGAACTAGGAAGACCTATAAGTTCCATTTTGAATCATGTTTTTATACCAGAGTTGGAGATGTTCATTTATGATCACCAATTAGTGAATAGTGTAGAATTATCCTTTGATATGGAAGGTCTTTTAAGATCTTTTATGGATCCAAACTCTAGGCAGGTAGTCTGCTTGACAGTTTCATTCTGAAAAAACATTTTGTTTGGTATTATTCATGATGTAAATAGGGCTTATGTACCTTGAATCTGCCAATAGTTTGTTCCCCAAATTCTTTTCTCATCAAAATTTTCATTCCTATACTCATATCTCTGTATAGCTGTTAATGTTAATGGGTTGTTATAGAGCGCACAGCTACCCGAAGGCATCGACGCGCTAGCTCCTAATACTAGAGCATGGTCCACCTCATGGGAAAAAAGCTGAGTCTTCAAGGCCTTCCTGAATGCCAATAGACTAGAGGAGGAATGGATGGAAAGAGATAAATCATTCCAGGTCTTGAAGGTGTCAGGATGAAACTTCGGCCTCCCCAGTTAGCTTTTTTGAATCTTGGGACTGTCAGGAGCTTTGCACTGGATGATCGAAGAGTTCTACTGGGAAGATACCAGGTCAGCTTTTGTCTGAGGAAAGCAGGGCCAGAATTTTGGAAAGCCTTATAGGCTATGCAGAGCGCTGTGAATTTAATTCTCTTTGTGACTGGGAGCCAGTAGAGGTCTGCGATCACCGGTTTGATGGGACTGAGTTTAGGAGTTCCAGAAAGAAGTCTGGCAGCCGCATTCTGGAGACCCTGATACCTGTGAAGATGTTGCTTCTGCATGTTCATGTACAGGCTGTTACAGTAGTCTAGTCTGGACAGAATAAGTGAGGACACCAGTTTTTCGGGCATTTAACGGTATGAAACACAAGATTTTTCTTAACATTTGTAGAATAAAGAATGTTGAAGAGGTAACCGAGTTAACCTGGTCTCTAAAGGTAAGTCTGTGGTCCATGAGAACTCCTAAATTTCTTACTTTAGTGGCTGGAATAGGGAGCGAGCCCAGTTCTACAGACCACCAGGAAGGAGACCTCAGTTTTATTTGAATTCAGTTTTAAACCATTCTGGCCCATCCAGACACTGATCGCAAGCATGCAATCATAGAAGCAGTTGTTAATATTAATGTCGTGATTGGAGATGGAAACGACAATTTGCGTATCATCCGCATAGGACGTCCGTGTGTACCTGAAGTATCTAATTATGGGGGACAGCTTAGTAACATAAACGTTAAATAGAGTTGGACTAATAGAAGACCCTCGAGGAACTCCACAAGGGAGGTAAAAGGACTTAGAGATGAAGGCATCCAGTTCCACATATTGCACCCTATCTGAAAAGAAGGAATGCAATAGAGGGAGAGCTGATCCCTGTACTCCTGTGGACTAAAGGTGGTCCAATAAGATACCATGGTGAACAGTATCGAAGGCCCACAAGAGATCCAATAGGATCAAGGTCGCTTGACCTCCACAATCGAGGGCTTCTCTAATTTCCTCCACCGTTTTTTATCAAAGCATATTCCATACTGTTGCCTCCTCTGAAGCCAAATTTTGTGTCTTCGAGAAGGCCCGTGCTCTAAATAAAGGAGGAAATTTGACGATTCATGGCATTCTCAATTACTTTAGCTGGGAACGGTAGCCTGGGTATTGGCCGAAAGTTATTAGGTTCATTCGGGTTCAGATTGGCTTTTTTAAGCAGGGGTAGTAGGGAGGCAATTTACCAGGTTGAAGGAATAATTCCTGTTTTAAAGATGAGATTGAACAGGGATGTCAGGATTTTTGCAATGAGGTTGGGGATCAACCTAAAAATAGGAACTGGGCAATGATCCGAGGGGGATCCTGACTAAGTAAAATGAAGAAGATCCAAGACTCGGTCAGAGGAAAGTGGCTTGAATCTGGGGAAAGAGGGCAAGACTGGACAATCGGGGGAAGATGTTTCCAGGTGGTTTTGACGAAACGCTTGTGTGGACTGAGCTGATGAACCACAGAAGACATAAAAGATCTGCTGTACTTTGTTCTGGAAGTGATTGGCAATATTGTTACATAGCTCTTGGTGGCTTGATGTTTTAGGTGTGTTAGGGGAAGATAAATTCGTAACTATTTTAAATAGCTCTTTGGATGAATTTTTTGCATTGTTTATTTGACTAGTATAAAAGGCACTTTTTTCCTGCAACAATAGGACTTTATAGTGAGCTAAACAAGTTTTATATTTGCTTTTTTCGAGGGGGTCATAGTCTTTGCGCAATCGGCGTTCTTGCTGTTTACAAGTACGTACGTTTTTGGGCTCTGAGCGTACCAGAGTACCAAGGGGCAGAGGGATTAGCTTGGTGAGGGAGCTTAAAAGTTTTGGGAGCTAGTGTTGAGCCTGCTGCATGCAGCCAGCTAGTAAAATATGTTGTAGCAGCGTTAACGTCCTCTTAACCCCTTCGGTGCGTCGGATGGCCGGGGGCTGTCCGACACACCAGTGCTCATGTGCGTCGGCCGCCCCCGGCCGCCCTCACACATGGCACAGGGAATCCCTCTGGTGTGGGCACCAGAGGGATTCCCTTTACCCCCTCACAGCCTCGGGAGCTGGGGATGAGCTTCCCCTGCTCCCCTGCTTTCCCTGAAATGACGATCAGCACGCACATCACGCTGATGTCATTTCAGTGAAACCGAAACTGAAATGAGCCAAGAGGCTCATTTCAGTTTCGCTTTCTACGTGCTCAGGGGGCTACCTCAGCCCCTTGAGCATGTAGAAAGACGGGAGAGATATCATTGGAAAGGGGAGAATCTCCCTCCCCGTGGATTCCTGCTTGGCGATCCCCAAGTAGAGATCCACCCACTAGGCACCAGGGAGGGGGGAGAGGCCCCTTGGGCAAGGGCCTTTTCTCCCCCCATATTGTTTTGGGCACATTCAGTCTTTCTGCCCCCCCCGGGGGCATATGGGGGCAGTAGCCCCCAATCTGCCCACCCCGGGGGGGCAAAAAACACCCTAGATGCCAGGGATTCTTTTTTTTATAGGCCCGGGGTGGGGGCTGCCCAGAATGGGCATGCAAATGCCCCCACCCTACCCCCCAAAGAAAACAAAAGACTTTCTGCCTCCCCAGGAGGCAGATGGGGGCAATAGCCCCTGATCTGCCCCCGGGGGGGCAGAAAGCCCACTAAGCGCCAGGGATTTTTTAAATTATATATAGGTAGGGTTGGGGGCTGCCCAGAATGGGCATGTCAATGCCCCCACCCCAAAAAAGATGCCACAGTCTTTCTGCCCCTCCCAGGAGGCAGATGGGGGCAGTAGCCCCTGATCTGCCCCCCAGGGGGGGGGGGCAGAGAGCCCACTATGCGCCAGCGATTATGCTGGTTTTTTTATACGCAGGGGTGGGGGCTGACCAGAATGGGCATCCCAGTGGCCGCACCCCCCCCAAAGGAATAGCCACAGTCTTTCTGCCCCCCTCGGGAGCATATCGGGGCAATAGTCCCCGATTTCCCCCCCTCCCCAGGACGGCAGAAAGTCCACTAGGCACTGACTTTTTTTCGGAATATGCCTACCTGTGGATTTTGGGTCCTAGTGATCCAGCGGCACACCAACAACAGATACTCCAATACCATATACTCACCTGGTCCCATCAAAACATACACACACAATATCTGATAAAACCGCTGGAGTTCAAAAGTTTTAAAAGTTGATTAATTTCTCAAGATTAGTTGTTCATCCTAACTAACCTTTCACTGATCAGTAAGTTCTTTCCATTTGGTCGATGGACCAAATTAGTTGGAACTAGTTGATGGTGAAATGCACATAACCTTGATTTTACTTATGATTTTGTATACAAAATAAGCACAGACACAAGAAGTTTTTAAAACCTTTATCAAAATTTTAAATGTGAGTGAACCATCTCAAATGCACACTACAGGCACCATCTATCAAGGAAGGAAGATTCAATTAATCAAATACACTCTCAGATTCAATGCAATGACTTTTGCTCAGAAAAGAGAGGATAGAGAGAGCAGTACATCAGAAATATACTAATTTTATATTACCCAAGATGGTGTGAAGACCAACTCCCTGGCCAAAGAGCTGGTAAAGGTCCCCTGGGACAGAACAGGTGACAAAGGCTTCAGGACAGGAATCTGGACAGGATAGTGGACCTCTCTAGAACCGACGAACTCGTCGCACCCCTCTCTGACACTCTCTTCCTCCTCGAGATTCTTCCGCGATCTTCTTTCTAATCAATTGCTTTAAGTAAGAAATTCTGCAATCGATTCTTCATCAGCATCACTCGTCACTCCGACAGCACCTCTGGCTCACAGCATCACTCCCGCCTCTGGCTTGCATAGCATCCTTGCATTCTCAAACTAACTAACTAACTAACTAAACTACCCCACTTATAACTTTTGGAAATTCATGTACCACCCCCTAAAGTTGCAATATCGTAAAAATATGAATTCTAATTGGACAGGCAAGGGGCGTTAGGTCATCGCACCATGATGGCATAGCACTTTAATCAAGTTGTCCTTTGTTCATAAATCCATCCCCTTAATTTATATTCATTTTTATTTTCCCATTCGGATTTATTCATATCTGCAACAAATTATCAACAGTGTCCCATATGACTTTAACGGTTTAACTCTTGACGTTTGGTTTCCCAGGGTTTAGCAGTCTGTGGCCTTGGCTGTGATTCAAACATGGTGTCATCCTTCCGGGTGCACCTCGGTTGGACATGCGCAGAACACTCAAGTCATGGCGAGAAGGCCCAAATACGAACTAATGGAAAGGTCAAAGAGAGAAAATGTAATTTAAAAAATAAATGGTTTCGCTGTATACCACCCACCTCTATTCTATTTCCCTTAAATTATTAGTACTTTCCCCGCATTAGCTTTTAGTAAATAGAGCATTTTCTAAACAGCAAAGCAGGTGCCATGCATGTGGGTCTTAAAGACGCCATATTAATGTGTTCTACTCATGCGCAGGAAATTCCTCCAAGCCGTTAAACGTCACATTGCATAGATGGAATTGATGCATGCGCAGTAAAGTTTTCCCTGTTACAGCCGCGTTTAGTTCGCTATCCGTATTAATGGTTCGTAAACACAAAGGCAAGCTTCTCTACCCTTTGTTTATGAAATGCGTGATGATTAGTCACAAGACACAGTTAGTATTTCATGTTAATAAGTTAGACGAGAGAATTGAGTACAAGCAAGTCTCTTAAAACCGAGTCCTTGCTCCATCAATCCCCTCTCTGATGGCATTTTGTGCCATCATAAAATACCCATCCCAAAACAGATGCCAGCTTCAGTATTCCTCAAGTTCTATTTTCTCTTTCACCTTTCCCTCTTCCCCTTTGTTCTCAAAATCTCTCATCTTTTTATAGATCTTGCCTTTCATTTCTTCTAATTCTATCTCTTCGTTTTCCCTCTTTCTTTTTCTTCCCTTTTCATTTATTTCATATTTTCTTCTTCTTCTACAGCATCTATATCAAACCATTATTGTTAATACTATTATTGTCACACCAACTATTGCAAGATTATTGGACCTAAAAGACCTTTATTTATATTAGTAAACCAAGTCCCTATTGAAGTTATACTTTTTGTTAATCTTTCCCAAACACTGTCAACCTCCAGTGGTTTCAAATTTTCGTGAAGTTTTGTAATATTCTTTATGTACCCTCTAATTTCTTTACTTTTGTCCGGAATGTAAGTGCAACAATGTTGGACTTTCAACATTCCACAGAATCCACCCTCTTTTGCTAATAAGATGTCAAGTGCAAGACGATTTTGTAAAACCATTGATCTAATCGCAACCATTTCTGTATTTATCATCAAGAAACCCCCAGCCGTATCCGTCGATAGACGATCAACTACTGTTGACAATTGACAAATTCTACGTGAATTTAGTATGACTCCCACTGAAGGTATTTGTGCATCAAATATATCACCTACTATTTCAGAAAAACTAGCCCTCTTTCTTCGTATTAGTCCATTAGTGTTTTCATTGCTTCCAGTGATTCTTTTAATATGATAAATGTTAGGAAATACAATCCCCAGGTAGCAGCTTCCGTACCATTGTGCAGGTACCTTATAATAAGCATTATTACCACACACATAGTAAACCCCAGGAAATACTGGATCAGTTCCCCCTTTTAGTCCCCAACCTCCCAAAATTAGGAAGTTATGTTCACAGTCACTGGAACCAATAAATACGTTATTATAATCTGTTTTTATTCTATGAATGCAGGTCTTCCCTTTCTTTACAAAGTCCAGGGACATCGCAGCATGAGCCTTGCCAGCGGTATAAATTCCTCCCTTTCATCCCATGTTGGTACATGAGTTTTCTGTTCAGCAGCTTTCTTTTGGAAGTCCTGCCTTCTTTCTTCAACTAAATTCAAAAATACATTTTCTTCTTCTCTTAAAGTACAAGTTAAATTACTCTTGTGTGCTTTAACTAAATCTATAGACTTCATTGTCAGGAAGAATTCACCCATGAACTGTGCACTCTGCGCACTAACTACTGGATTCATGTTCCTTCGAATAGGAAGCTCTGAAAATACTACATCTAAGTTTGAATAATAATACTGTAATTTCCCAGTTGAATAAAACAGACTTGCTAATACACTACATGAAATGCCATATGTTAGTGGTATGTGGTGGTATGTGATTCCTTCTGATACTGAAGCTGGTAATTTCATACAAACATAACAATCACTAATTTCCATTGTGTCAACATACTGGATTAATAACTTTGTGAAGACATTTAATGATGTCATTATCTGTTACTGTGTGATGGAAACTTGTCTCATCTGCTGCTTGTAATTCTACCCTATCTCCTTTAAATGTAGCTGTATTCTCATTAGTACCTGTCGTTCTTTTTATTTGTTATCATAAGTAAAGTAACTGCTACTGTTAAGAATAACCATATTAGTATCACTAATATAACACTACATATGCAAGCTTTACAGCATCTCCGTATAAAATTTCTTTTCGGTTGCTCAGTGACTCTATTTTTTGCCATTTTACTATGAGAAGATAATTTCTCCTCTTACTTTTGGCACCAGGAATTTCAGATTTTAACCTAAGGAAGTCTCACTCTTTTTCTTTAATCTGTGCAAGATTCTGATTTTCAGATTCCTCTCTTATGTCCAGATTCTCAAATTCTTCCAATATTACGTAGGTCCACTCAGGGCCTTGGTATTTATTATTCAGAATTTTTAATCTTGGACTTCTTCGTAGGTTTCTCTCCCTCTTTTGTCTTGTCCTGTCTGACTTGAGATCTCATTCACTTGTTCTGGTCTTTCTATTATTCTTCTCAGAACATATCTCAGTCTTTTCACTCCTCCTGGCCAGTTATCACCTTTTCTGGCTCTTTTTATTTGTACTGCACTTTCACCCTCTTCATCTTTATTCAATGTTCTTTTATTTTCAGAGGGTCTAGGCACAATCTGTTCTTTTTCGGTTGAATCACTCTCGATCTGTTCCTGTTCAGGTCTTTTATTATTATCTCATCCGCCTGAACGTGTTCTTTTTTCTTCTTCTAGCTGGCCCTGTTTGGGTCGGTTTTCAACTTGTTTTCCTTCTTCCGCCCAAACTTGTTCTTCTCTTCCTAACTGGTCCTGATCAGGTCTTATTGCAATTTGCTTGGCTGCTGCCTGAACGTGTTCTTCTTCTCCTATCTGTCCTTCCTCAGGATTGTGAACAGTTTCAGTCACCTCTACCTGAGGGTGTTCTTCTTTCCCTATCTGTTCCTGCTCAGGTTCTAGGGTTGCTTTATTCTCTTCTTCCTGAGCGTGGTCTACACCTATCTGGTCCTCACTACTGACCTGTCTTTCTAATCGTATTCTGCTTCTTGTTTGGACAATCACATAAGGGATATAAATTTCTGGTATCCATCCCTCCTGTCTTGTGCCTGGTTGTTCCAAGTCTACTACTTCGGAATCTATCAATCTAGATTCTTCAACTTCACAACCTTCATCTACGTCAACTGATTCAGTCAGTTCTTCATCAGAAGGTTCTGGAACCCGTTTGGTATGGCTAGCATGTATCCAATTGGGTAACCCAGCACACTTCACTGCTGTAGTAGTGACCAGTATGACTTGGCGAGGTTCATCCCACCTGGGTTCTAGGCACGTCTTTCTGGCGTGTTTCTTCACTACCACCCAATCTCCAGGATTCAAATCATGCGCTTACGTTGGCTGCCTGGCAACTGCGTCTTCTCCAACCTGGTGAGAGACAGAACGCACTAGGTCAGCCAATCCCTTGCAATAGTCCAATACCAAATCATCATTTATACTCATCAATTGTTTCCAGGAATAAATGCTTGTCTCGTTGCCCTACCCATGATGATTTCATGGGGACTTAGTCCGGTTTTCCTGTCAGGAATACTTCGGAGTCCCATCAACACAAGAGGCAATGCATCTGGCCATGACAATGATGTGGATGCACACATTTTAGCCAGTCTTGACTTGATAGTGCCATTCATTTGCTCAATCACTCCAGAAGCCTCTGGGCGGTATGCACAGTGCAGTTTCTGATCAATTTTGAATGCTTCACAGATTAATCAAATTATTTCATTATTAAAGTGAGGTCCTCTATCTGATTCCAAAGTCACTGGGAAACCAAATCGAGGAATCAGCTCCCTCAACAATAATTTAGCAACTGTGAGACCATCATTTCTCCTAGTGGGGTATGCCTCCACCCATCATGAAAACAAACACACTATGACAAGGACATACTTCATTCCTCTACATGGTGGCAATTCTATGAAGTCGAGCTGCAGTCTCACAAATGGACCTTCTGCCTTTCCAATTTTTCCCCAACTGACTACTGTTTTCCTGCCTGGGTTCTGCTGCTGACAAATTAAGCATCTCTGACAAAGGCTCTCTATGACCACCCTGAACCTTGGATTGTACCAATTTTGTCTGAATAGTCTAATCATGGCATCCCTACCTACATGAGTGTCACCATGATACATTCTGGGCATTGGGGAGAGTAGGCAATCTGGCATAACTGGTCTGCCATCAGGATAAACCCACTCATCGTCTTCTGCTCTTCTAGTACAACCTGCTCTCATCCAGATTTCCCTTTCACTCACCTCAATTTCATCCTGTAATTGTCTCACCTCATCCCATGTTTCTGGAGCTGAGAAAAACATAAGTTGGCATCTGTTTTCACTTGTTTCAATTTTTCGATTAAGTGCCATACTAGTTCTGGCACAATATTTAGCAATTTGGTCAGCATATCGGTTACCGGCTGCTATATAGTAATTTCCTGACTGGCGAGCAGCACATTTGACCACTGCTACTTCTTTTGGCAATTGTATTGCTTCCAATAATTCTTTCACAATGTTCCCATTTCTTATCGGGGATCCTGAGGAAGTCAGAAATCCCCTCTGCAGCCAAATCTGGCCATAGTCGTGCACAATCCCAAAACCATATTGACTGTCAGTAAATGTGGTTATCCTCCAACTTTTCCCAAATTTGCATGCCTTAATTAAGGCCATCAATTCGGCTACTTGTGCAGACTTGACTCCTGGTAAATGGGATGCTTCAATGACTCCTGATATGTTGCAAACTGCATAAGCTGCATTGAGTCCTCCTCCCTCAATTCTCAGGCATGAGCCATCGACAAATAGTTTGTGATCTGACTCTTTCAGGGGCTCCTCCCTAATGTCAGGTCGGGGCTTTGTACACATTTCAGTCACATCCAAACAATCATGATCCACGTCATCTTTTACTTCTTCACAATAGGGATCTGGCAATAGGGTGGCTGGGTTCAGTATTGTACACCTTACTAATGTCACATTTTCTGCTCCCAGAATCACTCTCTCATACTTGGTCATCCTACTGGGAGTAAGGTGCTGAGTTCAAGTTCTTGTTAAAAGAATCTCAACTGAATGTGGGACGTAAACCTTAACTGAATGTCCCATCACAATCGATTCACTTTGCTCTAGGCTCAAACAAGTAGCAGCAACTGCCTTTAAGCAGCCAGGTAGAGCTGAAGCCACAGGGTCCAAAGTAGCAGAGAAATAAGCTACTGGACGTCGGTTCATTCCATGCCTTTGAGTCAAAACTGAAAGTGCACAACTTTCTCTCTCACAACAGAATAATGCAAATTCTTTCGTATAGTCAGGCATGCCTAAAGCAGGGGCCTCACACAGGCAATCTCGCAATTTCATGAATGCTTCAACACATTCATCAGTCCAAACAATTGGGTCTTTTGCACATCTCCGGGTCATCTGAATTAATGGTTTGGCTAACAGGGAGAACCCCATAATCCACTGCCTACAGTACCCAACTACTCGCAGAAACATTCTAATTTCTTTTTGAGTGTGGGGTAGTGACATCTGTTTGATTATCTTTATTCTTTCTGGAGTTACTTTTCTGACTCCTCTTTCTAATTTGTGGCCTAAATATTTCACTCCTTGTTGACAAAACTTCAATTTCTCTGGAGAAACTTTGTGTCCTCCTTCTGCCAAATGGTTCAGTAATGCAATTGAGTCAGTAACACAGTCTTCCCGAGTCTTCGATGCAACCAACAGGTCATCGATATACTGTACCAGGACTGAGTTTCGGGGCACGACTAGTGTTCCTAAACACTTTTTCAGGATCTGATTAAAGATCGAAGGGCTCTCTGTATACCCTTTCGGAACTCGGCACCATGCCAAGACACGGTCATCAAATTTAAAGGCAAACAAATACTGTCTGGATGCAAAGGAATAGAGAAAAAGACTTGGCACAAATCAATTACTGTAAACCAGTCTGCATTCCAAGGTATCTGATATAGAATCACTGCAGGATTTGGTACTACTGGACAACAAGGCACCACAATTTTATTTATTTTCCGTAAATCCTGTACTACTCTGTACTTTCCACTAGGCTTTTAAAGTCCTATTATGGGCGAATTACAAGGACTACTCATTATTTCTTTTAAAATGCCTTGTTCTATCATTCGCTCAATTTCTTGAGCAACTCCTGCTTTCACTTCTGGACTCATTTTGTATTGTGGGGTGTTTGGATAGACTGCACCTTCTTTCACTGTCACTTTCACTGGATCTACATTTGCCATCAATCCAATTTCTTTTCCTGTAAAGTCCCACACTCTGGGTTCACTGTAGTTCTCAACTCTTCTGGTAATTCATTTGGAGTCATCAAGGAAAACATTTCATTCACTTCGGTACCTTGCTTGGCAAGCATTAGCCCTTATTTGATATCTTCATCGGGAGTTTGGAAAAGCGACACCATCCGGTGTGCAATAGATTGTGCAGTTCATTTTGCACAATAGGTCCCTACCTAATAGGTTTACAGGACTGGAATCGCAAACTATGAATCTATGCATGTCTTTAAAATTACCAATGTGCACTTCCATTGGCTTTGTAAGTGGGGTTTTAATTTGCTGGTTCGAAACACCTACGACTTGGATGCAATCTCCCGAGAGGGGCAGGTTTGGGATGTCTGCTGTTCTCACAGTAGAACGGGTAGCACCAGTATCCAAAAGAAAAGTGATGTCATTACCTTCCACTTTCCCATCAATAAATGGACCTGACTGATCTACCGGCAAGGAAGCGCCAAGTACGCACTCCTCTTCCTCCCCTCTCAGGCACCGTCATTGATCATCTGAATCGCTGTCGTTACTTTTGAAAAGATATTGTGAAATCACAGAATTTTTCTTACCACTTCCTCTTGGAAATCCGGGCGTCTGTACTGTGCCTTTGAAGGTTCACAAAGTTTGGCATAGGAGCTGGAGGCACCTGATACTGTGGATTAACTACCTGCTGTGGCTGATTCACAACCCCTTCATTCTGCGTCTGTGGATTTAAATTTTGATTTGACCCATTACTATTCTGAATACTCTTACACTCATTCTTCCAATGTCCCAGCTTTCCGCATCCATGACAAGGAAATTTCTTTTTCGCTTCCTCTCTATTCATTCGTCCTCTCCATTAACCACCATTCGTTCCCTGGTCACTTTGGTTCGGCTCTTTGTCAGTCTGTGCATTTAATTTTAATTCCTGCTGTTCTGCCAATTTCACTTGTGCCCACATCATTTTCTCTTTTAACTTTTTATGCCTTGCCTCAATGTCGTCGCCACAGTATTTGGCGTACTTTAAAATGTCGTCAATGCTTTTGCTCTGCCAGCAAAGCATATGCTGCTGAATCATCTGACTAATCTCTGGTTTCAAACCATACACAAACCGATACACAAAATGTCCCATGTCCTTATCACCAGTATTTTCAAACCCGCTGTACTGCTTGAACACCTGTAACATGTACAGACTCATTTGATTCTTGAGTTGTTCTGTCTATCTTTACCCAATCTGTTTCTTTAGGAGGAATCTTTCCTTTCAAAAAGGTGATTACTTGATGATATTTCTTCATCACCTCATCTGAAGGTGCTCCTGTCTTTGAATCTCTAGCATACTCCTCACTTGGCCAATCAACTGTAATTTTGCACTCTGTCCACAAATCTGCAGGCACCACAATGTCAAACAAACAGTCCAGGTCTTTCAACAAAACCTTTGAAACCTTCACAAACCTTTCAAACTGTTTGTACCACTCCACTGGCTTTTCCCTCAATTTCGGGAAATCATTTGTGAATGACAAAATATCCTGTCTGCTCCACGGGACATGAACATATCCACCACCAGGTACTTCTCTCATGGGACACAACCTTTCTACATTCTCTGAGTCTTTCATTAAGAAAGCAGATGTTGATGCTTCCTTGGCTTGTGCTTCCTCCTTCTTTCTTGTCCACCTAGTTTTCCATTTGTCAATGTTTCCCCATTTCTGCAAAATGTTCATTAACTCTTTTACCTGTAGTTTTCTACCAGACACATTCTTTTTTTCCAAATCCTTGTCTTTAAATTCCACTCGATATGGCTTTTGAAACAATTTAGATCTCCCTATTTCCACTCCAATCTCTGCAGCTATTTCCAACAACTTCTCATGATACACCTTTGCATTTCTCGTAATACTTCTACATATAAACAACAACTCTTCTTCATTGTAATCATTCAATCTCCCTATTCCCACATTTCCAGCAATCATTTCTTCCAATTCCACTTTTAATTTGTAAATGTCTAAAATCTTTGGGACTGAACTTCGTCTCTCTATTCCCTGTGCCCACCTTTCCAAATCTTCTGGAGTGACTGCTGTTGTTCTTTTAGATCCTGAAGGTGCCATTGACCCCCTTTCTTTCAAATAATCAGGTAAAACTCTTTTGGGGATTCAATTACTGGCTCCCTTATAGGAAGGTTCATTAAAGAAACGACTGAGCTGCTCTCACTGGCTTGATCTTCTGTTATTACTATTTCTTTTCTGGGTTCGCTCGCAGGAATGGGTATAGTCTGAGGATTTGGGACATTCATTTTATTTCCAAATAATGGTATAACCTGACCTATAGTTACTGGGACTGTCAGGGCTTCTGCATGCAAATTCATCTGATTTATTTTCTGTATCAATTCTTTCTTATTTTTATTCAGAGCTTCCTTTTCTTTCTCATGGAGTACTCTATTTATTGAATTATCATGTACAATTTGAGGAACTAAGGGTGTTCCCAATGCTGGTGCACTTGAAGTAACTACTCCACTGGTCCCTTCCTGATAGGGTGGAGGATTTTTAGTTAAAATGTCCTCCAAAAATTCATCCTCTGATTCACCATCACCTGTCTCGAATAAAAGTTTTGTTTTTTCTCTACACTTGCCTCCAGATTGTTCTTCAGCCATTAACACTGGATATAATCCTTCTGAAATCATTGCTTTCCTCCATTGCTTCATCTGTCCATTTCGTGACTCACGTAAATATCTAGAGAAAAATCCTTTATATCTACCACCTCTGGATTTCTCACGCTCATATGACTCAGTCTCCCATTCTTCTAAAGCTTCATATTGAGTTAACCTGGGTCTTGGTTCTAAATCATTCATTCTCATTCTCAAATTCTGAAGAATTCTCCCATTGAACGTACCATGTTCTGGGAAAGCTAGCACTCCATCACCTTTGGTGTATTTTATCCAATTTTCCAACCATACACTGGTAGGATAACCTCTATCCATCATCATAAATGAAGCAGGTGTTTTCGGTGGCGGGATAAGAATTCCCTCTCTAGTCAAAACGGGCTTATCTTTCTTAAAAAAATTCTTAATTCTTTTCATTAATGACATTTTTCTCTCTTTATACATTTTGGATAAGGGCTGATGTATAAAATTGTATTCTGCAAACCCTCGAAATCGTCTATCTGGGCGACTCCCTACAACAGCCAAATCACAACTCCACATACTATTTTCCCTCCGTCTAATCCTAGCGCGGCTTCTACTTTTCCAATCAATCGGAATCTGGCTCACGCTCGTGGTTTGACCAATACCAGCGCGGCCTTTTGTGACGTCAGTATCACTCCTTACTACTGACCCCTCCTTTACAATCTACTCTTGTCACATACACCCGCTGTGAGCGGCACTCTGTGACGTCGGTACGACTCCGGCGACTGACCCTCCCTTCACAAGGTAATGCGAAAACTTATTTCTCAATATTTTTCATTAAATTCTTCGTTAGTAACAATATAAAAACATTCGCTACTCTGCCTGTTCCACTAAAACCAAAGGATAGATTCCGATAGTCTCAGAATTGCTCCCCTTTCACTGCGAATAAAACCACTGTTTACCCTTCATTCAAGCTCGGACGAACCTGCTACTCCTTCGGTATTACCCTTACTAGGAGATATATGACCAAAGTTTCACCAGCGAACTCTCTGCTATCAATCACTCTCACTTTTATACGAAATAGTCCCTAATTTAACACTGCCAGCCGTGCGTAGCTTCTCAGTGCTATTCCAACAGACGAGTAACCTCACTGCAGTGTGGCTTCCATTTACCACCCGCTATTCCTTTCCCGGGAATTTTCCAGGCAACATAAAACGAGACATTAACTCTTTTTGTTAAAACATAAAATCAATAATCAAAAATCAATACTCATCACCAAACTAGTCAATAATAACCATAGCTCTGCTACCAGAAAACTGATCCAGCGGCGCACCAACAACAGACACTCCAATACCATATACTCACCTGGGCCCATCAAAACATACACACACAATATCTGGTAAAACCGCTGGAGTTCAAAAGTTTTATAAGTTGATTAATTTCTCAAGTTTAGTTGTTCATCCTAACTAACCTTTCACTGATCAGTAAGTTCTTTCCATTTGGTCGTGGACCAAATTAGTTGGAACTAGTTGATGGTGAAATGCACATAACCTTGATTTTACTTATGATTTTATATACAAAATAAGCACAGACACAAGAAGTTTTTAAAACCTTTATCAAAATTTTAAATGTGAGTGAACCATCTCAAATGCACACCACAGGCACCATCAATAAAGGAAGGAAGATTCAATTAATCAAATACACTCTCAGATTCAATGCAATGACTTTTGCTCAGAAAAGAGAGGATAGAGAGAGCAGTACATCAGAAATATACGAATTTTATATTACCCAAGATGGTGTGAAGACCAACTCCCTGGCCAAAGAGCTGGTAAAGGTCCCCTGGGACAGAACAGGTGACAAAGGCTTCAGGACAGGAATCTGGACAGGATAGTGGACCTCTCTAGAACCGATGAACTCGTCGCACCCCTCTCTGACACTCTCTTCCTTATCGAGATTCTTCCGCGATCTTCTTTCTAATTAATTGCTTTAAGTAAGAAATTCTGCAATCGATTCTTCATCAGCATCACTCGTCACTCCGACAGCACCTCTGGCTCACAGCATCACTCCCGCATCTGGCTTATATAGCATCCTCGCATTCTCGAACTAACTAACTAAACTACCCCAATTATACCTTTTGGGATTCATGTACCACCCCTAAAGTTGCAATATCGTACAAAATACGAATTCTAATTGGACAGGCAAGGGGCGTTAGGTCATCGCACCATGATGGCATAGCACTTTAATCAAGTTGTCCTTTGTTCATAAATCCATCCCCTTAATTTATATTCATTTTTATTTTCCCATTCGGATTTATTCATATCTGTAACAAATTATCAACAATGTCCCATATGACTTTAATGGTTGAACTCTTGACGTTTTGTTTCCCAGGCTTTAGCAGTCTGTGGCCTTGGCTGTGATTCAAACATGGTGTCATCCTTCCGGGTGCACCTCGGTTGGACATGCGCAGAACACTCAAGTCATGGCGAGAAGGCCCAAATACGAACTAATGGAAAGGTCAAAGAGAGAAAATGTAATTTAAAAAATAAATGGTTTCGCTGTATACCACCCACCTCTATTCTATTTCCCTTAAATTATTAGTACTTTCCCCGCATTAGCTTTTAGTAAATAGAGCATTTTCTAAACAGCAAAGCAGGTGCCATGCATGTGGGTCTTAAAGACGCCATATTAATGCGTTCTACTCATGCGCAGGAAATTCCCTCCAAGCCGTTAAACGTCACATTGCATAGATGGAATTGATGCATGCGCAGTAAAGTTTTCCCTGTTACAGCCGCGTTTAGTTCGCTATCCGTATTAATGGTTCGTAAACACAAAGGCAAGCTTCTCTACCCTTTGTTTATGAAATGCGTGATGATTAGTCACAAGACACAGTTAGTATTTCATGTTAATAAGTTAGACGAGAGAATTGAGTACAAGCAAGTCTCTTAAAACCGAGTCCTTGCTCCATCAATCCCCTCTCTGATGGCATTTTGTGCCATCATAAAATACCCATCCCAAAACAGATGCCAGCTTCAGTATTCCTCAAGTTCTATTTTCTCTTTCACCTTTCCCTCTTCCCCTTTGTTCTCAAAATCTCTCATCTTTTTATAGATCTTGCCTTTCATTTCTTCTAATTCCATCTCTTCGTTTTCCCTCTTTCTTTTTCTTCCCTTTTCATTTATTTCATATTTTCTTCTTCTTCTACAGCATCTATATCAAACCATTATTGTTAATACTATTATTGTCACACCAACTATTGCAAGATTATTGGACCTAAAAGACCTTTTTTATATTAGTAAACCAAGTCCCTATTGAAGTTATACTTTTTGTTAATCTTTCCCAAACACTGTCAACCTCCAGTGGTTTCAAATTTTCGTGAAGTTTTGTAATATTCTTTATGTACCCTCTAATTTCTTTACTTTTGTCCGGAATGTAAGTGCAACAATGTTGGACTTTCAACATTCCACAGAATCCACCCTCTTTTGCTAATAAGATCTCAAGTGCAAGACGATTTTGTAAAACCATTGATCTAATCGCAACCATTTCTGTATTTATCATCAAGAAACCCCCAGCTGTATCCGTCGATAGACGATCAACTACTGTTGACAATTGACAAATTCTATGTGAATTTAGTATGACTCCCACTGAAGGTATTTGTGCACCAAATATATCACCTACTATTTCAGAAAAACTAGCCCTCTTTCTTCGTATTAGTCCATTAGTGTTTTCATTGCTTCCAGTGATTCTTTTAATATGATAAATGTTAGGAAATACAATCCCCAGGTAGCAGCTTCCGTACCATTGTGCAGGTACCTTATAATAAGCATTATTACCACACACATAGTAAACCCCAGGAAATACTGGATCAGTTCCCCCTTTTAGTCCCCAACCTCCCAAAATTAGGAAGTTATGTTCACAGTCACTGGAACCAATAAATACGTTATTATAATCTGTTTTTATTCTATGAATGCAGGTCTTCCCTTTCTTTACAAAGTCCAGGGACATCGCAGCATGAGCCTTGCCAGCGGTATAAATTCCCTCCCTTTCATCCCATGTTGGTACATGAGTTTTCTGTTCAGCAGCTTTCTTTTGGAAGTCCTGCCTTCTTTCTTCAACTAAATTCAAAAATACATTTTCATCTTCTCTTAAAGTACAAGTTAAATTACTCTTGTGTGCTTTAACTAAATCTATAGACTTCATTGTCAGGAAGAATTCACCCATGAACTGTGCACTCTGCGCACTAACTACTGGATTCATGTTCCTTCGAATAGGAAGCTCTGAAAATACTACATCTAAGTTTGAATAATAATACTGTAATTTCCCAGTTGAATAAAACAGACTTGCTAATACACTACATGAAATGCCATATGTTAGTGGTATGTGGTGGTATGTGATTCCTTCTGATACTGAAGCTGGTAATTTCATACAAACATAATCACTAATTTCCATTGTGTCAACATACTGGATTAATAACTTTGTGAAGACATTTAATGATGTCATTATCTGTTACTGTGTGATGGAAACTTGTCTCATCTGCTGCTTGTAATTCTACCCTATCTCCTTTAAATGTAGCTGTATTCTCATTAGTACCTGTCGTTCTTTTTATTTGTTATCATAAGTAAAGGAACTGCTACTGTTAAGAATAACCATATTAGTATCACTAATATAACACTACATATGCAAGCTTTACAGCATCTCCGTATAAAATTTCTTTTCGGTTGCTCAGTGACTCTATTTTTTCCCATTTTACTATGAGAAGATAATTTCTCCTCTTACTTTTGGCACCAGGAATTTCAGATTTTAACCTAAGGAAGTCTCACTCTTTTTCTTTAATCTGTGCAAGATTCTGATTTTCAGATTCCTCTCTTATGTCCAGATTCTCAAATTCTTCCAATATTACGTAGGTCCACTCAGGGCCTTGGTATTTATTATTCAGAATTTTTAATCTTGGACTTCTTCGTAGGTTTCTCTCCCTCTTTTGTCTTGTCCTGTCTGACTTGAGATCTCATTCACTTGTTCTGGTCTTTCTATTATTCTTCTCAGAACATATCTCTTTTCACTCCTCCTGGCCAGTTATCACCTTTTCTGGCTCTTTTTATTTGTACTGCACTTTCACCCTCTTCATCTTTATTCAATGTTCTTTTATTTTCAGAGGGTCTAGGCACAATCTGTTCTTTTTCGGTTGAATCACTCTCTATCTGTTCCTGTTCAGGTCTTTTATTATTATCTCATCCGCCTGAACGTGTTCTTTTTCTTCTTCTAGCTGGCCCTGTTTGGGTCGGTTTTCAACTTGTTTTCCTTCTTCCGCCCAAACTTGTTCTTCTCTTCCTAACTGGTCCTGATCAGGTCTTATTGCAATTTGCTTGGCTGCTGCCTGAACGTGTTCTTCTTCTCCTATCTGTCCTTCCTCAGGATTGTGAACAGTTTCAGTCACCTCTACCTGAGGGTGTTCTTCTTTCCCTATCTGTTCCTGCTCAGGTTCTAGGGTTGCTTTATTCTCTTCTTCCTGAGCGTGGTCTACACCTATCTGGTCCTCACTACTGACCTGTCTTTCTAATCGTGTTCTGCTTCTTGTTTGGACAATCACATAAGGGATATCAATTTCTGGTATCCATCCCTCCTGTCTTGTGCCTGGTTGTTCCAAGTCTACTACTTCGGAATCTATCACTCTAGATTCTTCAACTTCACAACCTTCATCTACGTCAACTGATTCAGTCAGTTCTTCATCAGAAGGTTCTGGAACCCGTTTGGTGTGGCTAGCATGTATCCAATTGGGTAACCCAGCACACTTCACTGCTGTAGTAGTGACCAGTATGACTTGGCGAGGTTCATCCCACCTGGGTTCTAGGCACGTCTTTCTGGCGTGTTTCTTCACTACCACCCAATCCCCAGGATTCAAATCATGCGCTTACGTTGGCTGCCTGGCAACTGCGTCTTCTCCAACCTGGTGAGAGACAGAACGCACTAGGTCAGCCAATCCCTTGCAATAGTCCAATACCAAATCATCATTTATACTCATCAATTGTTTCCAGGAATAAATGCTTGTCTCATTGCCCTACCCATGATGATTTCATGGGGACTTAGTCCGGTTTTCCTGTCAGGAATACTTCGGAGTCCCATCAACACAAGAGTCAATGCAATAGAGAATGAATGAGCAACGGCGGATCTGAGTAACCGCACCTCCCTGCTTTATTCCTTTTCTTGTTTAAGAAATTGTAATGGATAGTATGATTGGGTGTGCACATACAGCTCCTGCACCTGCCGTTGTTGGATGCCAGCTGCCAAGCAGAGAGAAAACTGTGAAAATAGTGGAGCGGTGCACTACCAAAGAGTTTTCTTCAATAAATCCAAATGTTCATTTTCTATAGTGGTTTATCAATCCTTTATTTTCAATATCAAAATGTGCAAATTCCAGCCAACGCGTTTCGTTCATACACTGACTGCCGACCGGACGATAATAACAGGACTGTGTCCCCAGAGATACAACCATCAGGCACTTATCATGGTAGCCTTTAAAATTTAAATACTTGTGCGTCGACAGCAGGAATTTGAAATATCTCAGATCAAGGGCTCTTCATTGCCTCTGTGTTCCTGCGTCTTCTTCACATCACCATTTGCCCTGAAGAAGTTCATTTTATGTATGAACGAAACGCGTTGGCTGGAATTTGCACATTTTGATATTGAAAATAAAGGATTGATAAACCACTATAGAAAATGAACATTTGGATTTATTGAAGAAAACTCTTTGGTAGTGCACCGCTCCACTATTTTCACAAGAGTCAATGCATCTGGCCATGACAATGATGTGGATGCACACATTTTAGCCAGTCTTGACTTGATTGTGCCATTCATTTGCTCAACCACTCCAGAAGCCTCTGGGCGGTATGCACAGTGCAGTTTCTGATCAATTTTGAATGCTTCACAGATTAATCAAATTATTTCATTATTAAAGTGAGGTCCTCTATCTGATTCCAAAGTCACTGGGAAACCAAATCGAGGAATCAGCTCCCTCAACAATAATTTAGCAACTGTGAGACCATCATTTCTCCTAGTGGGGTATGCCTCCACCCATCATGAAAACAAACACACTATGACAAGGACATACTTCATTCCTCTACATGGTGGCAATTCTATGAAGTCGAGCTGCAGTCTCACAAATGGACCTTCTGCCTTTCCAATTTTTCCCCAACTGACTACTGTTTTCCTGCCTGGGTTCTGCTGCTGACAAATTAAGCATCTCTGACAAAGGCTCTCTGTGACCACCCTGAACCTTGGATTGTACCAATTTTGTCTGAATAGTCTAATCATGGCATCCCTACCTACATGAGTGTCACCATGATACATTCTGGGCATTGGGGAGAGTAGGCAATCTGGCATAACTGGTCTGCCATCAGGATAAACCCACACATCGTCTTCTGCTCTTCTAGTACAACCTGCTCTCATCCAGATTTCCCTTTCACTCACCTCAATTTCATCCTGTAATTGTCTCACCTCATCCCATGTTTCTGGAGCTGAGAAAAACATAAGTTGGCATCTGTTTTCACTTGTTTCAATTTTTCGATTAAGTGCCATACTAGTTCTGGCACAATATTTAGCAATTTGGTCAGCATATCGGTTACCGGCTGCTATATAGTCATTTCCTGACTGGCGAGCAGCACATTTGACCACTGCTACTTCTTTTGGCAATTGTATTGCTTCCAATAATTCTTTCACAATGTTCCCATTTCTTATCGGGGATCCTGAGGAAGTCAGAAATCCCCTCTGCAGCCAAATCTGGCCATAGTCGTGCACAATCCCAAAACCATATTGACTGTCAGTAAATGTGGTTATCCTCCAACTTTTCCCAAATTTGCATGCCTTAATTAAGGCCATCAATTCGGCTACTTGTGCAGACTTGACTCCTGGTAAATGGGATGCTTCAATGACTCCTGATATGTTGCAAACTGCATAAGCTGCATTGAGTCCTCCTCCCTCAATTCTCAGGCATGAGCCATCGACAAATAGTTTGTGATCTGACTCTTTCAGGGGCTCCTCCCTAATGTCAGGTCGGGGCTTTGTACACATTTCAGTCACATCCAAACAATCATGATCCACGTCATCTTTTACTTCTTCACAATAGGGATCTGGCAATAGGGTGGCTGGGTTCAGTATTGTACACCTTACTACTGTCACATTTTCTGCTCCCAGAATCACTCTCTCATACTTGGTCATCCTACTGGGAGTAAGGTGCTGAGTTCAAGTTCTTGTTAAAAGAATCTCAACTGAATGTGGGACGTAAACCTTAACTGAATGTCCCATCACAATCGATTCACTTTGCTCTAGGCTCAAACAAGTAGCAGCAACTGCCTTTAAGCAGCCAGGTAGAGCTGAAGCCACATGGTCCAAAGTAGCAGAGAAATAAGCTACTGGACGTCGGTTCATTCCATGCCTTTGAGTCAAAACTGAAAGTGCACAACTTTCTCTCTCACAACAGAATAATGCAAATTATTTCGTATAGTCAGGCATGCCTAAAGCAGGGGCCTCACACAGGCAATCTCGCAATTTCATGAATGCTTCAACACATTCATCAGTCCAAACAATTGGGTCTTTTGCACATCTCCGGGTCATCTGAATTAATGGTTTGGCTAACAGGGAGAACCCCATAATCCACTGCCTACAGTACCCAACTACTCGCAGAAACATTCTCATTTCTTTTTGAGTGTGGGGTAGTGACATCTGTTTGATTATCTTTATTCTTTCTGGAGTTACTTTTCTGACTCCTCTTTCTAATTTGTGGCCTAAATATTTCACTCCTTGTTGACAAAACTTCAATTTCTCTGGAGAAACTTTGTGTCCTCCTTCTGCCAAATGGTTCAGTAATGCAATTGAGTCAGTAACACAGTCTTCCTGAGTCTTCGATGCAACCAACAGGTCATCGATATACTGTACCAGGACTGAGTTTCGGGGCACGACTAGTGTTCCTAAACACTTTTTCAGGATCTGATTAAAGATCGAAGGGCTCTCTGTATACCCTTTCGGAACTCGGCACCATGCCAAGACACGGTCATCAAATTTAAAGGCAAACAAATACTGTCTGGATGCAAAGGAATAGAGAAAAAGACTTGGCACAAATCAATTACTGTAAACCAGTCTGCATTCCAAGGTATCTGATATAGAATCACTGCAGGATTTGGTACTACTGGACAACAAGGCACCACAATTTTATTTATTTTCCGTAAATCCTGTACTACTCTGTACTTTCCACTAGGCTTTTAAAGTCCTATTATGGGCGAATTACAAGGACTACTCATTATTTCTTTTAAAATGCCTTGTTCTATCATTCGCTCAATTTCTTGAGCAACTCCTGCTTTCACTTCTGGACTCATTTTGTATTGTGGGGTGTTTGGATAGACTGCACCTTCTTTCACTGTCACTTTCACTGGATCTACATTTGCCATCAATCCAATTTCTTTTCCTGTAAAGTCCCACACTTCTGGGTTCACTGTAGTTCTCAACTCTTCTGGTAATTCATTTGGAGTCATCAAGGAAAACATTTCATTCACTTCGGTACCTTGCTTGGCAAGCATTAGCCCTTATTTGATATCTTCATCGGGAGTTTGGAAAAGCGACACCATCCGGTGTGCAATAGATTGTGCAGTTCATTTTGCACAATAGGTCCCTACCTAATAGGTTTACAGGACTGGAATCGCAAACTATGAATCTATGCATGTCTTTAAAATTACCAATGTGCACTTCCATTGGCTTTGTAAGTGGGGTTTTAATTTGCTGGTTCGAAACACCTACGACTTGGATGCAATCTCCCGAGAGGGGCAGGTTTGGGATGTCTGCTGTTCTCACAGTAGAACGGGTAGCACCAGTATCCAAAAGAAAAGTGATGTCATTACCTTCCACTTTCCCATCAATAAATGGACCTGACTGATCTACCGGCAAGGAAGCGCCAAGTACGCACTCCTCTTCCTCCCCTCTAAGGCACCGTCATTGATCATCTGAATCGCTGTCGTTACTTTTGAAAAGATATTGTGAAATCACAGAATTTTTCTTACCACTTCCTCTTGGAAATCCGGCGTCTGTACTGTGCCTTTGAAGGTTCACAAAGTTTGGCATAGGAGCTGGAGGCACCTGATACTGTGGATTAACTACCTGCTGTGGCTGATTCACAACCCCTTCATTCTGCGTCTGTGGATTTAAATTTTGATTTGACCCATTACTATTCTGAATACTCTTACACTCATTCTTCCAATGTCCCAGCTTTCCGCATCCATGACAAGGAAATTTCTTTTTCGCTTCCTCTCTATTCATTCGTCCTCTCCATTAACCACCATTCGTTCCCTGGTCACTTTGGTTCGGCTCTTTGTCAGTCTGTGCATTTAATATTAATTCCTGCTGTTCTGCCAATTTCACTTGTGCCCACATCATTTTCTCTTTTAACTTTTTATGCCTTGCCTCAATGTCGTCGCCACAGTATTTGGCGTACTTTAAAATGTCGTCAATGCTTTTGCTCTGCCAGCAAAGCATATGCTGCTGAATCATCTGACTAATCTCCGGTTTCAAACCATACACAAACCGATACACAAAATGTCCCATGTCCTTATCACCAGTATTTTCAAACCCGCTGTACTGCTTGAACACCTGTAACATGTACAGACTCATTTGATTCTTGAGTTGTTCTGTCTATCTTTACCCAATCTGTTTCTTTAGGAGGAATCTTTCCTTTCAAAAAGGTGATTACTTGATGATATTTCTTCATCACCTCATCTGAAGGTGCTCCTGTCTTTGAATCTCGAGCATACTCCTCACTTGGCCAATCAACTGTAATTTTGCACTCTGTCCACAAATCTGCAGGCACCACAATGTCAAACAAACCGTCCAGGTCTTTCAACAAAAACCTTTGAAACCTTCACAAACCTTTCAAACTGTTTGTACCACTCCACTGGCTTGTCCCTCAATTTCGGGAAATCATTTGTGAATGACAAAATATCCTGTCTGCTCCACGGGACATGAACATATCCACCACCAGGTACTTCTCTCATGGGACACAACCTTTCTACATTCTCTGAGTCTTTCATTAAGAAAGCAGATGTTGATGCTTCCTTGGCTTGTGCTTCCTCCTTCTTTCTTGTCCACCTAGTTTTCCATTTGTCAATGTTTCCCCATTTCTGCAAAATGTTCATTAACTCTTTTACCTGTAGTTTTCTACCAGACACATTCTTTTTTTCCAAATCCTTGTCTTTAAATTCCACTCGATATGGCTTTTGAAACAATTTAGATCTCCCTATTTCCACTCCAATCTCTGCAGCTATTTCCAACAACTTCTCATGATACACCTTTGCATTTCTCGTAATACTTCTACATATAAACAACAACTCTTCTTCATTGTAATCATTCAATCTCCCTATTCCCACATTTCCAGCAATCATTTCTTCCAATTCCACTTTTAATTTGTAAATGTCTAAAATCTTTGGGACTGAACTTCGTCTCTCTATTCCCTGTGCCCACCTTTCCAAATCTTCTGGAGTGACTGCTGTTGTTCTTTTAGATCCTGAAGGTGCCATTGACCCCCTTTCTTTCAAATAATCAGGTAAAACTCTTTTGGGGATTCAATTACTGGCTCCCTTATAGGAAGGTTCATTAAAGAAACGACTGAGCTGCTCTCACTGGCTTGATCTTCTGTTATTACTATTTCTTTTCTGGGTTCGCTCGCAGGAATGGGTATAGTCTGAGGATTTGGGACATTCATTTTATTTCCAAATAATGGTATAACCGGACCTATAGTTACTGGGACTGTCAGGGCTTCTGCATGCAAATTCATCTGATTTATTTTCTGTATCAATTCTTTCTTATTTTTATTCAGAGCTTCCTTTTCTTTCTCATGGAGTACTCTATTTATTGAATTATCATGTACAATTTGAGGAACTAAGGGTGTTCCCAATGCTGGTGCACTTGAAGTAACTACTCCACTGGTCCCTTCCTGATAGGGTGGAGGATTTTTAGTTAAAATGTCCTCCAAAAATTCATCCTCTGATTCACCATCACCTGTCTCGAATAAAAGTTTTGTTTTTCTCTACACTTACCTCCAGATTGTTCTTCAGCCATTAACACTGGATATAATCCTTCTGAAATCATTGCTTTCCTCCATTGCTTCATCTGTCCATTTCGTGACTCACGTAAATATCTAGAGAAAAATCCTTTATATCTACCACCTCTGGATTTCTCACGCTCATATGACTCAGTCTCCCATTCTTCTAAAGCTTCATATTGAGTTAACCTGGGTCTTGGTTCTAAATCATTCATTCTCATTCTCAAATTCTGAAGAATTCTCCCATTGAACGTACCATGTTCTGGGAAAGCTAGCACTCCATCACCTTTGGTGTATTTTATCCAATTTTCCAACCATACACTGGTAGGATAACCTCTATCCATCATCATAAATGAAGCAGGTGTTTTCGGTGGCGGGATAAGAATTCCCTCTCTAGTCAAAACGGGCTTATCTTTCTTAAAAAAATTCTTAATTCTTTTCATTAATGACATTTTTCTCTCTTTATACATTTTGGATAAGGGCTGATGTATAAAATTGTATTCTGCAAACCCTCGAAATCGTCTATCTGGGCGACTCCCTACAACAGACAAATCAGAACTCCACATACAATTTTCCCTCCGTCCAATCCTAGCGCGGCTTCTACTTTTCCAATCAATCAGAATCTGGCTCACGCTCGTGGTTTGACCAATCCCAGCGCGGCCTTTTGTGACGTCAGTATCACTCCTTACTACTGACCCCTCCTTTACAATCTGCGCTTGTCACATACACCCGCTGTTTCCACCAATCCCAGAGCGGCACTCTGTGACGTCGGTACGACTCCGGCGACTGACCCTCCCTTCACAAGGTAATGCGAAAACTTATTTCTCAATATTTTTCATTACATTCTTCGTTAGTAACAATATAAAAACATTCGCTACTCTGCCTGTTCCACTAAAACCAAAGGATAGATTCCGATAGTCTCAGAATTGCTCCCCTTTCACTGCGAATAAAACCACTGTTTACCCTTCATTCAAGCTCGGACGAACCTGCTACTCCTTCGGTATTACCCTTACTAGGAGATATATGACCAAAGTTTCACCAGCGAACTCTCTGCTATCAATCACTCTCACTTTTATACGAAATAGTCCCTAATTTAACACTGCCAGCCGTGCGTAGCTTCTCAGTGCTATTCCAACAGACGAGTAACCTCACTGCAGTGTGGCTTCCATTTACCACCCGCTATTCCTTTCCCGGGAATTTTCCAGGCAACATAAAACGAGACATTAACTCTTTTTGTTAAAACATAAAATCAATAATCAAAAATCAATACTCATCACCAAACTAGTCAATAATAACAATCGCTCTGCTACCAGAAAACTGATCCAGCGGCGCACCAACAACAGACACTCCAATACCATATACTCACCTGGGCCCATCAAAACATACACACACAATATCTGGTAAAACCGCTGGAGTTCAAAAGTTTTATAAGTTGATTAATTTCTCAAGTTTAGTTGTTCATCCTAACTAACCTTTCACTGATCAGTAAGTTCTTTCCATTTGGTCGTGGACCAAATTAGTTGGAACTAGTTGATGGTGAAATGCACATAACCTTGATTTTACTTATGATTTTATATACAAAATAAGCACAGACACAAGAAGTTTTTAAAACCTTTATCAAAATTTTAAATGTGAGTGAACCATCTCAAATGCACACCACAGGCACCATCAATCAAGGAAGGAAGATTCAATTAATCAAATACACTCTCAGATTCAATGCAATGACTTTTGCTCAGAAAAGAGAGGATAGAGAGAGCAGTACATCAGAAATATACGAATTTTATATTACCCAAGATGGTGTGAAGACCAACTCCCTGGCCAAAGAGCTGGTAAAGGTCCCCTGGGACAGAACAGGTGACAAAGGCTTCAGGACAGGAATCTGGACAGGATAGTGGACCTCTCTAGAACCGATGAACTCGTCGCACCCCTCTCTGACACTCTCTTCCTTATCGAGATTCTTCCGCGATCTTCTTTCTAATTAATTGCTTTAAGTAAGAAATTCTGCAATCGATTCTTCATCAACATCACTCGTCACTCCGACAGCACCTCTGGCTCACAGCATCACTCCCGCATCTGGCTTATATAGCATCCTCGCATTCTCGAACTAACTAACTAAACTACCCCAATTATACCTTTTGGGATTCATGTACCACCCCCTAAAGTTGCAATATCGTACAAAATACGAATTCTAATTGGACAGGCAAGGGGTGTTAGGTCATCACACCATGATGGCATAGCACTTTAATCAAGTTGTCCTTTGTTCATAAATCCATCCCCTTAATATATATTCATTTTTATTTTCCCATTCGGATTTATTCATATCTGTAACAAATTATCAACAATGTCCCATATGACTTTAATGGTTGAACTCTTGACGTTTTGTTTCCCAAGGTTTAGCAGTCTGTGGCCTTGGCTGTGATTCAAACATGGTGTCATCCTTCCGGGTGCACCTCGGTTGGACATGCGCAGAACACTCAAGTCATGGCGAGAAGGCCCAAATACGAACTAATGGAAAGGTCAAAACGAGAAAATATTAATTAAAAAAAATAAATGGTTTCACTGTATACCACCCACCTCTATTTTATTTCCTTTAAATTATTAGTACGTTCCCCGCATTAGCTTTTAGTAAATAGAGCATTTTCTAAACAGCAAAGCAGGTGCCATGCATGTGGGCCTTAAAGACGCCATATTAATGCGTTCTACTCACGCGCAGGAAATTCCCTCCAAGCCGTTAGACGTCACATTGCGTAGATGCAATTGACGCATGCGCAGTAAAGTTTTCCCTGTTACAGCCGTGTTTAGTCCGCTATCCGTATTAATGGTTAGTAAACACATAGGCAAGCTTCTCTACCCTTTATGTTTATGAAAGGCGTGATGATTAGTCACAAGACACAGTTAGTATTTCATGTTAATAAGTTAGACGAGAGTATTGAGTACAAGGAAGTCACTTAAAACCCCCAGGTCTCCCGATAAAAAATGTACCTCACTCGTGTGGGTGGGTCAAGTACCCTCGACAGGCAAGGGCCCAAAACGTATTGAGGAGACATCACAATTACCTATCACAAGTCAACCTGGTTTTTGCAAGGGGGACGCCTGTGTTTATGGCCCGAGCTCGGCAGCATCCTGGGAAACCTACCAAACGCACACATTTCTGAAAACTAGACACCAGGGGAGTCCAGCGAGGTATGGCTTGCATGGGCCCCCCAACGTTTGCGTACCTAAAATCCCTTGCAAACCTCAAATTCAGCTGAAAAAATAAGATTTTTCTCAAATTTCTGTGTGGGACAGTTCTGGAATCTGCATGGATCCACAAATTACCTACCACCCAGCGTTCCCCCAGGTCTCCTGATAAAAATGGTACCTCACTTGCGTGGGTGGGTCAAGTCCCTGCGACAGGTAAGTGCCCAAAATGTATTGAGGCGACAAATCAAAATTACCCATCACAAAACAACCTGGCTTTGCAAGGGAGTCACCTGGGTGGTTTTTGGCCCCAGGCTCGGCGGCCATCTTGGGAAACCTACCAAACCAACACATTTTTGAAAACTAGACACCCGGTAGAGTCCAGCAAGGTATGACTTGCGTGGATCCCCCAACATTTTCCTAACCACAACCCCCTGCAGACCTCAAATTTAGCTGAAAAAACACATTTTCCACATATTTTTGTGTGGAATCACCGTGCCGGCACAAATGTCCTACCCCACAGCATTCCCCTCAGTCTCCCCAGTCAAATGATACCTCACTTGTGTGGGTGTCCAATGCAGAATTGGCTAAAAAATGATTTTTTTTAAAAAATGTAGCGCTTAGATTTCTCGGTGCTATACCCTTAATCCCCGTGTTTTTGGCTCTTCCCAGTCACAGGCCCTTGCCCCACCCACACAAGTGAGGTATCATTGTACTCGGGAGACTGAGGCGAACGCTGTAGGGTAGGACATTTGTGCCGGCACGGTGATTCCACACATAAATATGTGGAAAATGTGTTTTTTCAGCTAAATTTGATGTTTGCAGGGGATTCTGGGTAGAAAAACGTTGGGGGATCCACAGAAGCCATACCTCGCTGGACTCCCCCGGGTGTCTGGTTTTCAGAAATGTGTGGGTTTGGTAGTTTCCCAAGATGGCCGCCGAGCCCAGGGCCAAAAACCCAGGTGACCCCCTTGCAAAACTAGGTTGTTTGTGATAGGTAATTTTGATGTCTCCTCAATACGTTTTGGGCCCTTGCCTGTCGTGGGTACTTGACCCACCCACGCGAGTGAGGTACCATTTTTATCAGGAGACCTGGGGAAACGCTGGGTGGTAGGAAATTTGTGGATCCATGCAGATTGCAGAACTGTCCCACACAGAAATTTGAGAAAAATTTGATTTTTTCCAGCTAAATTTGAGGTTTGCAGGGGATTCTGGGTAGGAAAACTTTTGGGAATCCACGCAAGCCATACCTCGCTGGACTCCCCCGGGTGTCTAGTTTTCAGAAATGTGTGGGTTTGTTAGTTTCCCAAGATGGCCGCCAAGCCCGGGGCCAAAAACCGAGGTGACCCCCCTTGCAAAACCAGGTTGTTTTGTAATAGATAATTTTGATGTCTCCTCAAAACGTTTTGGGCCCTTGCCTGTCGCAGGTACTTGACCCACCCACGCAAGTGAGTGGGGAATGCGCGGTGGGTGGAATTTTTTGGATCCACGCAGATTCCAGAACTTTCCGCCACAGAAATGTGAGAAAAATGTGTTTGTTTACAAAGTTTAAGGTTTGCAAGGGATTCTGGGTAACAGAACCTGGTGAGAGCCAGACAAAGTCACCCCATCCTGGATTCCCCTGGGTGTCTAGTTTTCAAAAAAGTATAGGTTTGCTAGGTTTCCTTGGTGCCGGCAGAGCTAGTGTTCAAAATCTATAGCTAGGCACTTTGCAAAAAAAAGGGTCAGTTTTCACTGTGAAAATGTGGTGTGTTCACGTTGCGTTTTGCGCCGTTTCCTGTCGCGGGCACTAGGCCTACCCACGCAAGTGAGGTACCATTTTTCTCGGGAGACTTTGGGGAACGCGGGGTGGGTGGAATTTTGTGGATCCACGCAGATTCCAGAACTTTCCACCACAGAAATGTGAGGAAAATGTGGGTTTTTTTGACAAAGTTTGAGGTTTGCAAGGGATTCTGGGTAACAGAACCTGGTGAGAGCCAGTCAAGTTACCCCATCCTGGATTTCCCTGGGTGTCTAGATTTAAAAAATGTATAGGTTTGCTAGGTTTCCCTAGGTGCCGGCAGAGCTAGGGTTCAAAAACTACAGCTGGGCACTTTGCAAAAAAAGGGTCAGTTTTCACTGTAAAAATGAAGTGTGTCCACATTGCGTTTTGAGCCGTTTCCTGTCGCTGGCACTAGGCCTACCCACACAAGTGAGGTACCATTTTTATCGGGAGACTTAGGGTAACACAGAATTGTAGAGCAACTGTTATTACCTATTGACTTTCGATGCATTTCTGCCTTCCAAATGAAAGACAATGAGTAAAAAAGTAGTTACTTTGAAAAATGTCCTACAATTCTCATGCTAGTATGGGTACTCATAGTTTCGGAAATGTGCAAATAGCTACTGTTTCTAAACTCTATATTTTGTTCCAATTTCAGAAATGCATAGGTGTCTTTCATCCCGATTTTTCACTGTATATGTTTTCCCAAATGAATTGCTATATACCCGGTACATAATAAAAAACCATTGCAAGACGCTGCTCAGTTATTGGCTCTGGGTTAGTCGGGTTCTTGGTGAACCTACAAGTCCTATATATCCCCACAACCAGAAAGGTCCATCGGATGTAACGGTATATTGCTTTCAAACATCTGTCATAATTAGAAGAAGTTACAGGTGAACATGTTGGCACAAATGGCTGTTTTGTTCAACTCATTTGCAATTTTTCCTATTTTCAACTGTTAGTTTCTATAAAGAAACCTTGAAGGATCTACACAAATGAATCCTTGCTGAATTCAGAATTTTGTCTACTTTTCTAAAATGTATAGCTGTCCAGGATCCATTATTGCTTTCATACCCATTTCTACCATTAACTGGAAGAAGGTTGAAAGCACAAAAAATAGCAAAAATAGGCTATGTCCCAGTAAAATGCCAAAACTGTGTAAAAAATGTTGGTTTTCTGACAAAAGTCTATCAGTCCCTGAAAGCTGGAAAGATGGTGATTTCAGCCCCACAAACCCTTTGTTGATACCATTTGCGGGGGAAAAAACAGATGCAGCACTTTTTCCCCATTTTTCCCCCCAAAAAAACAAACTTTTGCTGTATTTTGGCTACTTTCTGGGTACCCTCCAGGGGAATCCACAAACCCTGGGTACCTTTAGAATCCTCAAGATGTTGGAAGAAAAGGACGCAAATTTGGCGTGGATACCTTATGTGGTCAAAACGTTACAGGGGCCTAAGTGCGAACTACCCCAAATAGCCAAAAAAAGGCTTAGCACAGGAGGGGGGGGGAAGAGGGGGGTAGGGAAGGCCTAGCAGCGAAGGGGTTAATAGACAGGCTGAGAAGAAACAAGATGTTCCTGTAACAACAGTGGATCAACCTTATGCCAGGCACGAAACTTGATGGATTTAACCATGGAATTACTGGTTGGAGAATTGAGAGGGATTGTAAGATTGAAGAGAACTGCCAAATAATCGGACCAAGTATCAATCAATCAATCAATCATGTGTTTGTAGAGCGCGACTACTCACCTGTGAGGGTCTCAAGGTGCTGGGGAGGAGGGGAGGTGCAGGTTCCAGTCCATCAAGGAGGAGGTCTGTCGAAGAGCCATGTTTTGAGGTTTTTCGTGAAGATGGGGAGTGATGTCGTCTGTCTGAGGTGGAGAGGTAGGGTGTTCCAGGCTCTGGCCGCGAGGAAGGAGAAGGAGCGGCCTCCCAATCTGGACTTCCTGGTGCGGGGGACCATGGCGTAGGAGAGCTGGGCTGATCGTAGGGTCCTTTGGGGTGCGTGGAATTTGAGTCGGCTGTTCAGGCATTCAGGTCCGGTGTTGTGGAGGGCTTTGTGTGCGTGGGTGAGAATCTTGAAGGTGATTCTAGCCTCGATGGGGAGCCAGTGGAGTGTGCGCAGGTGCTGGGAGATGTGGCAATGTCTTGGCAGGTTGAGGACCAGTCTTGAGGCGGCGTTCTGGATGTTTTGTAGCTTGTGGGTGAGGTTTTTGTTTATTCTGGCGTAGAGTGCGTTGCCATAGTCAAGTCTGCTGGTGACGAGGGCGTGAGTGACGGTCTTTCTGTGCGCGAGGGGGGATCCATTTGAAAGTCTTGCGTAGGAGGCGGAGGGTGTGGAAGCAGGAGGATGCGACTGAGTTGATCTGGCGGTCCATTTTAAGTTCGGAGTCCATGATGATTCCGAGGTTGCATGCATGGTCCGTGGGGGTGGGCGGGTTTCCGAGGGCGGGGGGCCACCAGGTGTTGTTTCAGGCGTCGGGGTGTGGGCCCATGATGAGTACTTCTGTTTTGTCAGTGTTGAGTTGTAGGCAGCTGCTTTTCATCCATTTGGCGACTGCTTCCATGCCTTCTTGAAAGTTGTGCTTGGCTGCGTTGGGTTCATTGGATAGGGAGAGGATGAGTTGGGTGTCGTCTGCGTATGAGACAATGTTGAGTCCGTGTGTTCTGATGATGGGGGCGAGCGGAGCCATGTAGACGTTGAACAGCGTAGGGCTGAGGGAGGATCCCTCTGGGGCTCTGCAGGTGGTTGGTGTAGGGTCCGAGAGGAAAGGAGGGAGTCTGACCCGCTGCGTTCAGCCGGAGAGGAAGGAGTGGATCCAGTCGAGGGCTTTGCCCCGGATCCCTGCGTTGTGAAGTCTGCGTGTTAGGGTGCGGTGTGAGACTGTGTCGAAGGCCGCTGAGAGGTCGAGGAGGATGAGGGCTACTGTCTCTCCTCTGTCCAGGAGGGAGCGGATGTCGTCTGTAGCCGCGAGGAGGGCGGTTTCTGTGCTGTGGTTTTTTCTGAAGCCAGATTGGGAGGGGTCGAGGATGTTGTGTTCTTCGACGAAGGTGGCGAGTTGGCTGTTGATGGCTTACTCGATGACTTTTGCTGGGAACGGGAGCAGGGAGATGAGTGTAGTTTTTGAGGTCGGTGGGGTCCGCTGAGGGCTTCTTCAGGAGGAGGTTGATCTCGGCGTGCTTCCAGTCGTCGGGGAAGGAGGAGTTCGCGAGGGAGAGGTTGATGATGTGGCGAAGCATAGGTGCGATGGTGTCGGCGGCTCTGTTGAAGATGTGGTGGGGGCAGGAGTCCGTGGGGGCCCCGGAGTGGATTGACTTCATAGTCTTCAGCATGTCTTCGGTTGTGAGGGCTGTCCAGCTATCAATCGGCTTCAGGGTGTCGGGGTGGTTGGTGAGGGTTCAGTGTGTTGGCTGTCTTCGTCTAAGTTGTCGTAAATGTTCCTGATTTTGTGATGGAAGAAGGAGCCGAGTTTGTCGCAGAGGTCTTGAGAGGGAGGGATGTCTGTAGACCCGCTGGTGGGTTGGGCGAACTCCTTGATGATGCTGAAGAGCTCTTTGCTGTTGTGTGCATGTGTGGAGATTCTGTCTTTGATCGCTGTTTTTCTTGTATTTCTGATGAGTTGGTGGTGGGCGTGGGTGGCGGCTCTGAAGTTGTTGTGGGCTTCTGTGGATTTGGAGTTCCTCCAGGTCTTTTCGAGGCGGCGGCATGTTCGTCTGGACTCTCAAAGTTCGGTGGTAAACCATCTGGCTTTCTTGGCACGTGTGTTGTTGTTCTTCTTGATGGGGGCTATGGTGTTGGCGCTGTCGGAGCTCCATCTGTGCATAGTTCGGGCTGCGGTGTTGGGGTCATCGTCTTCCGCAATGGTTGGGGTGGAGTTGCCGAGTGAGGCGGTGAGCTGGTCGTTGGTGATTTTGGTCCAGTTTCTTCGTGGGAGCAGGTGCTGGGGTCTGTGGATGGTGGGTGTTCTGAAGGAGAAGTGGACGCATCGATGGTCAGTCCATGGGAGTTCGGTGGTGTGGCTGAAAGTGACGGAGTTTCCTGTTGTGAAGGGGGTCGAGGGTGTGTCCTGCTGAGTGCATTGGTTCGGTCACGATCTGGCGGAGTCCAATGTTGTGGAGGTTGTTCAGGAGGGATGTGGTGTTGGGGTCTAGTTTGCAGTTGAGGTGGAAGTTGAGGTCTCCCAACAAGGTGTAGTTGGTGGATGCGATGGCTCGAGGCGAGATGATGTCCGTGATGAAGTTGGTGAATGGTCTGCAGGGTCGGAGATGAGGGTTCCTCAGAGGGTGGTGGTGGGGCTGGCCTGTATCTTGAAGTGTAGGTGTTCCATCAGGTCTGTGGGCTCGTCGGGGACTTGTGGACGATGGCGATTCCTCCTCCAGTGCGGGTGGGGCGGTCCTTCCGTGAGATCTTGTACCCTTGGGGAATGGCGATGGCGATGTCCGGTCCCAAGGTGGTGTTGGTCCAGGTTTCGGAGAAGAATGCGACATCCGGGGTGGTGCTGTCGAGGAGGTCTCAGATTTTGGTGGCGTGTTTGTGGAGGGCTCGTACGTTGAGGAGGATGCATTGCAGGGTCTTCGATGCGGTTGTGTTCTTGTGGGCGGGTTGTGCTGGGTCCGTGGTCCTGGCGGTGCTGCAGGTGTGCCGGCAGCGGTGACAGCTGAAGGGTCTGTGGGTGTCGGCTTGTGAGGCTAGCTTGCAGTTGTTGTTGCGACCTGGGATGAGTGCGTGGAGTGCAGCTGGGTTGTAGCATTGGCGGTGCGGAGGTCCAGGGTTCCTGGCGGTGGTCACATTCGGGTCGCGGACGGGCGCAGACGGGCTTGCCTTTGGCGCGCTGCAGCAGCGCTGCCACGCAGAGGCCGCCATTACGTAGTGGTCGGGGAGGGCTGGACAGCTGGGAGGCGGGAGCAGGGAGGGGAATTGGCTTAGGCTGGTCGCGCTGGGGGGGAGGGGCCGCGGGGTCAGCAGCGGCTTAGGGAAAATGGGCGCAAAAGAGTGGGAAAAAGGACAAAGTGAAGAAAAGTGAAAGAAAGGAGAGTAAAAGGGTGAAAATAAAAGTAGAGGGTGGAAAACGGGAAAAAAGAGCAGAAAGGAGAGGATAGAGCGGAGCGAGAGAAGGAGTCAGAGGTCCACTGGACCACCAGGGATGAGGCGCAGGTATAACCTACGGGTGGAGGAGGGCCTCGAATACCAACACTACGGGAGTGCAGGGGCTCAGGAGAGGCCTCACTTAATGGTGGAGCTGCGAGAGTGGGAGAGCAATTTCACTGACAATGACAATTAGTCATTGGTCTTGCTTGACAAGGACCCCTGAAAGCTAAGAAGTGGATGGTAGAAAAGATGCCATCAAGAGGATGACCTACCTGGTGAGTGGGTCCTTGCACCAACTGCGTTAGGCCCAGTTTGTCAAATGTGTAAATAAGGTGTACAGAGTCGAGATCTGTTGCGCTTTCCAGATGAAAGTTGAAATCGCCCATAATAGTAAAATTAGTCGTACACAATCCATCGTCAAGCAAAGAACAAACGTTGGAAATAAACGATCCCCTGTGCCCAGGAGGGAGATACAGGAGGATGCCTATGAAATCAAGACATTGTGGTATTTGAAAACTAAAATTTGATGCTTCACAATCCGATGAAGGAGCCGCTGAGAAGGAGGCCATGAGGTGGTCCCGATAAATGACAGCTATATTCTGATTGAACTTATCCGAATAAATCAGTATACTGGTAGTAATTAAATTTTTCTGGAGTTGTAGTGTACATTGTGAAAAATAGAAAGCGGAGGGATGCTCAATGGACTAATGCATCCACTGCAGGGGCTTGTGTTCGACCTCATGGTCACAGGTTCAAATCCCGGCTGGTGCACTCAGCCTTTCATCCATCTGAGGTCTATAAAATGAGTACCATTGAGTTGGGTAACAAAAAACATCTGTTATTCAGCGCCAAGAGACCCCAACGGGGTAAATGTGCGCTTTACAAATACACATCTTATGTTATGTGTCCTCACTCTGAAAGTAGGGACATTTCTTTAGGAAATTTGGATGACAAGGTGTAGAGCATCACACTGTTCCCTTGTCTAATTGTATATTTCTCTATGGTAACCAGTTCTATGTATGTAATAGTGTGCATAATGATGAAAACAATTCATTGCTTTATAATTCAATGCATTCAAATAAGGATCTACATTGTGCAGAGTAGTAAATGCCTGCAAAGCAGACATCATACTTTTTACAGTTTCAGATGCCAGTCATCTGAGACAGGACCAGAAATAATCACATCATTCATTGAAACCTTCACATTGACAAATGTAGTGTCTCAGTGGGTTCCATAATCGGATAAGGAACCTTTTTACAAACTATGCCCTTGGGCACAGAATAAGCTGTGATGTTTGCAGCATAGAGATCTCATCGAGCTTTGGGAGATAAGAGATGCAGTTGAAGTTCTCAAACCACAGGTTGTGGAGCAGCATTTTTAGGGACGTCACTTTTTCCCATATTAAAAGTGACGCACTGGCGGCGCAAGGGGCTTGAAATAAGCCCCGTAATGTCCATTCAGTAGCAGTAGAATGTAAGTCCTTGTTGTCAGCCATGTGATTAAAAGAAACACTGCTATAGTGATCCAAACATAGGACCGCGGCAGCATCTAGTACCCATCATGAAACCAATGATAAGCATGTAGAAATCGATGGGATATAGTGACTGTGGAGTGGAATGAAAAGTCCTCTGTGTAAAATTCAGATTAATTCTCATAAATTGTTATTTCTTAAAAAGGCATCAACTCAATTTGCGTTGACCCATGAGGTGGTTCATAATAACCCATGGTGGAGTGGAGAGGTGTGGTGCAGCGGCCAGGGCAGCTGACTTCGGAGCACAGGGCTCACGGTTCGATCCCCGGCTCCGGCGGCAGCTCAGCTCAGCACCATGTGACTCTGGGCAATAGCTCACTTAATTTCCACAACGGCCCCCAGCGCCTTGAGACCTGTAAGGGTGAGTAGTTCGCGCTTTATAAATAAGATTTTAGATTTAGATGGTGTTGCTTAAAACATTTGCAACTGTAGTGATGGCAGCATCGGATTCATACAGGGAATCCATAGCTCTATGCAAAGCTGGAGATGCCGTACAATCTAATATCCCCAGCTGGGTACTCAAGCTAATGATGCTAGTGCTCTCTTCTAGGGGCATTTCATTCAGAGTAGGGAGAGCCTGAGAGGTTAAATTCTGAATAGTTCTTGATCTCCAGAAGGGTCTACTGTACAGATTCGGCCACATAATGCTTCTTCATGTGCTCAATGGACATCTGTCGTTTTTTCTTTGAACCAGACAAAGGAGGCAGGATTACATTTTTGTTCACCTTTTAGCCCAAGAAATGGAATGGGGGTCTGTAGGGCGGTTCAAAAACTTGCTTGTCATGGATCTGTTCTCAAATTAGAGCCTCTACTTTAGGGACCCATCCGTCAGCAGCTGTTAAAACCTTCTCTTCACTGGTGGTGGATTCAGAATGCTTTACATTGGACAACTTGTCTCTAAGCTCTTGGACATTCTGTAAGACATTCAAACATTGGTCCAGGTCAAACAGTTTTTTGCCTGCCATCTTCCCAGGACTATTCAGGCCTGTTACATGCATGGGGTTTCGGAACAGTACTTTGTATGGAGAGCGTCTTCCAAATACTTATCTAGGCAAGGTATTTAATGCTCTCTGACCTCCATACAGATGATGGTACCAACTAAGATCTGAACTTAGTACCCTAGCAGTCCAGGCTTGTTAAATCATGCTGTTAGCGCGCTCAACTAATCTGTTACTTTTTGTTTAGTATGGATTGCTGAATTGCAGACAAACTCTCAGAGCAGACAAAGCACCCCTATAAGCCTTGGAGACAAATGTGGGACCATTGTCTGAATGAATTGCTCCCATAGCTACCAGACGCTGCAAATCCTTTATGGCTGCTCAAGCACCTGGATTTCTCTTTGCCACACCCATTGGAATCGAGAACATGAACTGATTGCCACCAATATGTACTTTTAGTGGTTAACAGAATTTATTAACCCAACAGGGTCAAAATATATAACCCTAAGCGCAGGATATTAGAGACTGTGACGGGAGTCTGTGGTGGTCTTTTAATAGTTGAAGGCTTAATCTGTTGACAAACATCACATTGTCTAACATAATCAGTGGTCTGTTTATTTAGACAAGGCCCCAGTAGTGTTGCTGTAGCATTGCTACCAAGTCATTTATTTCAGCATGGGTAGATGCCAACACCTCCTCAGCATCCCTGATTAAATCTAATCTGGGCATCTGATTAGGAATTATCCTGTCTCCCACTCCTAGTATAGTAACCACAGGAGTGTTTTCTTTATCACTGTAACTATATGTGTCGATCTTCGTGTGAAATCTGAGTAAGACTGCCACATTGACAGTCTGTACTGCAGCCTTTGCAGCAAAGGTGGCTGCACAGTTCACTTTGGTGTCAAAACCGACATGCTGACGGCCCAAAGTGTGCATCATATTGACCAATGGAAGTTTACCTTGTAAGACAGCTACCTTTCCCCAGTGCTGGTTATTCTTAATATGTTTTCTTTTTGAATCTCTGGATCTGTTAAGATGCCAATGTTTCAAATCTACTTTATACCCTTCCATCCAGTGGCCTACGATTTTGGTGTGAGTGCGCAGGGGGCAGAACTCATCTTTCACTACACCCTGCACTGCTGCGCAGGCTGCGGAGTACTTATATTTAGTTCCTACCTCAGGTTGTGCAGAGCTGTCCATGTAGAACACGCTTTGATACAACTCAAAGGGTAAGGCTTTTGGAATTGGAGTGACATTCTGTTCTTATTGGAGGAAAGCTTGCTTCTGAAGAGGCGGATCATACTGAAACTTCAAATCCACTGCACCTACAGAAGAGGCCCACTGTACCCATCTTGAGTGTAGAGCTCATGCATTAGGAATGCTTGCCTTAGTATCTGGCTCTAGTGCCGGTATAAGAGAAACCACAATAATTTGTTTATCTTGCATTAACGGGCATGCTTTAAGAATAGCTGTCTGCACAGCTGAAAGGATTTTCTTGGTGGAAGCAAAACGTGCTTCAGCTGGAGAATACATATGTGACTTGTAGGCTATAGGAATTGCCTAACCCTCATTGTAGATTTGATATGTGTAACCTGAATGGCTTGGTATGACTCTGAACACTAGGTTTGGTTTACTATCCATTGTTTGTAAATATTTAGTCTCAAACATGTCTGCTTGTAGTGCCCACAAGAAATCAGTGTGTTTGTTCGTCCATTTAAAAAAAAAAAAAAAGAAAACATGGGAGAAATTAAGTTGTGCAAGGGCTTCACTGGCTCAGCATAGTGCGCGAAGTAAGTTTGTCTGAAGTGAAGGAATCCCAACAGGGACTGTAGCTTCTTCAGTGTGTTAGGAGGCTTCAAGGTGTGAGAAGTTGGCCTGGCATATGCTGTCCACTAGTTATAGTGGGCACTTTGCACCAGTCCAAACGACCCTTATTGATGATAGGTTTAAAGACAACCTTTATTGAAAGCTATCCTAGTGGTAGCTATGGAGAGCAGCCTTCAGGCTAAGTCTTGAAGGAGTGTAAAGCAGCTTGGTTTACCAGATTATAACCTCTTGAATGACCAAATGAAAGGAGAACCACACAAGGTATATATATAAAATATATGTATTTATTTCCAAACACTAACTACTAATCTCTTTATGAGATTAGAGTCCAAGATACACAATAATACAGTTCAAAAACGACAGTAAATAGCACATATACAATAGGCCCTAGGGACGGACCAAACCATATATTAAGAAAGTGGTATAAGAACCACGACTTGGCTAGACACAGTGCCTAGAGCACGTAGAATCGCTGGGACCCCAAGGAACCACCCAAGGTAGTGACACAGGAGACCCACGGGGGAAGTGTGCTGTGTGAGAACACAGCCGCGAGCGCCGTAGGATTCTATGAGGAAAGTCACGGTTGGAATTTTAAAGCAAAAGGACACTTAGGAGAGGACTTTGAGCAAACCCTTTTAGACTTAAGGGTTTCTAGGGCCAACACCCACGGGAGCACCGTAGTACTCTAGTTACCTCACCCAGGGAAGCCGGGTGCATAGGTGGAAAATGGTGTCGGGAATCGTCGTTGATTTCAATGGGGATCTGCTGCAAAGTGCTGCTGCCGTGAAGGAGAAAAGTGTCCAGGATGATCCAAGCCTGGATCGAAGATGTGAAGAACCTGAAAGCAGAGGGGACAGAGTCTGTGTCACTAGCCAGTGACCAGGAGCGGAGCAATCGAATGCCCACCGATGTCGGGTGCTTCAGGTGCAAAGAGGTGAAGCTGGACTCTGCAGCCATGAGGACCAGGAGGCGTCGACGATGACCAGGATCTGGATTCGAGGTGTCCCACGAAGGATGTCGAGTGCTGCGGCGTTGGTGCTCGGATTGAACACAACAAGCCTTGGCAACAGCAACCCACGCAGGAATAGAGAAGATGCTTCTGTGCGGACCAGCAAGGTCCTGGGGACTCCATAAGCGATGGAGAGTCAAAGCACGTCTGGAGCAACCAGGGAAGCCCAATCAAAGTAAGAGTTGCCTTCTTGGGGACCCACAGGTCAACGGACCAGGGATCGCAAAGGGACCTCGAGAGAAAACACAAAGGGCCTGCTCACGGAACACTCGTGGAGTGTAGGCGGCCAATCTTCGGTGGATTTGCTGCTCGGGGTCAGGGCTACAAGTAACCCAAAGTTCAGCTGCAGGAGTCACTGGAAAGCTGATGCTTCTGCAAAGTGACGCAGTGCCCAGGGGTTCGGGTTGCACGGTCACCACGAGGGATACGGGCCTCAGACTTGCTGTGGGCACTGATCGACCTCTAAGACCACGGGAACCCACCTCCTGTGTTGCAAAGTTCTTCGGAGTCCTTAGGAGCTTTGGAGATGCAGACCGGTCAGATGCGTCTTTGGTGCCTGCCAAGCAGGGGAGTAACTGCTTTACTCCAAGGGAGATTCTTCAGTCATCTAGCGCCTTGTAGATCGTCGAAGTTCGAGGATTCAGTATCAGAGTTTCGTCCAGGTAAATCTAAAGTCTTGTAGACAGGGGTTTCTACTTTATACCCAAGGAAGGGGTGGGACAAACTCTGGGGACCCATCTATGGGAGGGTCAGGAAAGAGAGGTGGCTACACCCATTTCCTTTGTAGAGTTTCGCGCCAGAGCAGGGGCTGGCAGCCCCTGCAACCGGTTTGAACTGGGCTATGCACAGGGACACCAAGTGTGCCCCCAGTGCAGACTTCAAAGCACTCTCAGAGTGCACCCACCCAGCCCCAATACACTAAAGCCTGTCTGGGAGGTGGTCACACCTCCCTGTGACAGGAAACCTATTGTCCAGGCCTCCCCTGCCGGAGTTTCGTCCAGCAGCAGGAGGTCAGACTCGTGTCTGTGGCTGCAGCATCCATTTTGTGATGCCAGGGTTCTGTTTAGCTGGTACCGGGTGTATCGGTGCAATCATGTTTCTCCCTCTAGAAGGGTGGGATCATACTCCCACACCAGTTACTGGTGTGGGGGTATGATTCCAAGGTGTTTGACACCAAACACAACATGTTTCCATGCAGCCATCATAAAGTTAGCATTTGCCGCGAGGTTATAATGCACTTAAGAGTATATGGTTTGGCTGCATCACAGACAACCCCGGAATAAAGATTCCGAAAGCTGCAGAGGGGCTCTGCTCATGCATGGACACCCTCTCACATGAAACCCAGCACCTTGCCTTCAGGATTGTTAAGGCCTGCCATAGGGGTGACTGATAGGTTTACATGTGTAGTGATATGGAGAGATATAGGAGACCTATATCTCAGTAAGGGGTGAATACACCACCTTACACAGGCTGCTGTAGCAGACCTGTTGTGTCATTTTAACAGGCTTCCCAGGGGTGGCATAATACATGCTGCAGCCCCTGGTCGGCCTCTGGGGTACCTATGCCCTGGGTACATAGTATACTAGGGACTCACAAGGGTACCCCAGAATCCAATCTGGAGTGTACCTAAAGTACATGGAATCAATTTAGAGTAGAAAGCAGATAGACTGGGGTCCTGCCAAACTAAGTCAAAAACCATCAAAAAACCAGGAAAAAAGTGGGGGCAGCCATGCAGTCAGATTCCACCTTCCTACACAAGGTAGCGCATTTCTGAAGGAAATCAGGTGCCAGACCCTTGCCCTCACTGGATAACTCAACTTCAGGTAGGCATGTTTAAACTTTTTTAAGTTAATCTTGTTACTGTGTGATGTTAGTATCGTCACTATCTGGTCCACCCTAATTAGGTTTGCATCTAAATCATCATCAGTGAGATAGATGCCATCAATTTATGATAGCGCCTCATGAACTGTTTGTAAATTCTCCATGGTACATGCTGAGAATAGGCCAGGGCTGTTCTTATACCCCATAAGCAATCGTCTGCACTCTGACAAAACGGACGGTGGTTAGATACTCACTTTTAGGCACTATATTCTGATTGAAAAACCCATTTAAGATCTCCAGGGTTGTTTTGTACTTTTTCCGTACTAGGTTTGTCATTAAACCTTTGCTATGAGCATTTCGCACAGCATATGTTCATGTGTGAGTGTTTAGATTTCTATAATCTAAAATTATTCTATAGGATCCGTCTGGTTTTATGACAGGAAAAAAAGGAGTGTCATTGGTGCAAGACAAGGCGCTATATTCCCTGGTATAGCAATTGATTTAATGTTGGTTTTATATTCTGCTTTGCTTCTGGCTTAAAGGTATATTGAGGCTGTACTTCAGGCTCACTGCGTAAGGGAATTACACATTGAATAAAGTGTTTGGCCCACTTGCTTAGTTTCTGTATAAGGCTGGAGCCTCTCTAAAAGCCCACTCACTGGTGTAGATTTCCCTGATAACCTCAAGTATTATGGGAGAAAAAGCTATTTATATTATATTCTCTCCTCAGGATGCTTCCCTAATGAAGACTGGAGGCCAATTATCTTCTGTTAGTATGATATCATATTCTTTAGATTAATCCGGCCAGAAGACTGCTTTAATGGTGCATGGTATATCCATTTCAATCTGTATAGCCAAATTATTAACCCTATCCGGAGGATTTAAATGTTTAGCTGGAGTTTCAACTTGTATGAACTCATCAGTTGGATTTGCCAACAGAAAACTCTGGAGAGTTTGATGCACTATTGTTACTTCTGTCGCGCTGTCTATAAGCGCTCTCCCCCAAGTCCTTTTCTGCAGAAGTATCTGTAGCTGCCATTGTTCTTAGAAAGTCCTTCCACTTTCTTCTTTTTGAATTGAGTTTTAGAGTCTGAATCTTTCTTATCCCTCTTTACACTGATCTTAACCTCTCGTCCTGTTTCACCTTTTTGCTTGCTATATTCTTTTCTTCGATACTCGAAGCGACTTGCTGTCTGTGCTCTTTTACCATTAGAGTCCTGAAAAGAATGGGAGGAGTGGCTATCAGAATACTCATACCGTTCCAGCTTTTTATTCATTTTGTTGCAGTACCTTAAGTCATATGGGATATCCAGTCTGACTTTTCTCTCTCCCCCTCTGTTTCTTCTGTTACAGGGTTTTCCTTAATGGTACCTTCAATGTCGCTTTTAGGTTTTAAATGCGGCCTAAGGGCTTGTGTATGCAAGGTTTCATGACCCACAGACGTATAAGCTTCCAAAATTATTCTTGGTAGTTCTAATTCATGAGATTGAACTGGAATTGCTATAAGCCTCTAGCCAGAGTAGATGCTTCTGACTTGATGTTGCTTAGGATCATTGCTGGCCCTTTTTGCAGGGTCATCCCTAAACTTTTTGCCTTCCTCCTGTATTTTCTCTGACTTGTTTTTGTTGGTTTTATGACTCTGGGCACTTTACCACTGCTGATCAGTGCTAAAGTGCATATGCTCTCCCTATGTTAAATTGATGTATTGATTAGTGACTCCATGATTGGGTTATTTGATTTACTTGTCAGACCCTATTATAGTGCACCAGGTGTGCCCAGGGCCTGTAAATCAAATGCTGCTGGTGGGCTTGCAGCACTGGTTGTGCCACCCACAGAAGCAGCTTGTAAAGTGTGTCTCAGGCCTGCCATTGCAGAGCCTGTGTGCAGTCTGTGACTGCCATGTCGACTTGGCAAGTGCACCCACTTGCCAGTCCCTAAACCTTCCCTTATCTTCATATCAGACACCCCTAAGGTAGGCCCAAGGGCATGGTGCATTGTAAGTATAAGGTAGGACATGCCCTGGTGTGTGTGGCATGTCCTAATAGTTAATTACAGCCATTTTCGTTTTTCACTATTGCAAGGCTACCTGTTCCCCATAGGCCAGAATGGGCAGTTTGATTATTACATCTTATAATCCTAACTGACCCAGGGAACATGGTAGAAAAACGAATTTAGTATGCCTGAACTCAGAATGATAAAATACATCTTTTAGTGAAGTTGGTTTTAACATTCTGTGTTTGAAAATACCACTTTTAGAAAGTAGGTATTTTCTTGCCTAAACCATCCAGCCTGCCTCTGCTAGGTTGTGTGTTCTCTGTCTGGTTTGTGAGTGACAGGGGCTGGGGGGATTCCAGGAGACAGGGTGAGTCAGCACAGGGCTGAATAGAGAGATCTGCATGTAGATGGGTGGGAGGAGTTGCACCTGGGACCTGAATAGGGCTGTGCCTTCCCTCCACAATGCTGGCTCCACCTCCTGTGGTGTGTCTGATGTCCCTGGCCTACACTGTGAAAGGAAAGAAGGAGTCTTGTCAACAAAGTGCTCCAGGACTGACAAGAACTGGTTTGGGCTAGGCACAGGCCCCTCTGCCTTCAGAGGACAAAGGATTTAGGGGTATAAATATTGGGGTCCTGACCCCAGAACTTTAGATCACTTCTGGAACAACAAGACAAACCTCTGCCAAGGAGAAGAACCAAAGGAAGCTGTAGGAGTTGGACTGCCCCCCTGCCAGTGTGCTGTGTTGCTGGGTTGGCCTACAGTGGTGTCTTCAGTGCCAAGGAGAGGAGAAAGGAACTTTGTGTGTACTTTCATCATCTTGCAGAATATTACTCCAAGGGCTTGATTTGAGCTTGCCTCCTGACCGAAGTCTCAGGGATACCAGACTTCACCCCCTTCTGTTTGCCTGCATCTGGAACTTGCTGTTCTGGTGCTACAGAAGGAATTTGCAAAACCGACGCCGGCGAGCGACGCCGTCTCCTGCATCGAAGCCGTGAGCGCTTCTCCGACTTGCAACGAGGACCCGACGCCGACCGCCGTGCCACATCGACGCCAGCGAGCGACATCGTAAGCCTGCCATAGCCATGAGCGCTGCTCCGACTTACAACGCCGGCCCGACGCCTGCTGCTGTTCCGCATCGACTCCAAGGCCAACATCATCGCAGAGCCGATCGTCGACGTGGGTGGTCAAGAATTCATCGACATCGTAACATCATACGGAACCGTGGCTTTGGCGCCATCGTGACGTCACCTCCTCTCCGGTCCGGAACCGACGCCTCCCCTGCCTGCGCAAGCATCCAGGTCCCGACCCATCATCTCCTCCGAAGCAAGGAACCGACGCCGCAACGCGCCAACGACGCCGCACCTCCCCGACACCGTGAGCTGTCTTTGTTTTCGCTTTTCCAAGGTACTGTTCTTTGTGGGTCTGTTTTGACTCCGGGCCCGATGCCGCGCACCTCGCGGTCGGCGTCGTACTTTGGGATTTCCTTGACCTCGACGTCGTGATAACTCCAGTTGGGGTTATTTGTTGCTAAAGACTGCTTTTAAGTGAAGAACCTATTTTTAAACCATTTCTACCATCTTGAAGTATTATTGATTACAGTATTGTGGATTTTTTTTCGTTTGTGGTCTTGTGATAAATCTATATAAAGTATACTTATTTTTATAAAACCTGTGTGGTGTCCATCTGTAGTGTTTTCACTGTATTACTGTATGTGTTCACAAATGCTTAACACACTGCCTCTGAGATAAGCCTGTCTGCTCGTGCCAAGCTACCAAGGGGTGAGCAGGGGTTATTTTAGTAGTGTATCCCCCTAACCCTGACTAGAAGCAAGGGTCCCTATTTGGTCAAAGGTGTATACCATTGCCAACTAGAGACCCCCAGTTCTAACAATGATCGAGGTCCAGAGCCGGTGCAGCGCCATGCTCATTATGCACTTGTTTCAGTACTTCAGGTGAATTGCCAATGAAGGTGTGCCATGCGTGTTAGTGTAAATGCATGCAAATATACTTTCCCAGGTGCCACACTCCTCTGTGGGTGGCGCCATTCCAAGGGGAAGACACATAGTCAATATTCTATGTTTGTTTTGGGGTTTTGTGTCAGGGTAAACTGATTCCAACTGGTTGGTCTTGCGAGCAATCCAGAAAGCAATTTCACGCATTGGCGGCATCTTTCCCATGACAGTGTTTATTCTCTGTGGACTAATTGGTTCTCTAGCAACCTGTCCCAATACTACTAGTCCTGCGAGTGCGGGTCTAGAGTTTTAGATACGTAGCACATACTGAATCATGATCCCTGCAACATCATCAGTGAGTGGTAGGGTCTCGGGACATGGAATGGGTATTTAACCAGCTGGTACTGGCCACTTAGCCCCTTCGTTCCTCAGAGGTCCCAATCTAACATGCCTGTGTGTAAGTGGTAACTCACAAGCAAGCCAATTCTGATGCATGTGATAAGTCAAAGTGATTTCCAGTTACCGGAATGCCCTATAGTGTGCAGGCAGCACTGTGGGTTTGTAAGCCTGAAACTGCCCTGAGGCAGCATCTATAGCCTCAAACTGCACATATGAGTAACACTTCTCTTAGGCACACACTATGTCTACCGCTGTTACAAATGTAATGCCCTCCACGCAGACACCTCTATTCTTGATATGTTGTGGGACTGCCTCTCTGTAATTTACTCTTATCACAAAGGAGCCACCATTTTAACTAAATGGGTTCAAAACACATTGGATTTAAATAACTCAGAAAACACACAGATGGGGAATAAGCTTTTGAAAGTCGAGCTATAGGCGCTCCTTTATCCCCCGTCGGAGGTGACCATGATTATTCCAGACGTCTCCTTACTGATGGTTCTCTCGTGTGTGCATATTAAAAGACTACTCAAGGGTAAAAAAAACATTTGAATGCTGGCATTGGGTGTTATGTTGTGGAAACGAAGACACTGGCTTAGCTCAACAAGGTTTTCTTTCACATCCACGGATGCCTGAACTTAGTTCAGTCCATCAGCGTTGAATGTGAACAGGTTATTTTAGTCCCACAACCCCTTTTGATACATAGTTGATGTGGTACCCATGCTTTCTGGGTTACTAACAGTCCCTAAAAACGGGTCAGGGAAGCAGTTATAATTCAAACCCAATTTTGTGCTTTATAATATTACATACTAGATCTGCACTAAGAGAAAGGCACTTTATACTTAAAAGTGTTTTATTTCAACAGTCAACACAGAATATTATTAAAACTTCACTAACACGTTGCTGACAACAAAAATAATATGAACATTTCTAATATCGTGTAAATATCATCTGGCAACCTAAATCGTGAAAGCCTACTTCTAGGCACTATACCATGAAAGCATGGAGTAGCTTAACTTGCATCTAGAGTTTCTTAGGAGGAATCCGTGCACTGCATACCTGCGTATAGATAAGAAGCCGTATTTATCTATGCTGGGAGACAATGTTTCCTCGAAGGGAAAAGAAATAATCCGCTGGGCTCAGCTCCTCTCCTCTTGGACTTTACTCAGTAACAGCTCTCCACGTAGGACAGGATGCTACGTCAGTATGGCAGCCCCGCAGTCTCTGTCAGGGTCTTCTGGCAGTATCTCGTGCGAAAATCTGGGGGCAAAGGACCTCTCTATCTAAGTGGCCACTTTATGAGCTTTTATACTGTGGGCCACTGATCTTATCTGATTTGGGGACTATTTGACGAATTTCTGACATTACCTGTATGCATTAATATGCTAGTCTTTGATGCATTAATATAAACAAGCATTTGCAATGCAATAGGTCTCGCATTTACGCAAGTTTAAGCTATTGGCATTGTAAATGACAATGCGTTTTATTTATGTTTCAAAAATCAAAACATAAATAAAAGGCATTATCATTTACAATGCCAATAGCTCAAACTCTCATACATGCGAGACTTGTTGCATTGCAAATGCTTGTTGTTCATGCTGGTGCGGAGCTATCTGCAGTCTCATACCTAAATGCAAGTGTGATGGAGGGAAACAAAGGCACTCCGCTTGTTATGACTTCACAGGTGCTAAGAAGAAGAAACCATGGTTTAGAGGGAGGCGCTTTCCGTTTCTACCTCCTTTCTGTTAGAGGTGCTCTTGCCCTGTAAGAATGTCATATGTATCTGTCTGCATGAGCAATTACAATAAACATTTATATGGCACTTACTCAGTTTTCTCCCATTTATTTTTAAACGCTAATCGGCCCGAGGCAGGGTGTCGGAGCGCTTTAATTGCACAGATATTGTACGGGTGCAATGACTCATACAAGTTGTAAGTCAATGTGCAGGGAACGCTAAATATGACGGTCCCAGGTGTAGCAGTCCCATAGCATTAGGGCCATTGGATTTATGAGAGTTTGCAGCAGTGACGTTTCCCTTAATAATTAAGGATTTGCCAAATTTGCCTCATAATACAGCATCTGCTGCATATCCTGCAGGTTTTACAAAAAAAAATGTGCTTCTAGCTCATACAGATCAAAAGTACTAAAAATGCAGCAACACGTGCTGCTGGGCAGTGGAAGGACCTTTGCAAAGGTTAACTGGTCCCCTTTCTGCTGCTTATTACTGTATTTTGGTGTTAAACTGGTACTTATGATGTGAAACCTTTATCAGGCAGCGTTAACCTGTGTACACATGGCAAAATAAGGAAGTAATGCGCATTTTGGGCCGCATAATTTGCCTTTTCTTTGCGCATAATTTGGTCTTTCCCTGCCGCATAATTCTAGTGGCCCTGTAAATCATCTATACTGGTAGAAATTACATGGTAAGAGCACTTGTTCTGGAGAAACGCAAAGTCAGGATTTAAAACGTGTGTGGGGGTCCACAAAACACAGGGTTTGGGATTCTCTTTACTACTCTGCATTTATCACTACCCTAAGAAGCCTTAAAAAAAGGTAAAGATTGAAGAAACAACAGTGCGTTTCTTGCAGTTTGCGTGCAGCTGTTTGGGGCTGGTTTATAACTCACTGAGCCGCTGTACAAGGATTGTACATTATGACTGCGCGTAACACAAGGACCTCTGCGACAAAAGCCGTAACCCACTGAGCTACCTGAATAAAGCAGAAATCAGTGACCTGCGCTTTACGTTGTGCTTTACAGCAGGGACATGAACCCTCTCTGCTGTTTTATGATGACGCAGACCCGGGACTGGCCTGCACACAGATCTGACTGACTGACTGACTGACTGAGATATTTATAAAGCGCTCTAATGCCGAGGCGTCTTGGCGCTGAGGTAATAGCCATTCACCAGATTTGACGGGCCTAGAGCTTAGAGAAGAGCCATGTTTTGATCAGCTTTCTAAAGAGATCCCTGCTTGACTGCAGTCTCATGTGGATTGGGAGGGAGTTCCACAGCTTAGCAGCTTGGTAGGAGAACCCCCTTCCGCCCCATCTAGCTCTGCTTATAGTAGAGAGCAGGACCAATCCGGTGTTTGCCGACCTGAGGCAGCGTACCGGCAGATATCTTGGGAATAGAAGTTGAATAGCTGACGCCCCTCCTCCATAAAGGGCTTTATGGACTAGGCATAGAGCCTTGAAGTCTATTCTTCTGCGAACCGGTAGCCAATGGAGACGTTTTAGGCTTGCGGATGTTGGGTGGTGTTTAGGTAGCTCTAGCAATACTCGTGCGGCCGCATTTTGTAGAGACTGTAATTTAGAGAGTTGTCTAACACCAGCCCCTAGGTAGAGCGCATTACAATAGTCTATTCGGGACAACACCAGCGCACCAACTACCGTTTTTCTTAACGAAGGTGGAATGAATGGAAGAATCTTCCGTAATATTTTCAGCGTGAAAAAACAGGCCGATGTCACTTGATTAATCTGGGAGGCAAGAGTTAAGTCCTTATCTACCAGAAAACCTAGATTTCTGGCCTTCAGGACGGTGACAGGAAGTGTTCCGGCTTCAGGCGGCCACCAGAGTTCACTCCAGACAGAGGGTTTTTGCCCGAACTCTATGACCTCAGTTTTTTCCGTGTTTAGCTTCAAAAAGTTTAAATTCATCCAGGCCATCAAAGCCCTTAGGCAGTTCCGGAACCTTTCCGCCGTCAGGTCCACGTTTTGCGCAACTGACACCACTAATTGGGTGTCGTCCGCGTATGATACAAGAGAAAGACCATGGCTTTTTATAACTCTCGCCAAAGGGGCAACATATACATTGAACAGGGTGGGGGATAGGGCAGAGCCTTGGGGCACTCCACACGGGAGTGTGAACTTTCCCGACTGAAGTCCGTCCCAGTGAATTGCCTGTTCCCGGTTTGCCAGGTATGAGGCTAGAAGATCCAGTGCCTTCTCCCCAATTCCAGCTGCTTTCAACCTTTGTACCAGCACCGTATGATTTACGGTGTCGAACGCTGCAGTTAGATCGAGTAGTATTAGGATGGCCCTACCGCCTCCGTCCATCACCTTTCTAATCTCTTCTGTCGCCATGATCAAAGCAGATTCTGTTGAGTGCTGAGCTCTGAAACCATGTTGTTCTCTGCAGCAAGTGCATTAACTACCGGCAGGGCTTTAAGTGGAATGAAAAAACTGGGGGGGTCTCTCGCGGGGGAGTGGCTGCGATAATTGAGGGCGTAGCTTAAAAAACCTACACTAAAAAACAGTGCTTAGCATAGTGTGCCACAGACTGGTATTTTGCTGCTTCTGTCATTACATCCGTCATTACAACAGAAAAAGAAGGGGAGTTCAGCGGTTCCGAGTTTATTATTTCTCTTCAGCTCTCATTTCAGGGCTTTTTAGGCTTTGAGACAACAACAGTGTCCCGTCATACACAAACCTCTCCCCCTACCCCCCCTTATCAGGAGCTGCCAACCCAGCGCTCCAGTGCTATCAGGAAAGCACATTCACCCAACAAAAACTACCCCAACCTGGCGCTCCAGTGCTATCAGGAACGCACACTCACCCAACAAAAATACCCCTAGCATCTGAACCAAGAACGAACTTTCTTGTTTAAGGTTGACTCTGGTCTCCCTGGCTTCCCTACGCACAAAAAGCACGTGCAATTTCACAGCATCCCTTCAAATCCGCCTCACACGCATTCCACTCGCAAAGGGACAATGTTAACAGCAGAAATACAGGCTCGGTTTAATAGATAAAATAAATACATAAACACAAAGGCTCGCACCTGAGGAAAAGAAAGGATCTAGATAAACATATCTGGCTTTCTCCGTCCCACACAAAAAAGAAGTAAAAAAAAAACCAAAGTAAACTGAGAGATATACTGCTGCTTTTAGACTACAAAGGCCGAAGCAGTGGCCTGCAAGACTATCAGAAAAAGCAGAGCCTGCGAGGAGGTTGGGGAGCAGTGCACGGCGCGGGGAGCCCTCTCTTTGTTTGCAGGGCTTTCCCTCAGCTCTGAACAATGGCTGCTGCCGGCTGCTCACAGCTCTTCCTGTGGCTGCCTCAGCGCAGGCTCAGGCGGCTGCTACTGTTGTGTGCAGGCCCTCTGTGGGGGGCATGGAGGCCTCGCATACACACGCACTGTCTCAGGGAAGGACAGTGCGTGTGTAACTCTATACAAGGGTTTCCGGATTCATTCCTTCATCAGGAGAGCAACAAGTCACTCTGGGGGTGCTTAGATGTGAGGCAGTGTGCTCCCACCCTTTATCTGCAGAGACTACTCCGTCTTCACCATGGTCAAACTTCTCTGATGGCCCGACAGAGTAATGGACGTCGGAAGTTTGGCTATATGTTCGCCCATCTAATTTAAATAGGCGGACATATAGACATTTTTCAGTGCCAATCACCGCCAGGAAAAGCCTGATGGCAAACTGCATTGAAAAGCGCTAAATGCCCCCTCGTCATGGGAAGAAACTCCCAAAGTGAGGGGGGGGGCACTGTTTTTTTATTTTCAAAAATAAAATCTCACTTTACGATTTTCTTCTAGATAGCAAATGTCAGAGAACCCCATGATAAGCTAGATGAGATATTCTGACAGCTATTTAAATAAGGCTAGTTACAATATTATTTCATTTGAGTATTGTAAACAGACTAATTATAGGGAAACGTATCTTCTATTGTGTATTTGTTACAGCTTCCAAAGTGGTAGTCAGTAAAGTGTCCTGCATGAGCCCCAATCAGAAGCACATCGGAATCCTCTACACTGCCAGCACGTATTCCTCTTTTCCCCGCTCCCCATTTACCCACTGGGATGTCCTCTAGTTCATCTGTATATCCCGAGTGAACTGCAGGAGACGTGGTGTAGGAGAGTAAAGGCAATGATGAACCTTCACAACAGAGTGTACCAAATAGAGGAAGAGTCAAACATCTAGGATACTGTTCATAATGGTAAAGAACATTATCCTAGAATGCCCTGGTTTAGTAATAAGGATTATTCCATTTATTTGTGCTAAAACAGGAAGACACTAACAGCAGCAAACTTCCATGAGGTGCAGCGAATGTGGGAAGTGTTTTAATCACTCATCAAGTAAAAAAAAACGCTTAGTCACACATCCTGGATAAATACGGAAAGAGGAGATAAATAATAGAACTGGAGATTCATAGTTCCACCGTTTTCAAATGTGGGCTGAATACATTCACCCAGGATAAAAAAAGGCCACCAACCTCTGCCTTTGAAAAGAATTATTGATGTTCAAGAGTTTTCATGTAGTGCAATTGTGTCAGTGGCTGGACGCTGCCTTTGATTCCAATCCCAGGTTTTGGTCTCTTGAAGATAAGGATGATTCCTACTTGAAGCCACTGTGCCTTCCCACAATATGAACTACATGTGGAAGATAGGCGTCCGTAGGAAGGGTCGCAAAGTGGAGACTCATGATCCTAGAGGGCCAATGATGAGGGAAGCTGCAGATGGACCAAGAAAGAAGATTAATCCAATTCTCCAAGGAAAAAAAGGGACAAAAACAGAAGACTGAAGGGGCATAGAGCCCATTGAAAAAAACTGTGACTGCTTTCTGATGCAGTGAAAGGAATGACACAGCAAATCACATGAGCCTGGTGATAACAGATTGGGAAGCAAGAATTCAGAAAACTGTGGTCCTGTCTATTGTAATTCAGGGCGGAACATTGAAAATCTAGCCTGGATTCTAAGGGGCATATCAACAAGCGGCAGCGATAATTATCGCTGGCCGCTCTTAGCGTGAGGAATTGTATCGCCAGCTATCGCTGATAATTATCGCCATGCTAGCACTGTATTAACAACGCATAGCGCAATGGCGATAATTATTCCAGTGATAGCGATGTTTTCCATGGAACATCGCTGGTTTTCCAGCAATGTTCCATGATAGGGCCTGTGGTCTTAGCCACATAATCCACCCCCCATGTTAGGTATGCCTTAGTCAGGAATTTAACAGACGTTAAATACCTGCGTTAAGGCATACTTAACGTGATTTTAAATATCGCTAACCCTCGTTGTTAATATGAGGAAGCTGGTTTAGCGATATTTACCCAAGGGAGACTGGTCAGGCACGCCTCCTTTGCATCTCATTAGCGATGCGATGGGAGGCGTGCTGACAAGGGGTGCTAATGCAAGGATACACGCGCTAGCGTGTCCTTGTTGATAATGCAATAATATTATCGCCGCTTTTCGCCCAAAAACGGGCTCTAAAGCGGCGATAATATTATCGCCGCACCTTGTTAATATGCCCCTAAGTCTTTAAAAGGCTTCTACAGAATTTCAGACACGTGATAGCCCCTCTTGCCCAGGAAGGCCATGTGACCACTGGTGAGTATCAGCACCGCCCCTCTTTTCCTCCCATAGAAGTTGAACTCCAAGATGGAGCAGGCAGGCAGATGGCTGAAGGAGCTCCTGCCAGGACCCCGGAAGCAGAACGGGGACTCAACCCCATTGTCCTGCAGGTAAGTGTGGACCCCTAACAGAATCAAACCAACTCTTGCAGGAGCCCGCTGGTATTGGAAGTCTCAGGTGGGAACCGGCCCGTACTGCTACCTTCTTACGAGAACATCCACCCGTGCAAATGCCATCCTTGAGTGGTTAAATGTACAAAATATCGACAATTTCTGTAGCAACTGGAGATATATAAAGTGCAGATACTTACTTCCAGAAGTTCCGTGAAATGGCTGAGCTATTGTACATTATTGTAGAGTGTATAATATATGGGTGACTCACTGACAGACGGTTCAAGCTTGTAAGCATTGTTGTAATGGTGTACGCCATTCTGCTCATTTCAGGAATATGTGCAAGTTACTTTTACAAATTACTTAGGGTCGTCGACAAAAGGCCTGGCTGTGCATACCTTGGGATTGGCATTTGCACAGCTGTAAATCCGTTGACTTAATTATTTAACAGCCACATATTATTAAGGTAAAAAACAAACCTTTTTGGAGGGTATTCAAGGTTTAATAAGTTACTAATCATACACATTCTTACCGAGCCATTACGTTTCTTACACACATGAATACCACTTAATTCAAGCATTCCATCTATCATATGTTTGTTTGCAATGACGTGGGTCCTGTGCTCACTGTGCCACTGGAACCAAGCTATACCTAACTGATGACCCCTTATAAAGGCTAAACAGGTCCTGGGTTGCTTGTGTTCCAGTTCAAGGAGGTCCTAACCCGGCAGTTCAAACTGGACTGTTCCCATTGGAGCAGGGTTGTTAGACCTGGTACCATTGGCATGAGTCTCCCTTCCATTTTTCACTGATTGCCTCCTCTGTTTTTGTTCTGTTTGCTGGTTTTAGATGCATTGGGCACTGTGCCACTGCTATTCAGTGCCACAGTGCAAGTGCTCCCTATGTTAAATTGATGTATTGATTAGTGACTCCATGATTGGGTTATTTGATTTACTTGTCAGACCCTAGTATAGTGCACCAGGTGTGCCCAGGGCTTGTAAATCAGATGCTGCTGGTGGGCTTGCAGCACTGGTTGTGCCACCCACAGAAGCAGCCTGTAAAGTGTGTGTCAGGCCTGCCATTGCAGAGCCTGTGTGCAGTCTGGTACTGCCATGCTGACTGGATAAGTGCACCCACTTGCCAGTCCCTAAACCTTCCCTTTTCTTCATATCAGACACCCCTAAGGTAGGCCCAAGGGCAGGGTGCATTGTAAGTATAAGGTAGGACATGCCCTGATGTGTGTGGCATGTTCTAATAGTGAATTACAGCCATTTTCGTTTTTCACTATTGCAAGGCTACCAGTCCCCATAGGCCAGAATGGGCAGTTTGATTATAACACCAATCCTAACTGACCCAGGGAACATGGTAGAAATTCGAGTTTAGTATGCCTGAACTCAGAATGATAAAATACATCTTTTAGTGAAGTTGGTTTTAACATTCCGTGTTTGAAAATACCACTTTTAGAAAGTAGGTATTTTCTTATCTAACCGTCCAGCCTGCCTCTGCTAGCTTGTGTATTGTATGTCTGGTTTTGTGAGTGACAGGGGCTGGGGGGCTCCAGGAGACAGGGTGAGTCAGCACAGGGCTGAATAGACCTATCTGCAGGTAGAGTGGTGGGAGGAGATAGCACCTGGGCCTGAATAGGGCTGTGCCTGCCTTTCACAATGCTGGCTCCACCTCCTGTGGTGCGTCTGATGACCCTGGCCCACACTGACAAAGGAAGAAGGTGTGCACTGGCAGAATGCACCCAGAACTGGTTTGGACTAGGTACAGGACCCTCTGCCTTCAGAGGACAAATGATTTATGGGTATAAATACTGGGGCCCAGACCCCAAGACTTTAGATCACTTCTGGAAACAACAAGACAAACCTTTGCCAAGGAGAAGAACCAAGGAAGCTGCAGGAGTTTGGACTGCCCCTCTGCCAGTGTGCTGTTTGCTGGGTTGGCCTGCAGTGGTCTTCATTGCCAAGGAAAGGAGAAGGAACTTTTAAAGAACTTTCATCATCTTGCAGAATATTACTCCAAGGGCTTGAACTTGTGCTTGCCTCCTGCTGAAGTCTCAGGGACAAAAGACTTCACCACCAGCTCCCCACTGAATTGCCTTGCTGGGAATTCTGTCTTCAGAAGCCTGCGTGTCACTGGGAGCTGGAAGCGCGACTCAACGAGAAGAAGCGTGTCGCAGTCGCAGCTGTTGCCGTCGCATCGCTGGAGAAACGTGTCGCTGCCGCAGAGGTTGCGCCGCATCACCAGAGAAGCGTGCCTTCGTCAAAGCTGTTACCCGACGCATCACCGGAGAAGCGTGTCGCCGCCGCAGAGGTCGCCGTCGCATCACCGGAGAAGTGTGTCGCAGGGCCTGTCGCGGCTCCAAAGTTACAGAGTCGCCGCACGGCCGCCGGGCGTGCATGCATCGTCTTCATGTCGTCGCATCAAGGGCACCATCTTATCGCATCGCACCGGATCGGCGCATCGCATCGAGGCACCATCTTGTCGCATCGCAACCGGAACGCAGTACGAGAACCTAAGCATCACCTCCTCTCCGGTAAGGACCAAGACACATCCCCTACTCTGCGCAAGCATTGAGGCGCGACTCATCGTCTTCCCCCGAAGCAAGGAACCGACGCATCTCCATCCCTACAAACCTTTTGTTTGTGTTGCGTTACGCATCCAGGTACTTTTGTGAGAACTTTGTCGCATTTATCATCAACTTGAACTAAGTTACTTCTACCATCTTTAAGTCTATTTTTAGTACAGTATTGTGGATTTTTGTCGTTTGTGGTCTTGTGTTAAGTCTATATAAAGCATACTTATTTTTTATAAAACCTGTGTGGTGTCCATCTGTAGTGTTTTCACTGTATTACTGTATGTGTTCACAAATGCTTATCACACTGCCTCTGAGATAAGCCTGTCTGCTCGTGCCAAGCTACCAAGGGGGTGAGCAGGGGTTATCCAATAGTGTAATCCCCTTTCCCTGACTTAGAAGCAAGGGTCCCTATTTGGTCAAAGGTACCTACCTCTGCCAACTAGAGACCCCCAGATCTAACAAGGGTCAAGACTGATTTGCATATGGCTTAGTCCAATTTGGGGTGGCATGGTGGGTGAAAAAAGATTGATTGAGGTGCGGCCCGAGCAATTGCCTGTGGCTGAGATTAATTCAAGCATTCCATCCATCACTTTTTTGAAAGCACTAAAAACTGAGCATATTATCTACTAAATGTAGGTGATTTCACCGATATGCTTCATGTCCTGCATTTTGTGAAAGGTTACTCCCATTAGCACTATCGAGGTGATAGAAAACCGGGTCTAGGTGTAGCTTGCAGAATACCTTCAGGTTTGAAAAGCAAACTGCCACATTCATTGGATGATGTCCTCAGTGATTTGACCAATAATATCATCTGAGATGTCATCAATGATGTCATTTAATATGTCATGAGTGAAGCGACTTGTGAGATCATTAGCAGTGCATGATGGGTGCGCAAATTATAATTAGCTCAGTAAGCTATAACTGGTAAATTTCAGTGGTTTTTTGGTTTTTAACCATTAGTTTTTGTGCTATTTCAGCACCTAACTATAAGGTCACTTTTCCCTTTGTTTTTGTTTTTTTGTGAATTGATAGTGTTTTTTTTTTACGTAAACTAAGATCTTTTTACCATAGCAAACTATAACATCACTTTAGACTTACTTTTTTTCAGTGAATTTCTAGGTAATTCTTTTTTTTTAAAGTGAGCGAATATCTTATCACACGTAACTATGTCACTGTAACCTATATTTTTTTCCGGTGAATTTCAGTTTTTTTACTCTTATTTCCATTGAACACTGCTTTTGGCCATGCGCCGCAGAGGTTGGCTGCATGGCCCGGCCTCTTGCCCCAAGGGCGGCCAAAATCCAGCTCTGTACACCCTTTGGATGAAATGGCAACGGTAAAATCACAATCATAGGGCCCTATGTTTTTTTAATTTTTGGTACCCCGGGACTCCTACCAGGCCAACCGTGCAGATATACTATTTCTTTTTTGACTCTGTCAAGCCCACTAGGAACACTGCTTTAAAAGCTAATTTCTCGAAAATGGCTGAACCAATTTCTACCAAATAATGAAAAGCACGCTTCCAAAGTAAAGTTTTAATTGTTTGCCAAATTTGGTGTAATTCTGTTCAGTTTTTTTCTGTAGCTGCAGCAGATGTTAGGGATGGGAATTAACATTGGAAGTCAATGTGTTGGCACCCCCTTTTTCTTAGCCCTCGCTTTGTGAATCCCCCAAAACTTTTCAGGAATGAGCTGAGGTAGATGAACATTTTATGGAAAGTTTTTGAAGATTCGTCAAACGGTGCCAAAGTTCTTAGCAAAACACAAAACACTCTTCGGATGGAAAATCTTACCTAACTATAACTACACCCTGGCAGTCACCACAGTGTAATATCTATCTATCTATATATATTCACTTAAAAAAACAAAGGTTACAGGGTCGTTATAGTTAGGAAATAGAATTTAAAAAAACCTTAGAAATTCACAGAAAAGAACAAAGGTTACAGGGACATTATAATTAGGCTCAGATTTCACTCGTACAAAACCAGTGAAATTCGGCAGTTATAGTTACCTGAGCTAACTATAACTTACGCCACCACAATGCAGTGCTCATGACCTCACATATTACATCACTAATGACATGGTCAGTGACATCACTGATGACATCATCAAGCGAGTGTAAATGTTTTTACAAGTTTATGGATGCTACAGCGCTGGGACGACCCTTTGCTGGGGCAGCTGTGCGCTTTAGAAAACGTTATAACATAACATAATATGAACATATATACTAACCTATTACAAAAGTTAAATTAGTATACTAGTGCTGGGGGTCTCTAGTTGGCTGAGGTAGGTACCTTAGTCCAAATAGGGACCCTTGCTTCTAGTCAGGGAAAGGAGGGACACACTCTCAGATAACCCGTGCTCACTCCCCGGTAGCTTGGCACGAGCAGCCAGGCTTATCTCCAAGGCAATGTGTAAAGTATTTGCAACCACACTCCCAGTAACACAGTGATAACACCACAAATGGACACCACACTGGTTTTATAAAGATAGCGGTATCTTTATCAAAAGGAATACGATGAGACCAAACGATAGAAATCCAACATATGCGTATTCGTAATATTTCACTTTGCCGGTTATTAGGCCAATCACAATCACTTGTAGGTTCTTGCGGTCTTAATGAGCAATTCACGATGATCTAATGTAGTGCTAATGCAATGCTATGCAGTTCGTAATGTAGTAATAAGACAGTCCTTAATGCAAGTACTAATGCAGTTCGTAATTCAAGAATAATGCAGTTCGTAATGCAAGAATAAGGCAGTTCGTAATGCAAGAATCAGGCAGTTCGTAATGCAAGAATAATGCGGTTCGTAATGCAAGAATCAGGCAGTTCGTAATGCAAGGAATAATGTTATAAGCCAATCTGCGTGGTCAACTCTGGCACCACTAGGCCACAACAGCAGAGACAACGGTCGTAAGCTTAAAGAGGTGGCCCCGGTACTGCTGGGCAGGTACGGGCCACTCGGGGACTCAGCGCGTCTAACGCGGTGCAGCGGGAGAGAGATTGGAGCACTCCTGTACTCCTCTTGCACGCCTCCCCAGGCCACACACGCTTGCGGCTCCCGACCGGAGTCCAAGCCTTACCTGGGGGGTGCGCTGCCTTGCTCTCTCTCTCCGCTCGTCGGACGTCCTGCTGGGTGGCCCCGGCAACGTTGCAGCTCCGTGGCTAGGCGTCGCTGTAGCCGGACGGGTTACAGCGCTGCCTTCTCCTTCGTTAACGATCTTGGGCAGATTGCTCTTGGCGAACAACGATCACGATCCCTTTCAGCTTCCTTAGCTTCAAGAAATCCTTTAGCACGTTGCGGCTCGGGCCGGCGGTGGCGATCCTCACTCACAGCCTCAGTTACGATGACGGCTCGAGCCACAAACAGCAATGCAGCAGCATGGACGATATTTCACGCTGCGTCACGGGGCACCTCGTAAACAGCACCACACAGCAGTCTCAGGCGTGCAAAAGCATACTCATCAAACGTCGCTGAGACACGGTTGGAAACTTTGATGTTCCTGAGTTTCAACAACAGGGGGCCAGCTCTCCTCGGGCCCTTGGAGACAAGTTACTTCAGGACACAGCACACAGCAAAGTCCTCTCAAGCAGGGGGGACACAGCACACAGCAAAGTCCCTTGTCCTCTCCTTAGTCAAATCAGCAAACTGCAGGCCAGCCCCAGAACACACAGCAAGGGCAGTCCTTCTCTTCAGTCTCTTCAGCTGTTCTCCTTTGGCAGAGATTCCTCTTGACCACGAAGTAGTTTCAATCCTTTTTCAGTCGGGGTTTCAGTCTTGAGTTCAGGGGTTTCTGCTCTCACATTTATACCCCTAAATGCCTTTGAAGTCTTTGTGTTCAGGGGGCTCTGAGCCCGGTCCAAACCAGACCTGGGTGTTTTCCTGCCAGTGCACACCCTCTTCCTTTGATAGTGAGGGTCTGGGCCCCAGACGCTCCGCAGGAGGTGGAGCCATCCTTTGGTGGCAGCAACACAGCCCTCTTCATATCCAGGCACATCAAAGGCAGGCCAGCCTGTTGCTGTCTCACCTACTCCTCCCTGGTGTCAGGACACTCCACAGACCCTGTCACATCCAAACCCAGACAGTCAATACACAACAAGGCAGAGGCACACAGGGTGGTTTAAGACAAGAAACCAGCCACTTCTAAAAGCGTGGTTTCTGAACACACAATTTAAAAACCATCTTCACAAAAAGATGTGTTATTAAATTCTGAGTTCAGGCACACTAAACTCCATCTCTCCATCTTATGCCTATGGGAAGATATGCTGGAAACATGGGACACAGCATTCCCCATTCTGTCCTATGGGCAAGATGGCCTTGCAACAGTGAAAAACGAATTTGGCAGTATTTCACTGTCAGGACATGGCACACACCTCAGTACATGTCCTACCTTTCACATACACTGCACCCTGCCCTGGGGGGTACCTTGGGCCTACTATAGGGGTGTCTGATGTGCATAAAAAGGGAAGGGTAAGGCCTGGCAAGTGGGTGCACTTGCCAGGACAACAAGGCAGTTAACAAACTGCGCGCCAGCACTGCAGTGGCAGGCCTGAGATCTCTTTTTAGGGCTACTTGTGGGGTGGCAGAATTACTGCTGCAGGCCCACTAGTAGCATTTGCATTACCAGCCCTGGCACACATAGTGCACTTTACTAGGGACTTTACTAGTAAGACAACCATACCAATTATGGACAACCAATTACCCTAACACTTTATACAGGGAGCACTTGCACTTTGACACTGATCAGCAGTGGCAAAGTGCCCAAAGCATCTAAGCCAGTAAAACGAAATCCATCACAGCACAGCAGTGGCAAAGTGCCCAAAGCATCTAAGCCAGTAAAACAAAATCCATCACAGCATCAAAAATAGAGGAGGTAGAGGCAAAGAGTCAGGGGTAACCACGCCAAGAAATGCCAGGTCTAACAACTAGGTGCACAACTACTGAGTGATACTACTTCTAACATATATTTTGTGAGTGGCTGTGTGACTGTATGTATCCTAGTATGTATGAGTGTGTGAGTGGGTGTATAAGTGAGTGTGTGAGTAGCTGTGTGGGTGAGTGAGATGGTGTGTGAGTGGCTGTATTTGTAAGTGAGTGGGTGTGTCAGTGGCTGTATGGGTGAGTGAGTGGCGGTGTTAGAGGCTCTATGGGTGGGTAACCGGGTGTGTGAGTGGCTATATTGGAAAGTGAGTGTCTGTGTGAATGGCTGTATGGGTGAGTGAGCTGATGTGTGAGTGCTTGTATGGATGTGTGAATGGGTATGTAAGTGATTCTGTGGGCGAGTGAGTGTGTCAGTGCTTGTATGGGTGAGTGAGTGGATGTGTGACTGTGTAGGTGAATAAGCAGGTATGTGAGTAGCTGTATGGCTGAGTGACTGGGTGTATCAGTAGCAGTATGGGTGAGTGAATGGTTGTGTGAATGGCTGTACTAGTGAGTGAGTGGGTGGGTGTGTGAGTGGCTCTATGGAAGAGTGAGTGGGTATGTGAGTACTAGTATGGGTCTGTGAATGGGTATGTGAGTGGTTGTGTGGGTGTCTGGGTATACAAGAGGTTGTATGGTGTGAGTGGGTGTGTGCCATTTAGTAGGTGATAGGGGTCAGGGATGGGGCTGCAGTTTCTGTTGTTCAAGGTGAGGAAGTTTATAGGCATGGAGAATGAGCTACTACAATGCAGACAGTAGCATGTTCAAATCCACCCTGAGACGGTACCATCAAATGATCTAGACCACCAAATGCTCCTCTCTGGTGGACCGTATCGATGCCAGCACCAACAGAAGCAAATAAATCTTCGCCGTTGTGAAAGCTTTCACCTCACCATTGGCTGCCTCTAACTCGATTACTCCCTTGCAGGACCTCTTCAACTATCTCTCTCAATTCTTCAGCAACAAAATCACTGCCATTTACAGCAACTTCAGCCCACAACCGGACCGGAGAGATCTCGCAAAAATGCCTCCCGATCTTATCCAAAGAACCAATGCTAACCACATGGCCTGTCATCAACCCAGAGGGAACCGTCCACAATATGAAGTACATCCACTCTCGAGCCCCATCAGACCCCTGCTATGCCTACTCCAGAGGACTGCAACTGATCAGCGCCATGCTCACACCATTCTGAATGCCTCCTCCTGGTCCATGACCTTCCCAGATGCTTGGAAACACACAACTGTCCTCCCATTGTTGAACATATCCTCTATGGACCCTTCAATGCTCACCAACTACAGACCAATCTCCCTGCTTCCATTCCTGTCCATGGTCTTAGAGAAAATGATCAACAGACACCTCACGGAGTACCTCAACGACCACCAACTCCTCGACACCACTCAGTCTGGTTTCAGACCCAACCACAGCATGGAAAATGCCCTCATCGCTGCCAAGGATGACATCCGCATGACTCTGGACAGAGAAGACACAGAGACCCTCCTCCTCCTGAACCTCTTTGCAACCTCATCCAACACCTACACAACATCAGAATCCAAGGAGAGACACTCCGATGGATGTGTTCCTTCCTGACTGGAAGGACCCAGTCAGTCAGCCTGGCAACGTACACCTTGGACGCCCACGACCGCAACTGTGGAGTCCCTCAAGCATCCTCCCTAAGCCAGCCCCTCTTCAAAGCATACATCATCCCTCTAGCCAGCATCATCCGTTCTCACAATATCAACGTTCTTTCCTACACCAATGTCACTCAACTCATTCTCTTCCTCACGGACAAGATACCCGGTACCTAGATCAAGTTCAATGCCTACATGACTGAACTCACTCACTGGATGAAGACCAATCATCTAAAGCTGAACACTGACAAGACCGAAATTGTGATCTTTGTGGAGAACACATCATCTTGGGATTCCACCTGGTGGCCAGCAGAGATAGAACCGACATCCACCACCCACGCCAAGAACCTCAGGATCATCATCGACAGGAAACTCGACATGACCGCCAAAGTCAATGCAGTCACCACCTCATGCTTCCATACCCTGAAGATGCGGAGGATGGTTTTCCAATGGCTCCCAATCAGCACCCGGAAAACTGTCACACACCCCTGATCACAAGCAGGCTTAACTACGAGAACACCCTCTGTGTTGGGATCAACATAAAACTCACCAGAACCAGACCATTAAGAACTCAGTGACCAGAATCACTCTCACCCTCCCAAGCTGCACTCACATCACACCACACCTGAAGGAGCTCCACTGGCTCCCCATACACAACTGAGCACAATTCAAAATTTTCCGACATTTGTGACAAGAATTTTCAATTCTATTAAGGACACGGAGGCAAGGATTATGCTTCTCTTTCTCTTACTACTTCAAAACCGCAGCCAATCACAATAAAGTGTTTCAAAACACTACATTTCCCATGACTCTACCTAGTCACCTGTCAAACCATACAGACTCGGCCCTATATAACACATCAGCATAACTTGAGCTTCCACTTTCTTTGCTCAGTTCAATGGACCTATAAACAGTCTGAAAACCCCAGCAATGCCAGGATACAACCAAATTTCAGGCCCTGCAATGACAGGGCATCAACCAATAGCACCAAGCAGGAATCGGAACTCAGTTCAACAGGATGAGCATTAGGAGGGTCTCCTCCAGAAACCAGCTCCTCACTAACCTTGAAATCGCCATCTCCTTGGAACACTGCTGATGCGACATTCACTTGTCACCAGTTCCTAGCAGAGAATCAAAATAGTCAGCCGTAAAACTGACTTCACCAAAGGTGTATTGTAACCAGTACATAGTCAAGAGGGAGGGAAACAAAGGAATATGTAAAGCATTAGATATCAACTGCAATCACAGATATAGATAAATACAACATAATGGGTGGGATAATCCTCGCCTCCGTGACCTCAATAGAATTGAAAATTCTTCTCACGAATGTTGGAAATTTTAAGTTTAAAGCTGCGCCACCACAACAGAAGCAACATCCACAGTAGGTTTACAGTAGAATGACTTACATGCAGATTATGCCGACCAATCAGCCGCTGTAAGAATGTCAGTCAAACTAGAACCCAAAACAAACTATTTAGGAGCTGTTGCTCCATGAGCTGCGTGGGCGCCTGTAGGAAAGTAGGATCTACTTTTATGGTCACACTCACTTTTTGCTGGTGTCAGTATGTTTTTCTGACTAGTCTGACTGGGCTCCTGCTAATCAGGACCCCAGTCACTGTGCTTCCTCCGTAAATTGGACATGGTGAGTACTTAGGTACACTCCAGATTGGCTACTGGTGTACCCTTATAAGTCCCTAGTATATGGTACTAAGGTACCCAGGGCATAGGTACACCAGGAGACTCCCATGGGCTGAAGCATGCATTATGCAACCCTTGAGAGACCACTCAAAGTTTGACTACAGGCCTGCCATTGCAGCCTGTGTAAGCTGGTGCTAGCACCACTTACAACAGATATAAGTTTCCTTATATCTGAGGTCACTGCACTTAAAACCTATAAGTCACCCCTAAGGCAGGCCTTTCAATCCTGAAGGCAGGGTGCTCGGTTCTAAGTGTGAGGGTGCCCCTGCATGAGCAGGACACCCCTACAACACTCAGTGTCCATTCTCCCGGGATGTAAGTGCATCAGCCATTAAGATACATAGAGTGGCTGTTGGACTTGGCCCTTTTGGCAGGTTCACCCCTAAACTTTTTGCCTGTTAATATGACCTGATCTTAGTAGTTTTTGGCCTTTGCGCACTTTAGCACTGTCCCAGTGTAAAGTGCGTGCGCACTCTGAGTGCATGTGGTGAGATTGTCCTGCCCTCCCATAGGAATGCATGGGGAATATGTGTGTCCATGGTAATTCCTGGTGTGAGAGGAGTGCAGGGGCGAGTTTAGTATGTGCGAACTCGTGAGAATAAATGCTGCGCAATGGTGTGCGCAGATTTATTATGACTGGTGTGGAAATGCCACTTTTAGAAGTTGGCATTTATGTGTGCTCTGTGTCTGCCTGATGTGAATTGCATGTCTGGCTTTGTGAGTGACAGGGGCTGGGAGGTGTGTGTGGCTCCAGGAGGGGCAGGGTGAGTCAGCGCAGTGGTGAATAGGGAGATCTGCATCTAGATGGGAGGGAGGAGTTGCACCTGGGATCTGAATAGGGCTGTGCCTTCCCTCCACAATGCTGGCTCCACCCCTGTGGTGCGTCTGATGTCCCTAGCCTGTCCTGTGAAAGGAGAGAGGAGCTGAGCAAAACAAAGTGCTCCAAAGCTCCCCCAAACCAGTTGCATCTGGTTTTTCCCCAGCCCTGTGCTATGTGACAAAGGAAAAGGGTGTATAAAAGAAGGGGCTGTGACCCCATGAAAATGTTCTGTTGTGGTGGTGTTCTTGTGCTTACCTGGGCTGGGGGGAGACACTCTGCCAGGAGGAACCGCCGTGGGACCCAGCTGCAGCTTCTTGGGGGTCCCTGCGTGCTGGCCTGCCTGGCTGTGCCCTGCTGGGGTGTCCCCAGCCCCAAGGACAGTTTCTTCCTTTGCCTACTGGATTCCTTGCTCTGCCTCTGCCCTGGACGTTTTTGGGCATAGCGCCTCGTGAGCGCTGTACTTCCCTTGCCCCAGAAGAGAGTGAGGAGCTGGCGGCGTGCAGCGCGCTGCTGCCGTGTTCCGAGGGAATCCCGACGTGGGGATTCCCCCTCATTACTGGGAAGGCGGGTGCCCACCCCGCATTGCGGTGTATCTTGTTGCCGATTCCTTAGCGGGAGCCCACCCCGCGTCATGGCTGCAGTGCTGATGTATTAAGTAGCGGGAGCCCACCCCGCTTATCTGATTGATTATCCTTGCGGGTGCCTACCCCGCATCGCCGCCATAGAAATCACCGCCGCGGCACCGAGCCGCAGAGAAAAGAGAAATACCGCGGCCCGACCCGGAAGCCAGGCAGAGTCAGCCTGACCGGGGGCGGGGCCACGAGAAGGAAGCAGTCCGGAGCCTCGCAGGCTCCATACCGAAGTCCCGGTCCCGAGAGAGGGGACCGGGCGAAGCGAGGGAGAAGTCCTGAGCCCTAGGAGAGGGCCCAGGTGAAGGCGGGAAAAGGTCTGTGGCCAGGCGGGGCTCCCGTGAGCGGAGGGAGCCCCGCGATGTCCCAAGGGATTCCCCGCGTGCAGTAAAGAGCCTCGCAGGCTCCACATCAAAGTCCCGGGTCCCAGGAGGGGCCCGGGTGAAGTGAGGCGAAGAGCAGAGTGCCGGTCCCAGCCGGGAGCGAAGACCGGAGGAGTCCTGCCCCCAGAGCCGGTGAGTGGCGCTCCGTAGTGGCTCTTTGTTGTTGGTGCCTGTTCGAGGCACAGAGTCTGAGCGGCCCCGCGTGACAGCGGGCCGCTCCCACGAGGGGCATCTTTGTTTCTAGGGCCCCGGGGGGGTCCCCAGGGCCCGTGGTGCCCGTACCTCCCTTTGGCCATTTTTCTACAGCTGCCCCGCTTGCGAGAGGGCAGCTGCAACGTGGGGCCCCATTTGTTTCTAAGAGTCCCCCGAGTGGGGCTCCCCCAGGCACAAGGGTGCCCACGCTGATTTCTTTTGGGGGCTGAACCTAAGCCCCGCATTGGAGCTCCGACGAAGGGAGCTAAGGAGGCACCGTTAGTGCCCGTCCTGATCCCAGCTGCACCGCGAGAGAGGCGGGCAGCTACAACGTTTGGGGGCATTTCTTTTGGAAGTCAGGGGCACAGTGGTGCCAGTACCTACAAGTGGTGTTCACAGCTGCCCAGCAATTAGTGGGCAGCTGCTACGTTAGGCCAGGGCATTGCGCACTTTGCCTTGGCTGCCTGTGCAGCCAGCCCGGACATTCTGGACATTGGGCATTTGAGCCCCTGTGAGAGGCCAGAGGGCCTGGGGCCAGTTTCCGTACGTTGCGCCCCCGATTGGGGCACACTGTGTTTATGCTGATTATTGCCTAGGGTGTTTATGCTAATAAGGTTTGGGCCTACTGTGGGTTTATGTCTAATGTGATATAATGCTTAGGTACCAGTGATTACTGGTTGTGCGCTACATTTATTATTTATGCTACATTTACAATTGGTGATTTGTGATGGTTATGACAGTGGCCCCATTGGCCCTGTCGTGTGTAAATAGTCCCCTGTGAATATGGCCTAGTGCCAGTTGGCACACTGTATATTATGTGGTTATGTTTCTAATGTATTTATGACAATACAAAGGCTATTTTTTATATAACCTTGTGTGGAGTTCCTTTTGTGGTGTGCCTAGTGTGTTGCTGCTGTGTGAGTGTGCTGCGCAAACGCTTTACACATTGCCTCCGGGTTAGGCCTGACTGCTCGTGCCAAGCTACCAAGGGGGTGAGCAGGGGTTATCGTCGGCGTGTAACTCCCTCGCCCTGACTAGAGTGGTGGTCTCTGCCTGGCTTTGGCGCAAGCCTGAGCCAACCAGAGATCCCATTTCTAACATTGGTTGTCAGCGGTGAGGATAGGACTTGCGTTTGCGCAGTACCACAGCGACAACTGGTTGCACTACAAACTCTACATTTAGATAATCACGTGTGTGGGGATTATTGTTCTGAGTTTTGTTTTAATTCTTCTCCTAAAAGTGTCATTTGTAAATTGTGTACTCTTGCTTCAGCTCAGAAACCTAGGTCTCCTGTGTTGCACGTGTCCCTGAGCGTCCTGCCAAAATGGAGTCTGCTTTTAATTTTTGTGGTCTGTTTAGATACAGCATGTGGGAGTTGGTGGACTTCTGTAAGGAAAGAGACATAGCAGTGAGTGGGTCAGACACCCAGTCAAAACTGAGGGACAACCTGATCCAATGGCAAAAGGATGAATGGGACTGTGAGCGCAATGAGGAGAAGAGGGCCCTGGCCGCACGCCAAGAGGGTGGTGGGTCTGAGGGGGGCCCTGAGGAGTCTGAAGAGGAGGAAGAAAGTGACAGGACCGGGACGCCAGTAGATAGTGAGGACCCCATGGATAGGAGTCCCTTGCTGGGTCCAGTGTCGGGGGCAGTGCCCCATCCCTTTTCCTGTCCCCAGAGGAGTGGGTGGATAGGAGGGAAGAAAGGGAGCATCAGCTGGCTTTGGAGAAGCTCAGGTTAGAGCATACCAGGGAGATAGCGCAGCTGAGTATGGAGGAGAAAAAGCTAGAGACCGAGAGGGTCTTAGCGCAGGAGAGGATGGCGGAGGCTGAGAGGGCCTTCGCCAGGGAGAAATTAGCTCGGGAGGGTAGATTATCCCCTGAGTGCAGTTGTAGTTTTCTGGATTCCCCAGTGAGGGTGGAGTCCAGTGGTGGCAGCAATATGGAGTCCAGTGCAGGAAGTCCCATTCCCAGTTCCCAGAATATGGTACTTGGCCCCCAGGCAGAGGAGTACAGGTTGAAGTTCAGGGGCAGTAGGAAACTGTCTCACCAGTCTTGGGAGAGGTTTGTGGATGACTGTCATGATGCACTGGTTGACTGGGTAAAGTGTGCCACGGAACAGGATTTTGAAGGACTGTTCAATATGGTTATTAGAGAGCACCTGCTCAGTTGTTGTTTTCCAGGGTTGCGCCAACACCTGTTGGAGTGTGGGCACCCTGATCCATGGGATCTTGCAGAGGAAGCAGACCTCTGGGTGGAGGCCCAAGGTTCTGAAGAGGCATTGGGGAGTGATCCCAAAAGTAGTGGCTCAGGTATCTTCCCGTCCTGTATGGGGGAAGAGGTTCAGTGTAGCCCAGCTAGGTCCCAGTGTAGTGGGAGGGGTGTAGGGGCTCACGTCCTGTCTCAGTGGAGTAGGAGTGAGTGTGGGACTGAGTGTCCCCAGGTGCCCGAAACCCAGTCTCAGAGCCTGGATGGTTTCTTCAGGGAACACCAGGTTGGGAGCCTAGGCTGTCCTGTTAGTCCATTTGAAGAGGATCTCCTAGTGTCTGGAGAACCGGGAGCGTCTGTAAATGGAGCTCCAGTGGTTCTGGTGTCTGGCAGTGCCGCTCCAGTTGGGATTGAGGGGTGAGAGGGGGATGTGTTCCCCAGTGGAAGAACCAGTGGGTCAGGGGCCAGCCAGAAGGGCTGAGTCTCCTAGAAGTGACCATGGTGACACCACTTCTGTCGTGGGGGATCTCTGCGCACTGTCAGATGGACAGGGGTCGGGAGGTCTGCGCCACGCAGACTGTCACGCAACACATGAGTCATGTGTTACCCTCGGGGGCTGCTGTGTGCGCCCCGGAAGTCCTGGTGTGCCAGGCAAATGCTCAGCCGTGGGGTTCAGCCCCAAGGTTGGGAGGCCAGGTTCAGGATCCGCCTGATCTGGAGGAAGGGACATCTGTAATCAGTGTCCTGACCGGTTCATCTTCCAGGGGTACCGCTCCAGTTGGGAGGGTGCAGAACTCTGGAAGGGGGTGCAGAGGAGGGAGTCCTCGCCTCTGACCCCGGTGCAACCTGAGGGTTTAGACCCTAGGTTGGGAGACCAGTTTTTGGAGAGAGGTCCTGAACTGGTGGGAGAGTTGTGTTCTGAGGGTGCTTCTCCCAGGAGGAGAGGGCGGAACCCTAGAAGGAGAGGTAGGGGAGGAGAGCCTCACCCGTGACTTCTGGTCCGCCTGAGGGTGCCGACCCTAGGCTGGAGGATCAGTGGCAGTCTAGACCTGCCCTGATGAGGGGAAGAGTGGAGAATGGCTACTATGTGCCAGGGGTTACTACCCCCCACTCTGTGAATGGGCAAGGACCAGTGGCATCGGGGTGGCCTAGGGCCTGGTCCTGGCCGCGGACAGCTAGGGAGTACCAGTGGGGTAGCCCAGTTGCTCCGGACAGCTTTTTCAGAAGGAACCACATGGGTTCACCGTGGCGTAGAACAGGAGGGTGTCCCTGCAGTTGCGGGCCCGCGTCCGTGTTCTATCGCCCCAAGCAGGGAAGCCCATCACGGTGGTGATTGGTCTGCTCTGCGTTTTGGCTGGAAGGGGGTTGTGTTGGACTTGGCCCTTTTGGCAGGTTCACCCCTAAACTTTTTGCCTGTTAATATGACCTGATCTTAGTAGTTTTTGGCCTTTGCGCACTTTAGCACTGTCCCAGTGTAAAGTGCGTGCGCACTCTGAGTGCATGTGGTGAGATTGTCCTGCCCTCCCATAGGAATGCATGGGGAATATGTGTGTCCATGGTAATTCCTGGTGTGAGAGGAGTGCAGGGGCGAGTTTAGTATGTGCGAACTCGTGAGAATAAATGCTGCGCAATGGTGTGCGCAGATTTATTATGACTGGTGTGGAAATGCCACTTTTAGAAGTTGGCATTTATGTGTGCTCTGTGTCTGCCTGCCTGATGTGAATTGCATGTCTGGCTTTGTGAGTGACAGGGGCTGGGAGGTGTGTGTGGCTCCAGGAGGGGCAGGGTGAGTCAGCGCAGTGGTGAATAGGGAGATCTGCATCTAGATGGGAGGGAGGAGTTGCACCTGGGATCTGAATAGGGCTGTGCCTTCCCTCCACAATGCTGGCTCCACCCCCTGTGGTGCGTCTGATGTCCCTATCCTGTCCTGTGAAAGGAGAGAGGAGCTGAGCAAAACAAAGTGCTCCAAAGCTCCCCCAAACCAGTTGCATCTGGTTTTTCCCCAGCCCTGTGCTATGTGACAAAGGAAAAGGGTGTATAAAAGAAGGGGCTGTGACCCCATGAAAATGTTCTGTTGTGGTGGTGTTCTTGTGCTTACCTGGGCTGGGGTGAGACACTCTGCCAGGAGGAACCGCCGTGGGACCCAGCTGCAACTTCTTGGGGGTCCCTGCGTGCTGGCCTGCCTGGCTGTGCCCTGCTGGGGTGTCCCCAGCCCCAAGGACAGTTTCTTCCTTTGCCTACTGGATTCCTTGCTCTGCCTTTGCCCTGGACGCTTTTGGGCATAGCGCCTCGTGAGCGCTGTACTTCCCTTGCCCCAGAAGAGAGTGAGGAGCTGGTGGCGTGCAGCGCGCTGCTGCCGTGTTCCGAGGGAATCCCGACGTGGGGATTCCCCCTCATTACTGGGAAGGCGGGTGCCCACCCCGCATTGCGGTGTATCTTGTTGCCGATTCCTTAGCGGGAGCCCACCCCGCGTCATGGCTGCAGTGCTGATGTATTAAGTAGCGGGAGCCCACCCCGCTTATCTGATTGATTATCCTCGCGGGTGCCTACCCCGCATCGCCGCCATAGAAATCACCGCCGCAGCACCGAGCTGCAGAGAAAAGAGAAATACCGCGGCCCGACCCGGAAGCCAGGCAGAGTCAGCCTGACCGGGGGCGGGGCCACGAGAAGGAAGCAGTCCGGAGCCTCGCAGGCTCCATACCGAAGTCCCGGTCCCGAGAGAGGGGACCGGGCGAAGCGAGGGAGAAGTCCTGAGCCCTAGGAGAGGGCCCAGGTGAAGGCGGGAAAAGGTCTGTGGCCAGGCGGGGCTCCCGTGAGCGGAGGGAGCCCCGCGATGTCCCAAGGGATTCCCCGCGTGCAGTAAAGAGCCTCGCAGGCTCCACATCAAAGTCCCGGGTCCCAGGAGGGGCCCGGGTGAAGTGAGGCGAAGAGCAGAGTGCCGGTCCCAGCCGGGAGCGAAGACCGGAGGAGTCCTGCCCCCAGAGCCGGTGAGTGGCGCTCCGTAGTGGCTCTTTGTTGTTGGTGCCTGTTCGAGGCACAGAGTCTGAGCGGCCCCGCGTGGCAGCGGGCCGCTCCCACGAGGGGCATCTTTGTTTCTAGGGCCCCGGGGGGGTCCCCAGGGCCCGTGGTGCCCGTACCTCCCTTTGGCCATTTTTCTACAGCTGCCCCGCTTGCGAGAGGGCAGCTGCAACGTGGGGCCACATTTGTTTCTAAGAGTCCCCCGAGTGGGGCTCCCCCAGGCACAAGGGTGCCCACGCTGATTTCTTTTGGGGGCTGAACCTAAGCCCCGCATTGGAGCTCCGACGAAGGGAGCTAAGGAGGCACAGTTAGTGCCCGTCCTGATCCCAGCTGCACCGCGAGAGAGAGCGGGCAGCTACAACGTTTGGGGGCATTTCTTTTTGGAAGTCAGGGGCACAGTGGTGCCAGTACCTACAAGTGGTGTTCACAGCTGCCCAGCAATTAGTGGGCAGCTGCTACGTTTAGGCCAGGGCATTGCGCACTTTGCCTTGGCTGCCTGTGCAGCCAGCCCGGACATTCTGGACATTGGGCATTTGAGCCCCTGTGAGAGGCCAGAGGGCCTGGGGCCAGTTTCCGTACGTTGCGCCCCGATTGGGGCACACTGTGTTTATGCTGATTATTGCCTAGGGTGTTTATGCTAATAAGGTTTGGGCCTACTGTGGGTTTATGTCTAATGTGATATAATGCTTAGGTACCAGTGATTACTGGTTGTGCGCTACATTTATTATTTATGCTACATTTACAATTGGTGATTTGTGATGGTTATGACAGTGGCCCCATTGGCCCCGTCGTGTGTAAATAGTCCCCTGTGAATATGGCCTAGTGCCAGTTGGCACACTGTATATTATGTGGTTATGTTTCTAATGTATTTATGACAATACAAAGGCTATTTTTTATATAACCTTGTGTGGAGTTCCTTTTGTGGTGTGCCTAGTGTGTTGCTGCTGTGTGAGTGTGCTGCGCAAACGCTTTACACATTGCCTCCGGGATAAGCCTGACTGCTCGTGCCAAGCTACCAAGGGGGTGAGCAGGGGTTATCGTCGGCGTGTAACTCCCTCGCCCTGACTAGAGTGGTGGTCTCTGCCTGGCTTTGGCGCAAGCCTGAGCCAACCAGAGATCCCATTTCTAACAGTGGCCATGCGACATTACGCGATGGCTATCTCTAAACTGGCTGTAATGAACCCGGTCGTGTTTGGTATCCAACATGTTATAATCATACCCTGCACTGTAAAGCTCCTCCGGGAGGCCCTCAGTGCTCCCGGTACCAGTCTTCTAGACCCGGACAGCAAACCATGGCTGCTGCCGACCAAAGACACGATTCTGCCCTCCTGCTCCTGAGCCAAGCTCGAGCAGGGGAAGGCAGGACAATAGGTTTTCTGTCACAGGGAGGTGCAACCACCTCCCCGATAGGACTTAGTGTATTGGGACAGGGTCAGGATGCTTGCCAGCGTCACTAGACTTCTTTGAAGGGCACATTCGGTGCCCTCCTTGCAAACTCTAGTTGAAACCAGTTCAGGGAGCGGTTGGCTCCCGCTCTGGCGCAAAACTGGACAACGGACATGGGCGTATCCTCCCCACTGTCCAGCCCCTCCTCTGCGAGTGACCCCTGAATTGTTCCAACCCTTTCCTTAGGGTACTTAAGGGCTTACCTGTGGGTGGGTCCCTAGATTCGTCGTGGGACAAGATTCAGATCCAATACCTCTTCAACTTCAACAGTCTGGACCTCGCTGGACTTCGCGTTGGGACCGAGACTGCAACTGGGAAGACTCCTGCTGCTCCTGGTCTCGTCGTCCTGCAAGTCTGCTGCAACGTCTGTGCCTGTGCTCCATACAGGTTCTTCACAGGACCTGTGGACATCCAAGACACCAGAAGGAATCACCCTTGGAGTGAAGGAGTCACTCCCCTGCATCTGCAGGTACCGCAACACAGCTGACCGGTCTGCTCCCATGGACTCCGAAAGGCTCAGCAACACAGGTGGTGGTTCTGCAACTCCCTCGAAGCCTGTACTATCTTCTCACTGAGTTTGAGACCAGTATACCTCGTCGAAGCCACTGGAACAGAACCCCTGTGCACTGTGGTGACTTGCCGTTGCCAAGGCTTGTTTACTCTCTCCTCCAGAGATCTTCGGGCTCTACAAAGCTCCATCCTCAAGCATCTCCTACAGCCAAGATCTTCGCCTGCACCGCTTCCTTTGCACCATGGGCCTTCATCCTTTGGTGAGCTCCTCAAGGTCATCTTGCGACTCCTATGCCTCCAGCTCGTGGGTCCTCTCGAGGGTCTTCTTTGGCTCAATGGGCTCCCCTGCTTCCTCGGGCCTGCTCCGACTTACCTGCTCATGGTGAGTCACTTGGACCTTGCTGGTCCCGACACTGCACCTTTTTCTTCAACCATGTTGGTTGCTGTTGCCAAAGCTTGTTGGTGCCCCTGCCGGACACTGACCTGTTGGCTGTTGACATCTGGCGCAGGACAGCTCGTGCACGGCCCCTGGTCTTCCTCTGCGTCGCCTGGTCTGTACAGCCGCAACTTCAAGGGCGCTGTCAACTCTCCTACATCTCCGACATCGGTGGGCATTCGTCTTCCGTGCCTCCTGGTCACTCCTGAGTGGTATAGACTCTGTCCACTCTGCTTGCAGGTACCTCTCATTTTGAATCCACCGGACACCTTTACCTTCTTCGCCAGTGACATCTTTTCTGAAGTCCTCCATTGTGGTCTACGGTGGTTTCTGATGTCACTTTGCACCTATGCATCGGCTTTCCTGGTATAGGTATATAATTCCTGGGGTATCCATGCGTGGTCCAACCTTCCATCTTCCACTGGGTTTCTTCAGGGTCCACTGGGAAGGGTCCTTCTTCTATAAAATTGCAACCACAACTTACCCATTGACTTCTATTGAGCACGCAGTCATGTTCCCACTCTGCACATGACCTCCGTGGGGTTCCTAGATACTCACCTTGGGTGGTTGCTTGGGTCCCCGGCACTTCTACGTCTTCTGGGTCCATTCTTGACTTAGGTCGTGGTTCGCATTCCACTATTTTAGTATATGGTTTGGTCTTCCCCTGGAGACCACTGTGTATTCTGTGCTGCTTATGTATTCTATTGACAAAGTACTGTGTGTATTGTGTTTATATCTCCGGGTAGGAGATAATACATTGTGTTAGTGAATGTTAATAATAAATACGTATTTTTTATAACTACACTGTGTGGTTCTTTTTCACTTAACCTATACCATATTATTAAGTACTGGTCAAACAAGCTGCTTTACACTCCTTCTGGACTAAGCCTGAAGGCTGCTCTCCACAGCTATCACTTAGAGAGCTTTCTAAGGTTGTCTAAGACCACTAAAATCACCATAACAGTTGTCTGGATTAGTGCAGGGTGCTACACTTACATAAGTGTGCACCATATACCAAGCCGGCCTATCACAGTGCCAAACATGGAAGTATCAATACCTGGCTCACTCATAAGCCGACGCACCCATCTTGCAAGAGTGGCAGAGGCCACTGGGCGAAAAGGTTTCTGCAAAGCAATTAATATCTGTCCTCTCATATCAGTACAAAATTCAGCAGTACTGACCTCATAAGCTTTCAAACACTGCTCCATGCAAAGTTTGGGATTATCTGGAATAGCAGTATTGGAAATGGATGAGAAATTACATTTGGTGCAACAAGATATCGAAAAAGTAACTCCCTCAGGGAAAAAAATCCACCCTGTGAGATCCAAACCTCGGACGTCTGACACCCTCTTACAAGATATGAGGCATAATAGCATAGTCAATTTGATCGACAATTGTTTTCGCAATAGATATTTATTATCTGGCCAAGACTCCAAAAACGGCAGGACCACAGTCACATCCCACAAAGCAGAATATTTAAGAAGAGGAGGACGGACCATACGGATGCCTCTCAACAACTTACAATGGGGTGTTCACCCACCGGTTTACCATCAACAGGCAAATGACCTGCCGAAATGGCGGACCTAAAATTGTTAACAGATCTCTATGCCATACCAGCGCAAGACAGGGATGACAAGAAATGTATGACCAAAGAACAATCTGCTCCAACGGGATCTGCACCCCGTTCACGATACCAGCTACTCCAGCGTTTCCAAGCAGAAGAGTATCGCTTGTGTTTGCTGGAAGACCGTGCTTAATTTGTAAAATAATAAGTGCCAGGGCCCTGGCCAGGAGGCCACTGCAGCCTGCACCACCCACTGCCCCTGTCATCTCTGGCAAAACAACTACTAACCATCTCTTTTGCCTGTAAGAGTGACAGTTCAGATTATTCCAGGTCCCCAAAGCTAAAGGAATGGCTGGGGAGGCAGGTATTTGCAATGTTTAATGTATATTGTATTTATAAACAACCGTTGTTCTGCTCCTCTCTAAGTTAGATGCGCAGCGCCACCATGTGGCTGACTGTCATAAGTGCGGTGTTGCCGGTGCCCAGCACCGGAAACCACCAGCTCAAATTGAGCACTGCTGGAAGACCAGGCCTGACTGATGAAGTCATTAGCCTCCTGCGAAAGTCCCAGGGTGCTCTATCTGTCCCTGAAACCCTCCAAGCTACTAGAGAGGGGCGTTGCGATAAGATCAATGGATGAGGGGAACCCCCTGGATCCAGAAGGTGATTCCAGTGGAATGGAATCAGAATAGGACAAGCACAGGTTAGCTCCAGGAGAACCGGAAACCAAGCCTGCTCGCTCCATAAAGGCATCACCAGCTCCACTCGTTGACCGCGCAACTACATCAACACTCTGCGGATCATCAAGAATGGGGGAAAGGCATAGCACAGGTTGGGCTGGAAGGACGACTGACCACACTGTACTCACAGGAGAGGGGTAGGCAGCCAACCCTGTTGGTCAGCATATCCACATAGGTGGTGTTTCAGGGGCTTAGTGGCCCTCAGCAGGGCCTTGATGACTGAATGCTGCACCCCAACGTCCAATGCGTCCACAAGGTCCTCCTGCTCCAGAGACCCAGCTGGGTCTTCATAATAATATGATCTTTGTAGTACTCGGCCATGATCTGAAGGCCTGCACAGCAGAGCAAAAGGTGTCTCAGGAGGGTAAAAGACCAAAGATCAGAAGAGGACAATCAATCCTCTAAGGAGCTTTATAACATCAATAAAGAGTGGAGGGTGGAGGGAGGAGGGTGGAGAGGGGGGAGGGAGGGGGAGGAGGAGTGGGGAGGGTGGAGGAGGGAGGGAGGGAGGAGGGGGAGGGTGGACGGTGGACCTGCACACACAACTCTAGGCAGAGCCTATGCTAATTTTCCAACCCTGTGCATAAACCAGGAGCAACAGGGAGTAAACCGGGAGCTAAGCACAAAGGGCAGAGAGAGTTTTAACGCGCCGCACACATTCAATTCAAGCCTCCGATCGCAGGAGGCAATAAAAAATGGCTGCCCAATGTGTAAAAATAGAAAGAGGAACGCACGACAGGCCGTTGCGCATCCCTTCTCTCCCATTCCACATGGAAAGATGAGGGCGGAGACCGCCCGTCGGAAGACAGAGCGCTCCAACTGAAACAATGACAACCGAGAGCTGCGCGGCGGGTCCCTGACAAAAGCACAGCAAGTCAATTCAATACACGGTAAAAGCACAAGCTACACCAGGTCAGGCAATAAATGACACACGGCACATAACAGATACGCAGGAATGTAAACTTCACAAACAATTAATAGGCAATTACACCATATATAGTAGGCACTTACATTAGAGAGACATAGGAGGAATGCACTTAACTGACTGCATAGCAGCAAAGAAAGAGGCAGCTCAAGTTATGCTGATGGGTTAAATAGGGCTGGGTCTCTGTTATTGGTCAGGTGACTAGTTAGAGTCATGGGAAATGTAGTGCTTTAAAAAACGTAATTGTGATTGGCTGCTGTTTTGAAGTAGGAAAAGAAAGAGAAGCATAATCGGAGCCTCCGGTCCTGACACAGAATTCAAACTGTTCACCCACACTTTTAAGGCCCTACATAACACTGACCCAGGATACCTGAACAATCACATCATCTGCTTTCGCAAACCTTCCAATCACCTGTGCTCATCCCGACTCCTGCTTGCACAAATCTCAACAAAGTTGAAAACCAGAACTGGCCTTCGTGCATTCTCCTACATCACTCCTAAAGCGTGAAACGGCCTGCCGCTACATATAAGAGCACTGAATTCTGCAAGAAGCTGAAGACCTAGCTTTTCGACAAATCCCAGTAGGCCCTAGGTGCACCTAGACTCACACCTGCTCAGCGCCAGGATACCCTACTGGGTGATAGTGCGCTCTACAGATCTGCATAACATACAAGGCCTGTCCTCTTATCTGTCACTGATTACTGCTTCAGGAAGGCTGATGACTGTCCGGTGCAGAGATCTCAAGCTTTATTATGTGCATTGTTTTGCTTACTCCTACTTGGAGTCAGCATGACTGGCACCTGATGTGAGAGCCATCACCTTGCACAAAGACTGTGTCTGAGAAGCAGCCAGAAAATGACATTTGAAAGTGAACCACCCCAAACTGGTTCTAAAACCTTAGACAATAAATCCACATCCGTGTCTGGAAAATGAATATAAAAGTGGGATCAAAAACACCTCACTTTGGTACAGTTCCAAGGTCTTCTTGACCAGTAAGGAATGCTCCGCAGATCATTCAAAGGACTGCTGTGTGACCAGGGCTGCTATCTGCATGAAAGCATGCCGTCCAGAGGTGAGGGAGGCCATCACCTAAAGTCTGCACTTTCTGCTGGAGGAGTTAAGAGTCTGCCTAGAACCTAGACGCCTGTCTGCTTGGTGACAGAAGGAAGGAGAGTGCCTAGTTATGCATGAAGGTAGGCTGTCCAGAATGAGGAGCCTAGCATGTTTCTGGCATGAGAAACACCCAGAGAAAGCAGATGATCAAAAAGGAGAGATGCCAGGAGTGACCCGAGTGTGAACGAATCCTCAGTCTCCCAGAGTTGTTCTTGCTGTAAACTGCGGCAAGACTTTAAAATGACAAGCTTCATTGTGTTGTTCGGCATCATCCCATGTGCCCAAGAGGCTAGTGCTGCCTCTGCATAACATCAGAGTTAGAGATCTCTCGTCGCCACTGACGCAGAGGCCCTGATATGCACAGAGGATCTCATGTGTATTTGTAAAATGCCATGGCAAGTGAGATGCATCACAGGTTAGACTAACGCATTTCAGGGCAGATTACCACAATGCAATGCCAGATCAATTTAGTAGCTCCTCCCAGCCTTCATGTTGCTCCAGGGGTTCTCAGCAGGGCAGCGGATCAGCCAGTGCAAGGGTTGCTATATAAGGAGGGAGAGAGCTGAGGTTCTGCGAGCGTACTCTTCATTACGTCCCAACTGGTTGGCCCCAGTATCCCTGCCTTCTACTGTTCCATTTAAATCATGAGGTCATGGAGTGTTCATCAATGTTTTATTTATTCCTTTAAAAAAAAAAAAAAACATATTGCTGACTGCATTTTAATAAAATGCTTTCAAGCTACCTAAAGGTTGCATACACCAAGGGGCCAGATTTAACTTTTTTTCACGCAAAGCATTGCAATGCATCAAGACAACTTGCTGCGCGAAAGGGAGAGGGCAGGGATGTGCCATATCTATCAAGATATGGTGCATTCCTGTCCTCTGCCTGTGCTGGTGAACAATCTGCAGGCTAGCGCCAATGCAGGCACTATTATGCCATGGAGCACGGGTGCCTGCATTACAGGCAGGATTTTTTTTGTGCAGGAAGGGACACCTTACTGCACAAAAACAATCCTTAGAGGCATTTTTCTCTTTTTAAGTGCGCTGCAGACGCATTCCCAGGTCTGCCAGTGTTGGTAAATCTGGGACTGCGTCAGAATACATGAATGGATGTGTTGGAACCCAGACGCTGAACCCGTAAAATGCCCCTACCACGCAGAGTAACTCAAGGCAGCAACCTGCTCTTCCTTGTGTTACAGCAGATTTACCAAGCCACGCAGGGCCACCCGAGATGGCCTTGCGTGGCTTAGTAAATTCCATTCTAGGTTTTGGGTCACCCTGCGTCCCCTTGCGTGGCTAGGCTGTCGCAAAACCTTAATAAATCTGGGCACGTTTTTAGTAAGTTCTGCTACAGCATCAAGTTTGACAATTCTTTTAGACTATGTCACAAAACTGGAGGCATTCTTTTATATGTATCTGAATTTAAGCACACAACCATGTGAGTAGCACTATTGTTGCACACTTACTTTTACAGCAAATAACAATAGACAACTCATTTGTAAATACCCAACGAGAACAACATTAGTAATCTAGCAGAATGCAGTGTTAAATGAGCATTTGCAAAACCAATAGGTCGCGTCTTTGGGATGTTTTGGCTTTGCCAATGGTTTTTAACAATGCTGTGAAGCAAGGCTAAAAATACAATTTAAAAAGCCTGTTTCGTGGCTGCCTGCCTCATTTTATAGACATGCGCACCACCCATGCGTGCACCTAGAAAAAAAAAAAAGATGCAGGCGTTTTTCTTTTCTTTTGATTTACAGATCGGAGTTGGATTGGTAAATTTTGTTCGTTCAGCCCCTTATCGTCTTTCTTCACCAGCTGCTTCAAATCTTCCCGGTCGGTCCCGTTTACTAACTTCTATATTTCCCATCCCCTCTTGTTTTAAACTACTTCATCAATTCATGTCATTCAAACACACCCCATGGAGTGATGACTAGACTGAAGTTGTAATAAAAACAACGATGTGCCTTTTAAAAATAAAAAGTACATTAAGTCCCAAACCCAAGGCAAGCGTGGCTGAGTGCAACGACACAGATTGAGAAAGAGAAAAAAGTACAGGCGTGTATTAAACACGCAGTAATCGGGAACGCACACACTAAATGTTTTTTTCAGACCTGTACGAATTAACCTTAAATCATAGCGGCTTTGAGTCCCAAAATGAAGTTTGTTAGCGCAACAAAAAAAAATCCGTAGCCTGGTGATGATATTTTCGAATCATGTAATGTTGCTTGTCTAGTTTTGCGATGCAGTGGCAGCAAACTATCATTACTTTCCGTGACTAATGCGCTTACTCCAAGGCATCACGCAGGTGAGGATCCTCGGGTATTCTATGGTGCGGGGAGCTTAGGTATTAGGATTCAGGCTTATTTGAAATGTTTTTCAGTTAATTTCGTAAAATTATTTTCAACATTTCGTGCCATATTTATTAGTAAATAAAAAAAAACATTCCTGCTGCTGCCACCACATATGCCATACCCCACGCGATTGCGTAAATTGACATTTTAATTCCGCAAAAACTCTGGTAGCTTTCCGCTTCTCACTTCACATTCATGCGTTGTTTTTGATTGGTTTAATGTGATTTTTGGGCATTTTTGGAGAACACTGGCTTTAAGGAAAAAAGGACCGCATAAAAGCCGACAGGGTAACGAGCTAACTTTTTTACATGAGAGGTTGCTCTCGAATAAAACACGCTTGATCAATAATGAAGCAAGGATAGAGAGAAAACGTCTTCTAATCATCAGCCCTTTATTCAGTGTGGGGCATTTGAGAGGGTCAATTTAGTGGCGCCCACATAACTAGCCTAATCTTGGAAAAATGAGCTGCACGTTAGCCTACTATGGAAAGCTAATGGGGGTAAGACCTCAGAGTTGACATCTCTTAGAACGAATATGTACTTAAGATCACACAGGGTGGCTGTGTTTTGCGTATCATATTTTGCCAGCAATGTTTTATTAATACCTAAAATAGTGAATTACAATCATGGAGACAGAAGCCCACTGTAGCGCCCAATGTCAAATGCAACCCTTCATTAGGTAGATGAATAATTTACAAGATGCACAGATGACAAAATAGCGGCTGAGTTAATCGCAGTCTGTTAAGTTTAAAGCCCAGTCTGGGGCAGTGAGACAGTAACACACTTTTGTTGGAAGAACCAATAAAGAACTCTGCAAAAAGAACTCTACACTAGTGTAAATGCAATAGGTTTTGCATTTAAACTTTTTTTTAGCAATTGCCATATTAAATTACAATGCATTTTATTTATGTTATACAAAAGAAAAACAAAACCAAAAAACAATGTCATTTACAATGTCAATAGCTCAAAATAATGTCAGTGCGAGACCTATTGCATTGTAAATGCTTGTTACTGTAGTGAACATGATGCTGCAGCTTCCCACACACCATTTTCGGCAGATTAAAGTTCATGAAACATGTATCCAGGGTACTCTCATGCATGCCACTTTCATCCTGTTGTGCTTTTTTAGCCTCCAGGAATCTTTAAAAAACAAAATGACAAGTCCCAGAACGCAGCTTTGCTGCTGGCTAAATGCCAGTAATGGCTGAAGGTGTCACCCCATTGTTTCTGAGATGAACCTCATTACATGAACATTACGACTTTCTCTACGCGCATCTCGGAAAGTGTCTCTCATAAGGAATTTGAACGTCAGGCATATTCTCAGTGAAAATATGGAAATGTCACAAATAAGCAGTCTGAAAACTTAGCAGCTATGTTTTTGGCCACCTCAAGAGGATGAGGGGCTGAGCCAATTATCCCACAATTAGAACCTGTGACATGTATCTTAGAAAATATCTCTGGCCAGGTATATTAATCCAACAAATTATTCTGCAGTATTTATTTAAGTTGATGCCTGCGAAAATTGTGTCTCCAATGTACATACAGGTTAATTAAACGTTGTATTGAAAGTTGCAGACCTTTGGAAAAGCCACAACAGTAAATGTGTATTTTGTAAATTAAAATCAGTATTATTTTTAATTAACTTAGCCACGCCATTAACTATTCTCATAAAGCCCGTGCACGCTGTGGCAGATAGTATTGTCTTATTTCCAGAATGCACTGTAGGCTTTCAATCTATTACTTTTTGTAGTAAATCAACATAAACGTTTGCTTGTGTGCTGCATCCCTGCATGCCCCTTCTCATGTAAGTCTTGAGTTTTCAATAAAGGTTGTAGAAAAAAGCTCAAGTGCGCTCCTGCAGCCGACCTTGTAGTTATTTGCCCCCCCCCCCGCCTGTCTTGACCAATCAACAAGGTTATTGTTATGTACTTTCCAACAATCAGGATAGTCAAGCAGGCCTTTGACCCACACAGGGCAAAGACCGAAGAGGAGAGAATTAGGAGCGGGCGGTCTGTGGGGATAGGGAGCCTGGGGGGGGGCACACAGGGAGCCCCGAGCATTGTGGGAGTGAGAGAGAGAGACAGAGATAGATAGATATATCAAACAGGGAGCCCTAGCCCTGCCGGAGCTGGGGGGGGGTAGGGGAGGGGGAGTCACACGGGGAGCCCCGAGCCCTGCTGGAGCTTCGGGTCTCCTTTGAGAAGGAAGGGAGGGAACAGACCCTGACTGTAAGTGAAGCTCGACCACACCCCTTCTTAAGCTGCAGGGAAGCTTCTTACATAACAGGCAGGCCCAGGTCCGGCATAGACCCTGCGGTGACAGTTCCAGGCTGGCAGCCATGGAAGGGGCAGTTTGTGGGACACCAGAGGGACAGAAAGCACCAGAGCATGGGGTGAAGCAAAGGTAAACGAGTCAAGTGAACAAGGTGTGCGGGAGACGCTGCAGATCACACCCTGAGTCACTGTTACACGAAGGAATCACATGATATATGCAGCACGGGGTATTCAACTGAAAGCTGCAGGAAGTGGTGGAGATGGAGGCGTTGATAGGAACCCCCGAGGTGAGAGATGAACACTTTAAGACATTGATAGTGAACCCCCGAGGTGAGAGATGAACACTTTGAGGCATTGATCAAAACCCCTGAGTCGAGAGATGAACACTTTGGTGCATTGATAGAAACCCCCAGGCAAGAGATGAACACTTTGATGCATTGATCAAAACCCCCGAGTCGAGAGATGAACACTTTGATAGGAACCCCTGGGGTGAGAGATGAACACTTTGAGGCAATGATAGGAACCCCCAGCCAGGAGATGAACACTTTGATGCATTAATAGTAACCTCCCGAGGTGAGAGATGAGCACTTTGAGGCTTTGATAGGAACACTCAGGCAAGAGATGAACACTTTGACGCACTGACAGGAACCCCCAAGATGAGAGATGAACATTTTGAGGTATTGGATGTTAGCCCCAAAGTGAGAGATGAACACTTTGAGGCACTGATAGGAACTCTCTAGGTGAGAGATGAATACTTTGAGGCATTGATACGATCCCCTAGGATGAGATGAACACTTTGAGGCATTGATACGATCCCCTAGGATGAGATGAACACTTCGAGGCATTGATAGGAACCTCCAGGCAAGAGATGAACACTTTGAGGCATTAATAGGAACCTCCCGAGGTGAGAGATGAGCACTTTGAAGCATTGATAGGAACCCTCGGGATGAGCGTTGAACCTTTTGAGGCATTGAATGTTACCCCCAAAGTGAGAGATGAACACTTTCAGGAATTGATAAGAACCCTTGAGGTGAGAGATGAACACTTTACTTCTTTTAATTTAAAAGGGAGGAGGGATTCCTTTTGCTATGGTGTTATGGTCTTTAAAATTGTTGAACGTCATTATAGAATGTGTAGTCGAGAGTAGAATGTAGGTGCGTAGGTGGAGGTCGCATGAGCAAGTGAAACGGCTGACTGGAGGAGAAGCCTGTAGAACGTTTATCTGTCTGCGCCTACCTGTACTAAGAATAAATACTTATATTCTTGAAGCGATCATCTAGTGTGGACCAATGAGCATAACAAAGTTGGTGATTGGCTGGGATAACCATTGTGAGGTGAGGGAGCAGACATGTATTCCAGTAACAGAGCGAATGAGAAATCGCTAGCCCCAGCCGCTGTGAACTGAAAGCGGGTGTCAGAATTAAGTGTGATCTGAATCAGCTAGTGCCCTTTTTGTTACAAATTGAATTGTAAGGTACGTGTTACCTTTATTGTGTCGTGCTGCGGCCGTTGAAAGCCACAAAGGTGCTGAAGGAGGTCATGAGCTCTTGCATGGAATTCGCGCAACTACAAGCAACAGCGCCCACATGGAACCAACCATCTGGAAGGCGCGTTTGCTTTGTTGAGCATCTGACGTCATTGGATAGACGTGCAATACGATCCTACGGTACACTGCAGCCATCTTTAATCGGGAATGAGCGCAATACCCATTCTAGCAAAGCAAGTAATCGAATGGCAGTTTGATGAAATCTTCTAAAGGGAAATAAAGATGGAATAATTATAAATAACGACAGAAGTGGTGAATCAGATATACTAAGCACCAATATATTTTTGAGTCAGTAATTTTAATTCCATTTTTAGTGAAGAAAGTCTGTTTTGTGGATAATCCAGTGAAACAATATTACATATAAGGTTGTGTGGTAAAGTTTAGACAGTGGACTAAACCAGTTTCACTGGTGAAGTAAGGACACTGAACAATTCCACATTACTTTCGCGATGAGTCAACAAACGTTTTCATTGTGTCTGCCACAAGCATTTTGATAATCTGACTCGGAACCTGCATTAAGATGGTGTGAATGGAAGGAGTATTTCTTGAATCTCATTCAAACTGTGGATGCCGATGGGAAAATGAAACCGGAACACAAGAAACAAATTTTAATACATCCTTTATGCCCAAAGGGGTTGAAAACTTGTAATCAAATGCATAAAGCTGTGGTGGGCAGTGATGATGTGAATGTTTTCAACTTAGCCACTGAAAATCTAGATAAGCACTTTGCTCCCAAAGTCTGCATAGGTGTAACACACTATAAGTTTTTTCAGAGGAAACAACTAAAGAATGAATCCATTGACGATTATGTTAGCGAGTTAAGAAAGTCGGCTACTGATTGTGCATTTGGGGGTTGCAAGAAGACCTAATATGGGACCAGGTGATTATGCACGTGTGCAATCCAGCAATCCAAGACCATCTGTGGGTAAATGGTGATGCATGTTTGAACGATGTATTGGCAATTGTTAGAAAAGCGGAAACCTCTGGCATGTGTGCCAGTGCTTTGAAGACCGACTGTAAATAATGGGGGTTGAACATAAAATCAAACTCAAAGATGGAGCAGTACCAAAAATTCAAAGTCAGGAGTATTCCTCTTTCATTACAAGAGGAAGTGAAAAAAGAATTGGAAAAGTTGGATGCTGCTGATATAATTGAGCCCATAGAGGTTTCAGCACGGATTTCACCTTTGGTTGTAGCGCGCCGCGCTAATGGATAGTTGAGATTGTGTGTAGATTTGCGACATCTGAATGGTAACATCATAGTAGATCAAATTTCATTTCCCAAAATAAATTAAATGTTATCCATGCTGAAAGGTGGTTTTCCACTATTGATTTGCCGGCGGCTTATCATCAGATTTCTTTACTTACGCCGTTTATCACAGCCCCAGGACTGTTATCAATTCAAACTGATGCCTTTCGGGTTGACATCGGCGGCAGCTGTTTTTCAGCGTTTAATGCACCAACTCTTTGGAAAGTTGACGAGTGTAAAATTTTTCCACTACAATATCATTGTGTATGGGAAGGATAAGGCAGAACATGGCAAATTTGTGGAAGAAGTATTAAGAATTTTAGAGTTGTGCGGTTTAACTATTGAATATTCAAAGTGTGCCTTTGCATAAACTAGTGTTATGTACATAGGGCATATAACTGATTGTGAAGGAATTAGACCTAAACCAGCTTTAGTGGATGCGATACAAAATGCACCAGCTCCCAGTACAAAAGAGGAAGGGAGGTCTTTTATTGGTTTGGCTGAATTCTGTCCTAAATACATACCAAATTTTGCAGCAAAAAAATATAATCTCAGACAATTACTCAAAAGCAGGTGCAAGTTTGAATGGACTGCTGAGTGTGAAATAGATTTTCAAATGGTAAAGAATTGCATTGCCAATGGGGCATCGCTTAAAGGTTTTGATCCAATTATTCCTTGTGTAATCACCACTGATGCTAGTTGTAAAGGATTGGGAGCAGTTCTTAAACCGGCTGAGCTGGATGGCAAGGAGAATGTGATTGCGTATGCCTCAAGATCATTATCTCCTACGGAAGAAAGGCATTCAGTGATAGAGAAGGAGACGCTTGCATGTGCATGGAAGGTTGATCATTTTAGGGCTTTTGTGTGGGGAAGACCTTTTATACTGAGGTGTGATCACAAACCTTTGGTAAAAATTTTGACCACAGAAGGAACTGTTAATACTTCTACGAGGTTGGCAAGGTTGTCAGTAAAATTGCAAGACTACAAATACAAAGTGGAATATGTACAGGGTAAAGTCAACGTAATTGCTGATTTTCTTTCCTGTATGCCAAAGCAGTTGGTAGAATGTGAGGATCAGGTCTGGAATGATTTTCAAATTCTGTATGTACATAATTCATATAATGCTTGCATAAAGAGAGAAGTGTAGGACCTTGCATACAAGGATAAAGAGTTAGCTAATGTTATAGTTTATCTTCAGAATGGATGGCCCCTCAAAGGAACTTTAGAAGCAGGTGTAAAGCCTTTTTGGGAAGTGCAAATGGAATTGTGCGTGCAGGGTGAGTATATTTGGAGTGGTGAGAGAGTTACCCCTAAACAGTCTGTGTAGTTTGATCAATGAGCTCTGCTACGGAGGCCATTTCTGGATAATAAGAACTTACCAAATGGTAAAAACATTGAGCCTCATTATCATCCTGCCGGAGACGCGACTGCCCGACTAGCTGTCGGCGGTCCTGTCATCAGTATTAGGATGCAATGGCCTTCAAGGTGGTCGCTATGTGTAGTCTTTGTATTGCTGCGTGTGCTGCGGGCTGCAGCACTCGCTGCAATACAAACAAAAAACACATCTTGTATATCCCTGTACTATGTGGCAGGCACTATGCGGTGCCTGTCACATGGTGCAGGGATATGTAGGGGGGACCATAGGTGTCCCCCAGGACCCATATTGTAAGTACAGGGGGCAAGGGGGCTTGCTACGGGCCCCCAAGTCACTTTCCGCCAGCCTTTTCATGGCAGGTTAACTGCCATGAAACGGCCGGCGGAAACTCACATTGTAATACCTACGGCGGTACCTTAGCAGGCACCGCCACCATTGTAGGCCTTACACTCCGCCCGACGGGCTCCTTGAGCCTGTCGGATTAGTGTTGGGACGGTCTCTCTGCCCGCCGACCAGCCACCTGCCATCCTAATGAGGCAGGCTGTCTTGCATGGTGCGATGGTGGTGGGACCGTCACCGATGGCCTGACGGTGGCGGTCCCAACGCCATCGTGATGAGGCCAATTATTCTCGTAGCCAGGAATGGATATTGAAATTGAGAGGTATGTTCGAGAATGCTCTACATGTAAAAATGCGGACAAATTCTTGGTAACATTGAAAACCCCTATGAGCACATTTCCTATACCAAAGTCACCTTGGGATTCAGTTACAATTGATATAATGGATCCGATTGGGGGGAAAGCAGAAATTCATTATTGTATTAATGGATATGTTGTCTAGGTGGCCAGTTGTTAAGGTGGTACAAAAAGTGGACGGATGCTGTTTTATGTTTCTTGGACAAAATGTTCTCAATGGAGGGAATACCTATGAACTTATTAAGACCAAATGGGCAAAAGAATATTTTGACGGACTAGGAATTAAACACAGAACTTCATTATTATATAACCCGAACAGTGATGGTATTGTGGAGCGTTTCAATAGAGTAATCAAGAACATCATTAAATTGTCTGATTCTGGGGGTAGTGATTGGGAAAAACAATTGGGAAAAAACTGTGTAGGCATATAGAGCGTCTATATGTGAAATCACAGGCTACTGCATTTGTTCTGAGGCGTGGGAGAAACCCCAGAACCAAATGTAACCTGCGGTGGTCGAGTCCAGTCCAGTGCATTGGTCGGAGAAGGAGGTACATGAAAGCGTGGAGTCCACCCAGTAAGAAAGAGAGAGTGGGTATGAAGTTACTAAGGAGTGTCAGGTCACGGTGGGCCTATGGGTGCGAGTCAACAAACCGATCAAAGTATTGAAAGGAGGAAGTCACTTCAATGAACCCTGGAAGTATTGAATAATGCAGCAGGTCTTCAGCATGGCCTGGCTCCGGCCGCCCTCAGAGGTCCTCGGAGTTAGAGCAGGGCTCGGGCTGTCTAAGGCCGGGGGCAGTCTGCTCACTGCTCCCGGGACCGAGAGGCTATCACCAGGTTTGGACGATGCCCCCGTCCGGGCGAGGCCCTCCAGCTACTCATCACAAATCAGCCCCTTCTGGTCCCGTGATGGCCCGGGCCGGGCGGAGGGGAAGGGAAGGGTCCGCTCTACACGAGCGTCCTTGTGTCCCTTCCGGTCCAGAGGCGCTTCCTCTTCCGGGTGAGTCACGGCAGAGTCAGCACTAGCAGTAAATGCGGCCGAGTCCCGCCTCTTCCTCTGTGTGCCGCCCGCTGCGGAAGTGTTTCCATATCCGGGTCACCGGCGGCAGAGTCAGCAGCAGCAGGGAACACTGACGAGTGTCTGCCTCTTCCGGTGTGTCCAGAGGGGGAAGGACTGAGGACCCCGTGTCTGTCTGTCTGTCCGTGCAGAGGGGGAAGGACTGAGGACCCCGTGTCTGTCTGTGCAGGGGGAAGAGCTCCTGTCTGTGCAGAGAAGGAAGGACTGAGGACCCCGTGTCTGTCTGTGCTGAGGAAGGAGCCCCCGTCTGTCTGTGCAGAGGAAGGAGCCCCTGTCTGTCTGTGCAGAGGAAGGAGCCACTGTCTGTCTGTGCAGAGGAAGGAGCCCCTGTCTGTCTGTGCAGAGGTTGGAGCCCCTGTCTGTCTGTGCAGAGGTTGGAGCCCCTGTCTGTCTGTGCAGAGGAAGGAGCCCCTGTCTGTCTGTACAGAGGTTGGAGCCCCTGTCTGTCTGTGCAGAGGAAGGATCTCCTGTCTGTCTGTGCAGAGGAAGGAGCTCCTGTCTGTCTGTGCAGAGGTTGGAGCCCCTGTCTGTCTGTGCAGAGGTTGGAGCTCCTGTCTGTCTGTGCAGAGGAAGGAGCTCCTGTCTGTCTGTGCAGAGGAAGGAGCTCCTGTCTGTGCAGAGGTTGGAGCCCCTGTCTGTCTGTGCAGAGGAAGGAGCCCCTGTCTGTCTGTGCAGAGGAAGGAGCCCCTGTCTGTCTGTGCAGAGGAAGGAGCCACTGTCTGTCTGTGCAGAGGAAGGAGCTCCTGTCTGTCTGTGCAGAGGTTGGAGCCCCTGTCTGTCTGTGCAGAGGAAGGAGCCCCTGTCTGTCTGTACAGAGGTTGGAGCCCCTGGTTGGAGCCCCTGTCTGTCTGTGCAGAGGAAGGAGCCCCTGTCTGTCTGTACAGAGGTTGGAGCCCCTGTCTGTCTGTGCAGAGGAAGGATCTCCTGTCTGTCTGTGCAGAGGAAGGAGCTCCTGTCTGTCTGTGCAGAGGTTGGAGCCCCTGTCTGTCTGTGCAGAGGTTGGAGCTCCTGTCTGTCTGTGCAGAGGAAGGAGCTCCTGTCTGTCTGTGCAGAGGAAGGAGCTCCTGTCTGTGCAGAGGTTGGAGCCCCTGTCTGTCTGTGCAGAGGAAGGAGCCCCTGTCTGTCTGTGCAGTCACCCTCACTTTCAGACCCTTACAGATTGTACTCCTGGCCGCCAGTCTGCACCTGCTTCATCCCAACTCCTGGAGAAGAGCCTGGAAATGTCTGCACAGGTTTCTGCTCAGGTAGGAGATGATCAGTCCTTCTGCTGTGTTTATAGAAATAAACTGAATGATCTTGGAGGAGATGTCTGCGTGGGCTGGACATCCTTCGAGGAGCCTCGGCAGGACTTTCCTTCCAGCTCTGGGGCTTTTTGTGATTATCAGTGCACAATTTGAGGATTATTTATGGATCAACTATTGCACATGACCTTGCTTTTTTACTCCGAATATGAGTATATATGCACATTGCAGTTTTTTTTTCTGACGAGACCTCTACCTACATTTGAGCCAGGAAATTTGTTCACACGGCTCTGCTTTGTTCTCACTTTGAGGGGGTCATTTATGGCTAAAGGATAAAACGTGCACGCTGCAATCTCACACTATGGGGGGGGGGGGGTTCCAAAAGGAGAAAAACGACACACACTCCTGCCTTTTACTGCTTCAATGGGGGATGTTTACAAAAGGGGGAAATCAATGCTCACTGCTCTGCTTTTGACTCATACTGCGAGTGGTATTTGCAGAGGAAATCTGCATACAGGGTAAATCAGTGAACGTGACACCGTTTATTCTTCCAGAGTAAGGAGGGTTTACAAAAGAGTAAGCCTGTTTACAACACCACAAGGAATCTTTTACAGCTTAGAGAAAATCTAGTCACTGCACTGCATTTTACTTACATCATGAGGGGTGTTTGTAGCCAAGAGTAAATTTGAAGATTCTGCCAATTTTTATACTCCCAGCATGAGTGGGATGTTTACAGAGGAGGCAATCTATACACATTGCCGGATGCTTCCCTACATGTGTCTGGGTGATGCTACTATTAATTAAACTGTCTATTTAACAGTATTGAATCTTGTTTTACTAGCATATGATGTCCTTTAGAAACGAACAAACAAAATTTTAGGATGACTCATGTTCAAATCCTTTTGTTCTACGTTTTACATTTCCTTGTGTCCTGTCTCTGTACGAGGGGTTCATGCTGTCTGACTTCTCATTGTCCCAGTTCCTTGTTTTTGCTTGTCTTATGCCGATTTTGGATGCTTGTTCTATGTTCCCCTTCTCTGTCTGAGACGTTGGTGGTATCCACCTTTTCCCTGCATGCAACTCTTGTTCTGTAGCTTCTGTCCCTGTGCCAGACTGTGCACCTATTTCACCATCTGTGTACTAGCAACCCATCTTTTCTAATGGATGTAGGGTTTTTAAAGAGGAAGCTTGGCGCTCTAGCTGATATGCGCTGTGTGTGTGGTGTTGCGAGTGAGGACGGTGCCACCAGGTCGGGGGAAATACCCTGTAACCCCCATAATCGTGTGAGTCGTGAAACTCACACCAAAAATGTGAACAGAGTCCCGGGCACACGTTATGAGGATGCCTTAATGGTAGAAAATGTCTCGTATGATCTCAATTCTTAATGGTCAACACCAGAGTAATCTTTCAAAAGTATTTATTAGAGCCAAAACATAAAGAAAACAACCAGCCGACACGTGTTTCGTCACACGAGGGAAGTATCCCGTGACTCTTTGCTGAGCGTAGAGCCTGAGAAGCTGGTGAAGAGGATCGGTGGGGAGCAAGGACTCGAGGGGGTAACGTAGAGCCCGGCTAGCACGATGACTTAAGAAAAGAGCAATAATGGACGGTGGATGAGCTGTGGAACAAGTGTGTGGATCGTAAATGAAAATGAAATGGGGATGTCGAGTGTCATGAGGTCTGCGGAAGGCGGGTGAGCCTGCCAACTCCGATCAGAGCGAGGTGGGACGTCTGACACTGGGTCCGTAGACTTTCCGGATACGTTACCCCCTCGAGTCCTTGCTCCCCACCGATCCTCTTCACCAGCTTCTCAGGCTCTACGCTCAGCAATTCCACTGAGGCATTACCCGCCGTTTGGCTTCCTTTTCAGAGGCACCCGCACCTCCACTGCTTCACTCCGGCCGGTGTCTCTTATCGTTGTTGGCCACTTTATTATTATTTTTTGGTCAAACACTGAACCTCAGCCCTGAAAAGTCACGGGATACTTCCCTCGTGTGACGAAACACGTGTCGGCTGGTTGTTTTCTTTATGTTTTGGCTCTAATAAATACTTTTGAAAGATTACTCTGGTGTTGACCATTAAGAATTGAGATCATACGAGACATTTTCTACCATTAAGGCATCCTCATAACATGTTCCCAGGACTCTGTTCACAACCCATCTTTTCTATCCTTGCTCTCCTGTGGCGGCCATCCCATCATGGTTCTTAAACTTGTGGTCTGCACCTCCTTCTTTTGCTACTGATCCAGCGCGGCTAATATAAATTCTTCTCCTTTGGACATGACATCCAGGTAAATCACTTTTTTAACAACTATACCATATGACGGTGGGGCCCATAACACCGCATAAACACTCACTCTCTCAATTTTTTCCCCTGGGTCACATCCACTACTACCAAAAGAGAAGAAAGTAGTTGCTGGAGGAACGGGATACCTTATTAAAATCGACAAAATAATTTTTCAAACATCATACATAATCCGCATTAATCCTGTCAGTTCTAAGACATCAAGGTATTCCGCTCTTTGGTCGATGGACCAACTAGTAAGAATAAGTTGATGGTGATTAAGACCAGCTCAATCACATTAAAACTTACTAAACATTATACTTTTATTGAGCTAAAGAACCACAGACTCATAGTTTTAATTTATAATAGATTTTATCTATCTTCTTTAAATGCATGAATAAGATTCAATTTTATTAATCAGTTTAATACGTTTCAATATTAATATAAGAAATAAACTTTAAAAAGAATTTATGCATACCCCTTTTAGATGCAGAATAAAAGTTCACCAAGGCGGATAAATTGCAGATCACAGCATATAATTTCCAAAACGGACTGTCTGTCCCACTAAACAGGCCTCCTCGACGGATCACCTATACAGGTTTCCCGCATCGATCTCGTTCCTTCCCAGTCAATTTTAAGCTAAAAATGAATAATTCCATTAAGAAAAATGGCCTATAGAAAATAGCAGCAGCTCTTCAGCGTCAACGTCCAGTGCTCAAAAATTATGTATGAATAGCGCCCCTCCTACTTAAGAGTAGGTCCTCTTATACCCTACTACTAGCTTACTAAACAAAAAGTTGCAAATCTTTGGGGGCAAGAATCACGCTAATTGGTCCATTGGAGGGGTGGCAAGCATCACCTCATTGCCCTCCTTGCTCAAACCGGTTCTAAAATTGTTTATAATTTTGTCCTTTCTCACGGCTTTAGGGTTATAGCAATCCGATTGACAGTTCGTATAATGTTGCTTCTTCTTAGTTACTTATTTTGAACAGTCCATTGTTCATTCACTGTTACTGGTTCTGTTCTCACGGCTTTATTCTGAGTCTTTCTTGGCATCTATTTCATGACAAATTGGCCCGTCCTTGACACTTCTCACTTCTGGGCTCGACTCACACCCACGTGACATATCTCTGCGGCTTTCCTCTGCTTGGAAGCCATCTTTTGCATCTGCGCAGTAAGCCCATCTGCCTCAGCGGCCATTTTTACAGCACGGCCTAACGGGCCCGAAAGAACTATCATGAAAACAAAAACAATCATAATTAAAATAGAGAAAATAAGCCTTTTCGTTTCCCACCCGACATTCTAAGTACCCCAATTAGGTGTTACCTAGCAAAAGCGACATGTAAAGCCATATTTACTTACCATCCGCATTCTTTTGCCACAATACAATTTTCTACATAGCACAAAACATGCAATATCACTCCAATTAGTACGCAAACCATTATATTAGTGTTATTTTACGTTGACAAATGTAAATAAGTTAACTTTGCACATAAATTGCGGTTACCACTTATAAAAAGATGTAAAAGTGTTGATTAGTCAAACAGACAATTAATAACATTAATTTATTTGCATGAACATTAGGGGGTTCAAAAAGTGTGAGGGAGAAGAGTAGCTGAGCAAACAATAGGGATATTGTCATCATAATTATCTGTTGGATAAAACATACATACGTCCTCTCGGTGCAAGCCTCACTTTACCCATTATACCCATCATGAATACCACAAGCCTTCATAGAATACTTCAGCCTGCAACCCTTGGATCGTCTGCCCCCTCCCACCCCCCCAGCACATTCTCAAGGAGGTACCGTGGTGTCTTGGATGGTTGGTTGGCTGTTGAGTATTCCTGGCCGGCGCTCATCTGACTCCAGCATAGCAGTTGTTAAGAAAAGGACCTTTGGGTACTCTTTGGCCACGTCACTTGTCATCTTTTGCATAGCTTGCCCATACCTGCTGGCTGAGTGTGTTCTTATTGCACCCTCATCCTTCTTCCCTGTTGTGTTGTGACAGGCGGGCCTTTGCACAGGGGCACTTTGTAGAGGTCTTCTGATGTGTTGGTGATAGCAACAGCCGTTTCCCCATTTTGCCTAGACTGGCATCATGGTTAGCTCTTGGCAGGGAGTCTGACTTCGCTCCTGAGCAGCCACGTAGTTTTTAGACCTCTAAATAGAAGGTACCTCTCTTTATTACTGCTGTTGAGCCGATTTATTACAGAACATCATAAGCCACGCACATCTCGGTAAACTTTGGAAGGCACTTCCTATCCTAATAAGTAGATAGAAATAGTTCTTCGCTAAAAGGGTGTTTGGATTCACACATTTCAGGTACCTTTCTACCACTGGATCTTTGGCCCCTCTGCCAATTTTTTTTGTTCCTACTTTTTTTCTTGCTCCTGTTCCCAGTCTGCTTCTCTACTCTTCCGCACATCCTGTTTCACTTCAATACTGTCTAGTGTTATGGCCTGTTCTGATAGGTCACCTCACATACTTCAGTAACTGTTTCTGCTCTATTCCTCTATTCTTTTTTTCATTTTGTGAGCTTATAAGTTTTTCCTCCATTTGTGGAATCAGCAAATTACATTTGGAACCATGGTGCAAATAAGTTATGAAGACAAGGGAATTTCACCAGCAGGACCTTTTCATTTAATCACTGTTGTAATCAAATAGTTTAGAAAATTGCTATTGAGGAGCAAGACATCAAATCTATTACTAAAATGTGCATGTTTTTATGTCTGTGGCATTTGTATCGGGCAGACCTAGCCAAGGGGCAGTAGAGCACCTAACGCAAAGGACAGACCTAGCCATGGGGCAGTAGAGCACCTAACTCGAAGGGCAGACCTAGCCAAGGGGCAGTAGAGCACCTAACTCATAGGGCAGACCTAGCCAAGGGGCAGTAGAGCGCCTAATTCAAACAGCAGACCTAGCCAAGGGGCAGTAGAGTACCTAACTCATAGGTTAGACCTAGCCAAGGGGCAGTAGAGCACCTATCTCAAAGGGCAGACTTGGCCAAGGGGCAGTAGAGCACCTAACTCAAAGGGCAGACCTAGACAAGGAGCAGTAGAGCACCTAACTCATAGGGCAGACCTAGCCAAGGGGCAGTAGAGCGCCTAACTCAAACGGCAGACTTAGCCAAGGGGCAGTAGAGCACCTATCTCAAAGGGCAGACTTGGCCAAGGGGCAGTAGAGCACCTATCTCAAAGGGCAGACTTGGCCAAGGGGCAGTAGAGCACCTACCTCAAAGGGCAGACCTAGCCAAGGAGCAGTAGAGCACCTAACTCGAAGAGCAGACCTAGCCAAGGGGCAGTAGAACACCTAACTCAAAGGGCAGACCTAGCCAAGAGGCAGTAGAGCACCTAACTCAAAGGGCAGACCTAGCCAAGGGGCAGTAGAGCATCTAACTCAAAGGGCAGACCTAGCCAAGAGGCAGTAGGGCACCTAACTCAAAGGGCAGACCTAGCCAATGGGCAGTAGAGCACCTAACTCATAGGGCAGACCTAGCCAAGCAGCAGTAGAGCACCTTACTCAAAGGGCAGACCTAGCCAAGGGGCAGTAGGGCACCTAACTCATAGGGCAGACCTAGCCAAGGGGCAGTATAGCGCCTAACTCAAAGGGCAGACCTAGCCAAGGGGCAGTAGAGTGCCTAACTCAAAGGGCAGACCTAGCCAAGGGACAGTAGTGCACCTAACTCAAAGGGCAGACCTAGCCAAGGAGCAGTAGGGCACCTAACTGAAAGGGCAGACCTAGCCAAGGGGCAGTGGAGCACCTAACTGAAAGGGCAGACCTAGCCAAGGGGCAGTAGAGCACCTAACTCATAGGGCAGACCTAGCCAAGGAGCAGTAGAGCACCTAACTCATAGGGCAGACCTAGCCAAGGGGCAGTAGAGCACCTAACTCAAAGGGCAGACCTAGCCATGGGGTAGTAGGGCACTTAACTGAAAGGGCAGACCTAGCCAAGGGGCAGTAGAGCACCTAACTGAAAGGGCAGACCTAGCCAAGGGGCAGTAGAGCACCTAACTCATAGGGAAGACCTAGCCAAGGAGCAGTAGAGCACCTAACTCATAGGGCAGACCTAGCCAAGGGGCAGTAGAGCACCTAACTCAAAGGGCAGACCTAGCCAAGGGGTAGTAGGGCACTTAACTGAAAGGGCAGACCTAGCCAAGGGGCAGTAGAGCACCTAACTGAAAGGGCAGACCTAGCCAAGGGGCAGTAGAGCACCTAACTCATAGGGAAGACCTAGCCAAGGAGCAGTAGAGCACCTAACTCATATGGCAGACCTAGCCAAGGGGCAGTAGAGCACCTAACTCAAAGGGCAGATCTAGCCAAGGGGCAGTAGAGCACCTAACTCATAGGGCAGACCTAGCCAAGGAGCAGTAGAGCACCTAACTCATAGGGCAGACCTAGCCAAGGGGCAGTAGAGCACCTAACTCAAAGGGCAGACCTAGCCAAGGGGTAGTAGGGCACCTAACTCAAAGGGCAGACCTAGCCAAGGGGCAGTAGAGCACCTAACTCATAGGGCAGACCTAGCCAAGGAGCAGTAGAGCACCTAACTCATAGGGCAGACCTAGCCAAGGGGCAGTAGAGCACCTAACTGAAAGGGCAGACCTAGCCAAGGGGCAGTAGAGCACCTAACTCATAGGGCAGACCTAGCCAATGAGCAGTAGAGCACCTAACTCATAGGTTAGACCTAGCCAAGGGGTAGTAGAGCACCTAACTCAAAGGGCAGACTTGGCCAAAGGGCAGTAGGGCGCCTAACTCAAACGGCAGACCTAGCCATGGGGCAGTAAAGCACCTAACTCAAAGGGCAGACCTAGCCAAGGGGCAGTAGAGCACCTAACACATAGGGTAGACCTAGCCAAGGGGCAGTAGGGCACCTACATCAAAGGGCAGATCTAGCCAAGGGGCAGTAGAGCACCTACCTCAAAGGGAGGACCAAGCCAAGGGGCAGTAGAGCGCCTAACTTAAAGGGTAGACCTAGCCAAGGGGCAGTAGAGCGCCTAACTCATAGGTTAGACCTAGCCAAGGGGCAGTAGAGCACCTAACTCAAAGGGCAGACCTAGCCAAGGAGCAGGAGAGCACCTAACTCAAAGGGCAGACCTAGCCAAGGGGCAATAGGGCAGCTAACTCAAAGGGCAGACCTAGCCAAGGAGCACTAGGGCACCTAACTCAAAGGGCAGACCTAGCCAAGGAGCAGTAGGGCACCTAACTCAAAGGGCAGACGTAGCCATGGGGCACTAGGACACCCAACTCAAAGGGCAGACCTAGCCATGGGGCAGTAGGGCACCTAACTCAAAGGGCAGACCTAGCCAAGGGGCAGTAGGGCACCTAACTCAAAGGGCAGACCTAGCCAAGGAGCAGTAGAGCACCTAACGCAAAGGGCAGACCTAGCCAAGGGGCAGTAGAGTGCCTAACGCAAAGGGCAGACCTAGCCAAGGGGCAGTAGAGCACCTAACGCAAAGGGCAGACCTAGCCAAGGGGCAGTAGAGCACCTAACTCAAAGGGCAGACCTAGCCAAGGGGCAGTAGAGCGCCTAACTCAAAGGGCAGACCTAGCCAAGGGGCAGTAGAGCGCCTAACTCAAAAGGCAGACCTAGCCAAGGGGCAGTAGGGAACCTAACTCAAAGGGCAGACCTAGCCATGGGGCAGTAGGGAACCTAACTCAAAGGGCAGACCTAGCCAAGGGGCAGTAGAGCACCTAACTCATAGGTTAGACCTAGCCAAGGGGCAGTAGGACACCTAACTCAAAGGGCAGACTTGGCCAAGGGGCAGTAGGGCACCTAACTCATAGGTTAGACCTAGCCAAGGGGCAGTAGAGCGCCTAACGCAAAGGGCAGACCGAGCCAAGGAGCAGTAGGGCACCTAACTCAAAGGGCAGACCTAGCCAAGGGGAAGTAGAGCACCTAACTCAAAGTGCAGACTTAGCCAAGGGGTAGTAGAGCACCTAACTGAAAGGGCAGACCTAGCCAAGGAGCAGTAGAGCGCCTAACTCGAAGGGCAGACCTAGCCAAGGAGCAGTAGGGGGCCTAACTCAAAGGGCAGACCTAACCAAGGGGCAGTAGAGCACCTAACTCAAAGGGCAGACCTAGCCAAGGAGCAGTAGATCACCTAACTCAAAGGGCAGACCTAGCCAAGGGGCAGTAGAGCGCCTAACTCAAAGGGCAGATCTAGCCAAGGAGCAGTAGAGCACCTAACTCATAGGGCAGACCTAGCCAAGGGGCAGTAGAGCACCTAACTCAAAGGGCAGACCTAGCCAAGGGGTAGTAGAGCACCTAACTCATAGGTTAGACCTAGCCAAGGGGCAGTAGAGCACTTAACTCATAGGGCAGACCTAGCCAAGGGGCAGTAGGGCACCTAACTCAAAGGGCAGACCTAGCCAAGGGGCATTAGAGCACCTAACTCAAAGGGCAGACCTAGCCAAGGGGCATTAGAGCACCTAACTCAAAGGGCAGACCTAGCCAAGGGGCAGTAGAGCGCCTAACTCACTCAAGTGATTGTGATTGAACCTCTGTCTGTCTCAAGGGGGTGAGGTTTTTGGCTTTTACCCAAATACTTTAAACTTTTCTGGAGTGAAGTTCCCGCGAAAGTCTAAATGAGGCTCTGGGTGAATCCTTTCACCAGCAGGCAGGTGACTCCTGGTTATACCTAACACCGAATTGTCCAAACAGCATATTAGCCCTATCGACATCAGCAATTCAGACAGAGTGAACAATAAGAAACAGAAGCTCTACACCTTTAAAAGAGAGTTCCCTATTCTTTAACCAAAATGTTGGAGGGGGGATTTGGGGCACCTTAACATGAACTGGGGTGCCCAGTCTAAAATGAGGAAATACACGTGTGTGAGGCAGGAACTGAATCAAGAGTTTGCCTGTACTTTATTACAATGAAACCACTTCAACAAGAAGTGTAAAGACACACTTTGATCAATGATTATGCAGTCTCAGCAAAGACTTGGCATCAAAAACACTTTTTTAAGTAAAGAACAAACTCATGCAATGCAAATATATTTCTAAATCAATGGTAATGCAGAGGAGAGAGAGAAGAAAACATTTTCAAAATACAATAAGCATTATAGCCTCAGCCAAGGATCCTAGATAGATGGCTGAGGGGAACCACACATGCGTCATGACCCAAGGGGTCATTTGTGCGAGGTAGTTCGACGAATGGACTGTGGGCAGATCATTTATACTCTTTAAAGGAGGAACTATTGACCGTAGACCTTTGGCCACTTCTCGGAAATATTAGGGACACAGAAGTGACTCCCACATTACAAATGTTTACCAAAAGGTCACTTGATGTTTGACCGTAAATCATAATGAAATTGAACATCTATCGAACAGGATTTGCGTCACTTCAGGGAAATGTTTATAAGCTTATAAGAGTTCCTCTTAGCTTGAGATGTTCCGTGTTCTTTTGATATATTTCAATAGATGTGAGAACAGAAGTGCACGTTGGATGCAACGAGAGAGTGGGGGCTTGGGGGAGCTGGGGCTTCGCTGAGGAGATGTCTTGTGATTTTAGTCAGAGAGGCGCAGGGCCTGCTTTACAGGGCCTACTGTGTTCAGAAAAAGAGTTACAATACTTTGGTCCATTTAACAAATCCCTTCATGCTGGCTGGTGCGGCCATATGGGGACCTCATGCTTCAGGTGTGGGGCAGGATGGGCTTGGGGCATTATATGGTAAAAACTAGACCCTGCTTCAAAAATAAAACTGAGATTTGGCAACTGACTGACCTGAGCAAATTGGGTGTTGCACCTAAATCTATCAGCAAGATTCCTGGGTGTCATCATAGACTCCAGATCAAACTTGGACACCAACGGGAGATTCAACAGCTTCCTCTGAGCCTGACGTCCACCGTAGCAACCTAAAAACAAAGTGTGAAGCCCCAAATGTACTACCAATAACCACACCACAAACAGGATTTAATTAGAAAAGTGTATGAATTTGGAGGAAGTCCACACAATGTGGAAACAAGTGGTACTATTTCAGTTTGACAGTGTTTGAATGTTTACATTAGTCTGAAATGAGTTCACATTTTACTTCCCACACATGTCTTTTATTTTTGCAGCAGGTTTCTGGGGTTTGCTCATCATCCCATGTGCCTCTCAGGCCTGGCCTAACCCCGTGTGGTCCTCAACGTGAGCATTCTTCAAAAATGTTGTCTGCTTTTTCCCTGCCATTCGCTGGACAGCAGGCTAATGTTCATTACTTTTTAGAATGTTTTATAACGTGCATACTTGACCCTAGTGTATCAGAGACCTGTACATTACAAGAAAGGGATAATTTGTACAAATGTGATCACAAATATTCTGTTACAGGTGTAGGAGAGTAGGATCTGCTTCACAGGGGTACCCCCACTTTTTGCTGATACTTCACTGGTTTTCGACATTAGTCTGGCTGGGGCCCTGCTATTCAGAACCCCAGCCTAGCTGTTTCCTCTTTAAAAGGGTCTCCATGTGCCTTAGGCACATCTCTGATTGGGATCTGGAGTGCCCTTGTAAGTCCCTAGTATATGGTATACTATGTACCAAGGGCATAGGTACCTCAGAGGCCTGCCATGGGCTGCAGCATATATTATGCCACCCCTGGTAGGCCATCCAAACTGACACCACAGGTCTGCTACTGCAGCCTGGGTAAGGTGGTGCATGCACCCCTTGCTGTGGTATAGGTTACCTATATCACTAAATGCATACACACATATAAACCTATAAGTCACTCCTAAGGCAGGCCTTATCAATCCTGAAGGCAGAGTGCATGGTTCCTATGTGAGAGGGTGCCCCTGCATGAGCAGGGCCCCTCTGCAGCGTTCGGAGACCATCTCTGATGCTGTTTGTAGTGCAGCCTGACCATATACTCTTAAACGCATTATATCCTCGCGGTAAAATGCTAACTATGGAATGGCTGCACCGAAACATGTCGTGTTTGGTGTCAAACATCTTGGAATACTACCCCCCGCCAATTCTGGCGGCGGGGGTAGCATTCCACCCTTCTAGAGGGAAAGGCATGTTAACTCTGACGAGTCCGGTAACTTCTTTCCAGAGCCCTGGCATCACAAAATGGATGCTGCTGCCACAGACACGAGTCTGGCCTCCTGCTGCTGGACGAAACTCCGGCAGGGGAGGCCTGGACAATAGGTTTCCTGTCCCAGGGAGGTGTGACCACCTCCCCAGACAGGACAATGTGTATTGGGGCTGGGCGGGAGCACTTTCGGGTGCTTTGAAGTCCTGCACTGGGGGCACATTTGGTGTCCCTGTGCATACCCCAGTTCAAACCGGATCAGGGGCTTGCAGCCCCTGCTTTGGCGCGAACTGGACAAAGGGAAAGGGTGTAGCCACCCCTCTGCCCTGACCCACCCATAGGTGGGGCCACAGAGTAGTCCATCCCCTATTTTTGGAATAAAGGTAGGAACCCAGTCCTTAGGACTTTAGATTATACCTGGACGAAACTCTGAAACAGAATCCTGGACCTTCGACGCTCTACTCACGATTAGAGGACTGAAGAATCTCCCTTGGGGTCAAGGAGTGACTCCCTTGCTTGGCAGGCACCAAAGAAGCATCTGTCCGGTTCGCATCACTGAAGCTCCCGTCGGACGCCGAAGTCATCGCATCACCAGAGGTGGATTCTCAGACTTCCCCGAGGCTACCCTGAGTCCCCAGCAAAGCTGAGGCCCGTGGCTATCGTGGGTAACGTGAGACCGTGACCCCTGGACACCGAGCACACTTGCAAGTGCACCATCTTCTGGGTCTCCCAAGAAGTCGTGCTTTGGGCTCCGAGTAGCCCTAGCCTCCAGCACCACCTGCACTGAAGATCACTGGCCCCCACTCCACGAGTGTCCTGTAAGCCAGCTCCACGTGCGGCGTCACGAGGCTCCTTCGCGGTCGCTAGCCCGTTGGCTAGTAGCCCTTACCGAAGGCCAATCTTTTCTTTACTTGGCAGTCTGGTTGCTCCAGGCCTGCCCTCACTTACCCTTGCTGGGTGAGTTCCCCAGACCTTGCTGGTCTGCACCATCGACGATCTTCAGCTACATCGAGACTTGCCGTTGCCAAGGCTTGTTGGGTCCAATCTGGTCGCCGACACCGCAGCACTCGACAGACATCGTGTACCAGCCCGAATCCTGCTCCTGGTCGCCGACAACGCCTCCTGGACCTCGTGGCTGCAGAAACGAGACGACCGTCAACGCACCTGAAGCACTCGACATCGGTGGGCATCTGTCCATCGCCTCCCTGGTCACTGGCTAGTGACCCAGACTCTGTCCCCTCTGCTTTCAGGTTCTTCAGAACTCCGATCCACTCTTGGATCCACCCGGACACTTTTCTCCTGGTCGCCAGCAGCACTTTGCAGCAGATCGCCATAAGAACCGACGACGAAACCCGACCCCGAAAGGCACCTATGCACCCGGCTTCCCTGGGTGAGGTAACACGAATACTCCGGTGCTCCCGTGGGTAGAGACTCTTCAAAGTCCTAGATCTCAAAGGGTTTTGTCCTAGTCCTCTTTTAAGTGTCCCTTTCCTCTATTTTCCCGATCCCGACTTTCTCCATAGAAGTTAACGGCGTATCGCGGTTGTGTATTTACACTGCACGCGTCTCCCGTGGGTCCCCTGTGTCACTACCTTGGGTGGTTCCTTGTGGTCCAAGCACTTCTAGAGGCTCTAGGCCTAGTGTCTAGTTCAGTCGTGGTTCGCATACCACTTTATTGGTATATGGTTTGGTACGCCCTAGGGCCCAAACGTGTATTTGTGCTATTACTGTGATTTAAGATCTTATAACCTATGTACTTCGAACTCTAGCCTCATAAAGAGACTAGAGGGGTGTGTTTAGTAATAAATACATATATTTTGAATATATACCTGGTGTGGTGCTCTTTCGTTTGGTCACTCAAGAGATTATAGACTGGTAAAACAAGCTGCTTTACATTCCTTCAAGACTTAGCCTGAAGGCTGCTCTCCACAGCTACCACTAGGATAGCTTTCAATAAGGTTGTCTTTAACCTACCTACCATAAGAGTCGATTTGGACTGGTGCAAGGTGCCCACTATAATTAGTGGACAGCATATGCCAGGCCAACTTCTCACATTGGTGTGCAGCGTGTGGGATTCCAGCTTGCTATTGTTTTACCAGATAATCTCAATTGAATTGATCAACTGAAAACCACTAAAGGTACCTAAGGTACATATAATTTAAGCTTAGAATATCAGTAAGTTCTACTGAACTTAGAGTTGTGTGTGAAGGGATAGCACAACCCTTTCTACAACTCAAGAGAGTTTAGTAGGCCACACTAGAGTAGGTAGTGCATACACCACACCACACTAGTAATGTCTTTAAAAGCAGGATCTAGAGATACCCTGCAGGAAGCCATGGAGCTTCCCCCCTCCAAGTATGACACACTCCCATTCTTGGAACTGAGAGCTTTGTGTAACGTGAGGAAATTAAGGACAGGCCAAAGTCCCACCACCCAACACCTCCAGGAGATGTTGGTGGCTTATGATCTTAGTAAGTCCTCAGAGACTGAAGGGGTAGGAGCAGAGGGTGGGCCAGCAGATGAGGAAGGGGCCAGGGGTACTACTACCCCCAGCCCCCTCTGAAACTGACCAGGAGGGTGACAATGACCCTGACCTGGAAAACCCAATCCCTTCTGGGGAAGATGAAGATGAGGATCTGGAGAACCACACCTTTGTCCCCCAGGAAGGATTATGAGTGTGCTCAGAAAGTCTAGGTCTCCTTCTCAGGAGTCTAACCACTCTGGCACCTCAATAGGGAGCTCTGTTTCTTCTCACAGGAGGGAATCCTCTCATGAGAGAAGAAAGAGACTGGTCCAGTATGAGGAAACTCAACTGGAGATCAGGAAGAAGCAATTGGCTTTAGATAGAGAATCCCTAGATCTCCTTAAAGAGAGAAGAAAGTTGGGACTAGAGTCCCATGGTGGCAGCCATATCCCTAGAGATAGGGAAAGGTCCTATGACCATAGGAACCTGAGCAAGATTGTCCCTCCCTACCAGAGTGGGGATGATATCCACAAATGGATAACTGCTTTAGAGAGGGCCTGTAAAGTACAGAAGGTCCCTCAGGAGCAGTGGGCAGCAATCTTGTGGCTCTCCTTTGCTGACAAAGGTAGAGACAAGCTCCTCACTGTTAGAGTGGAGGATGCTGACAATTACAAGGTCTTGAAGAGTGCTCTTATTGATGGGTTTGGCCTAACCACTGAACAGTACAGGTTGAAGTTCAGAGACACCCAAAAGCACAGACTCAAGACTGGGTAGACTATGTGGATTGTTCTGCCAAGGCTCTGGAAGGCTGGTTGATGGGCAGTAAGGTGTGTGACTTCTCAGGATTGTATAATCTGATAATGAGGAGCAGATTCTTAATAACTGTCAAAACCAACTGTTGCATCAGTACCTGGTTGACTCTGATCTGACCTCTCCCCAAGAATTGGGAAAGAAGGCAGACAAATGGGTCAGAACCAGGGTGAAGCAGAAGGTACAGAACCAAGGTGGGGAAACCAAGAAGCAAGATGCTAAGAACTCTGACAAGGGTGGGGAGAAGGGTAAAGATCAAAAGTCTTCATCAGGCCCCCAAAAATCTTCTTCTGGTGGGGATTCCCAGTCTACCAAGGGTAAAGGCCAAAGAAAACCATGGTGCAAGGTCTGTAAGCAAAAGACCCACTGGACCAGTGATTGCACCAAGTCCAAAGACTCCAGTCCAGCCTCCACCAATGCCCCTAAGGCACCTGTTCCCCCTAGTACAGTTGGTGGAAGTGCTCCAGCCAAGGGTTTAGTAGGGTTCACCCTGGGAACTGAGTTGGGCTCTGACTTAGGCAGGGAGCTGACTCAGGCTGTGTTAGTCTGTGATGGAGGCATGGATGTGACCTCCACTGTGAGTCCCAGTAATCTGGGCAAGTACAGACAACAGCCTTTAATCAATGGACGAGAGGCTTTGGCATTTAGGGACACAGGGGCAAGTGTCACAATGGTGACACAAGACCTTGTGCTACCTTGGCAAGTTATACTTGGTGAAATGTACCAAGTGACCAATGCTAGCAATGTCAGAACAGACCATACTCTGGCAGTTGTTAACTTCTCCTGGGGAGGGGTAACTGGCCTTAAGAAGGTTGTGGTGAGTGCAAACCTACCAGTCGAATGCTTGCTTGGCAATGACTTAGAGACTTCTGCTTGGGCAGAAGTGGAGCTCAGGACCCATGCAGAAATGCTGGGGATCCCTGCAGATGTGTTTGCTGTGACCAGGTCACAAGCTAAACTGTCTAAAACTGAACAGGCCTTGGATTCTGAAAGAATGGACCAAGTGCCTTCCAAGAGGAGGAGTAGTAGGGTTAAGGCAGTGCCTTCCCCCTTGGCTCAGGAGGAAGATCAGTCCCTTGAGGGGATGATCTCAGCCCTGAAGAAGGAACTGTCCCAGAGGAACTTGAGCCTGACCAGGTTGAGTTCTTGGGGACAGGGGGACCTTCTAGGGCAGATCTGAGCCAGGAGCAGCAGAGCTGCCCCTCCCTTGAACCCCTCAGACAGCAAGCTGCTGCTGAGGCTGCTGGGAAAGCTAGTGGTCCCCATACAGTGTATTGGGATGATGGACTCCTGTACTCAGAGAGTAGAGACCCCAAGCCTGGTGCTACCAGGAGGTTGGTAATACCTTTGAAGTTCAGGGGCTTCCTATTGACCCTAGCCCATGATATTCCCTTAGCAGGACACCTGGGCCAGAACAAGACTTGGGACAGAATTGTCCCTCACTTTCACTGGCCCCACATGTCTGAAGACAGTAAGGAGTTTTGTCGCTCCTGTGTAACCTGCCAAGCCAGTGGCAAAGCAGGTGGCACTACAAAGGCCCCCTGATACCACTACCTGTGGTGGGGGTGCCCTTTGAGAGGGTAGGGATTGACATTGTTGGTCCCATGGATCCCCAAACAGCATCTGGGCACAGATTTATACTGGTGGTAGTGGATCATGCCACCAGGTATCCAGAGGCTATACCCCTTAGGACCACTACAGCACCTGTGGTGGCAAGGGCCCTCCTGGGAATTTTCTCAAGAGTGGGCTTTCCTAAGGAGGTGGTATCAGACAGGGGTGCAAACTTCATGTCTGGGTACTTAAAGGCAATGTGGAAGGAGTGTGGGGTTACTTATAAGTTCACCACACCCTATCACCCACAATGCAATGGTTTAGTTGAGAGATTCAACAAAACCTTGAAGGGCATGATTAAAGGGCTCCCAGAAAAGCTTAGGCGTAGATGGGACATACTCTTGCCCTGCCTTTTATTCGCATATAGGGAGGTGCCTCAGAAGGGGGTTGGTTACAGCCCTTTTGAACTTCTGTTTGGCCACCCTGTGAGGGGTCCACTGTGCTTGGTGAAGGAAGGATGGGAGTTACCTCTCAAGCCCCCAAAGCAAGATATAGTGGACTATGTACTTGGTCTCCGCTCCAGGATGGCTGAGTACATGAAAAAGGCAACCAAAAACCTTGAGGCTAGCCAGGAACTTCAAAAGGCCTGGCATGACCAAAAGGCTGTCCTAACTGTTTACCAGCCAGGACAGAAGGTGTGGGTGTTGGAGCCAGTGGCCCCAGCAGCTCTCCAAGACAAATGGAGTGGACCCCACACTATTGTTGAGCAGAAGGGTGAGGTCACTTACTTAGTAGACCTGGGAACACCCAGGAGTCCCCACAGGGTTCTCCATGTCAACAGACTTAAGCCATATGTGGACAGGGCAGACATGGGCTTGCTCATGGCTACTGATGAAGGGCAGGAGGAAGAGAGTGACCCACTCCCTGACCTGCTCTCACAGAACCCTGACGATGGGTCAGTTGATGGTGTAGCCTTGGCAGGCAGCCTCACTACCCAGCAACAAACTGATTGCAGGCAAGTCCTCAATCAGTTTAGACATATGTTTTCTCTGACACCCAGTCAGACCACCTGGTGCACTCATGAAGTGGACACTGGGGACAGTCTGCCTATTAAAAACAAGATTTATAGGCAACCTGACCATGTCAGGGACTGTATCAGGACTGAAGTCCAGAAGATGTTGGAATTGGGAGTGATTGAGCCCTCAGATAGCCCTTGGGCTAGTCCAGTAGTCCTAGTACCTAAACCTCACACCAGTGGTGGGAAAAGAGAGATGAGGTTTTGTGTAGACTACAGGGGCCTCAATGCAGTCACTAGGACTGATGCCCATCCAATACCCAGGGCAGATGAGCTCATAGATACTTTGGCCTCTGCCAAATATCTCAGCACATTTGACCTAACAGCTGGCTACTGGCAGATCAGACTAGCTGATGCTGCAAAGCCCAAAACAGCATTTTCAACCCCTAGTGGGCATTATCAATTTGTGGTGATGCCCTTTGGTCTGAAAAATGCACCTGCCACTTTCCAGAGGTTGGTGAACACAGTTCTCACAGGACTGGAGGCCTATAGTGCAGCTTATCTAGATGATATTGCTGTCTTTAGCTCCACCTGGGAGGATCACCTGGTCCACCTCAGGAATGTTTTACAGGCCCTGCAAAAGGCAGGCCTGACTATCAAGGCCACTAAGTGCCAGATAGGGCAGAGTCAGGTTGTGTACCTGGGCCACCTTGTGGGTGGAGGCCAGGTTCAACCTTTGCAGAGCAAGATCCAGACCATCATGGACTGGACTGCTCCCACTACCCAGACTCAGGTGAGAGCCTTCTTAGGCCTGACTGGGTACTATAGGAGATTTGTCAAGGGGTATGGATCAATAGTGACACCCTTGAATGACTTAACTTCTAAGAAAATGCCCAAAAGGTTCAGTGGACAGTTAGCTGTCAAAAGGCATTTGATGACCTCAAGCAGGCCATGTGCACTGCTCCAATTCTGCAGAGTCCTGATTACTCCAAGAAGTTCATTGTTCAAACTGATGCATCTGAATTGGGGGTAGGGGCTGTACTGTCACAATTGAATGAAGAAGGTCAGGATCAGCCAGTAGCTTTTATTAGCAGAAGGCTGACCCCTAGAGAGAAACGTTGGTCAGCCATAGAGAGGGAGGCCTTTGCTGTGGTCTGGGCTCTGAAGAAGTTGAGGCCATACTTGTTTGGTACACACTTCCTGGTTCAGACAGACCATAAGCCCCTCTTATGGCTAAAACAAATGAAGGGTGAAAACCCCAAACTGCTTAGGTGGTCCATTTCCCTACAGGGGATGGACTTTACAGTGGAACATAGGCCTGGGAGTAACCATGCGAATGCAGATGGACTCTCTAGGTATTTCCACTTAGAACATGAAGACTTAACTGGGCAAGGTTAGTTTAATGTCCCTACGTTTGGGGGGTTGTGTAGGAGAGTAGGATCTGCTTCACAGGGGTACCCCCACTTTTTGCTGATACTTCACTGGTTTTCGACATTAGTCTGGCTGGGGCCCTGCTATTCAGAACCCCAGCCTAGCTGTTTCCTCTTTAAAAGGGTCTCCATGTGCCTTAGGCACATCTCTGATTGGGATCTGG